>BLKM01012992.1:671591-999417 GCA_013340265.1 Coptotermes formosanus
CCGCCACCACCACCACCACCACCACCACCACCAGTACGACTCCTATTACTACTATTAAAAATAATTATAATAATTACAATAATATTGATAACAATGACGAAGAAGAAAAAGGATAGAAGGTAGTCATATAGACAGACAGACAGACAGAAGGAATAGATAGATAGATAGATAGACAGATAGACAGGCAGGCAGACAGACAGACAGACAGACAGATAGGTAGATAGACAGACAGACAGACAAAATCAGAGGTGGCTACAGAACCTTGTCCCTTCCACCACAAAAGTTCCCATGGCGGCCATGTCTGTTTTACCGACGGTATGAAATTGTGCACCTCAGAGATGACTTCTGGCAGCATGCTAGATCCATGATCCGATTCAACTTGTGCAGTATTTGCCAGAGCAGACAAACACAATATTGCGTTACCAAAAACGTACTTTCCTTCATAATGTAAAGAAAACGGAATACAACACATTTTTCAAACAAACAAAGAACCCTCTGTAGGATTTCACGCAATATTATGTAAAGTGTTTTCCGAAGTGCCCCCTTGAGGAGAAACTACATCATTGAAATCGACTACATCTTTCGAACACGAAACATCTCTCTCCTCTGATTACATGCAATCTGCATAAGAGGTTTGCCTTACAAGCATCTGACAACATCTATACTTCAGAGAGATTCTCTTCCTCAAATTATGCCTATCGCTGACAGTATTAAAAACACGCAGAAGCAGAGTACATTTCGTCAACACAAGCGCTGAGCTAACCGTCAGAATTCCTTTCAGATACTCAACACTCCGTCACTCCCACTCATACACGTCAGTGAACTTCAAAACGCCTTCTTCTTCTAGGTCTTTCATAATAGCAGACGACTTGAACACATCGCGAAATGAGTTCGTACTGCATATTCCTTGACAGACATTTATTCAGCCGAGTTTGAAAAATTTCTTTGTGTCTGAATATTAAAAGCCAACTTGGTTTGAATCATATATAAAATTTTAGTTCCCACCTCGCAGGAAATATATCAGTAATTAACATTTTAAAGCCTAGCGGTAACTTTACATACCACCAGGTTTAACATTAAAAAATTCTACGTGGTGCCCACATTGCGTTTATGTGTTTTGTACGGATCTCAGAACAAACAGCAACTTTTGCCTTATAAAACATTAAGAGACTGGTTTTTATAACCGAAGTGGAGAGTGTTTACAGTGCGGTACGCACTGAGTCCTTATGTAGAAGAGACACGCTTCGTCTTTAAAGGTTTAAACATATTCTTCTAATGGACGTTCAGGAAATCGTTGTTTATGTTGAAAACCAATAGAAATAATGCCGGTAAATACAGAGTTCTGTAACTTAAAGTAAAGTGGCATTTAGGAACAGAACGGTACGTTGCAGGGATAATGCTGCGAGATCAGTTTTAATATTATCATACGTGCAAGTCTAGATCTACCAACTTTCCTATTTAGTTTTCGGAAAGGAGTATGAAAAGAATTCGTTACGTATACCATTAGAAATACAGGCCATGTTAGGTGTACTAGGGGTCACGTGGCTGAAGATGTAACTGTGACTTTCTAAGAGATAAAAGGTGCCGGATATTCAGGGTATAAAACGTGCAGAAGTTCAGAAATAAAGAGGTAATTTTTCACTGCCCAGTAGGAATATTGCAGTGCAGCTAGTACATGGGTGCAAGCGTGTCTTGCCAGGTGGTGTGGTATACCACATACCACACCACCTGACACGACCTGTCAGGTCGACATCCCTTCGGATCACATAAGAATGAGACAGGTGTTTGTATACATGCACCGTACGAAGTGTCAACAACTGGGGAACTTCTACCTGGAACGGCTCACTGTAACAATTTTAAATTTACAACGTTGTAATTTTGTGATTATCAACTTTGCATAATTTAGAATATTAATATTTTTAATCATTTTAATAAGGGGGTCACAATACCTAGATAAGCTGTTGGCCCTGTACTCCTTTGTTCTGAATAACTCCCTGATGATGGAACCCCGGTGCCAAAACACGTAGCAATTTTATACTTGCCTCTGAATGTATTTCCTTAAGTGCATAAGTTGGTTGTTGTATTAAGGACTAAGGAAACAATTTTTCACTTAATATATCTGTGTCATTTCCATGTTATTATCCGCAAAAACATTCTTTCCTATAAACTGACCAATTTACGATGGTCTGTACTCCATAGAACGGGCGTAATGAGAGTTGTTTTTCATCCTTCAGCCTATTGATGAACTGAACCTGGTAGCGGCTTTTTTTTTTCCAGCAGTGAAAACTGAGAATGCGAGGCCACATTCGCGCAAACAAAAAATTCGATTCCTCTTAATCCTGAAGCAGACCTTTCAATCGCTGCTTCACGGCTTACTATTCTACAAAAAAAAAAGCTTCATTAAGCTTCATTTGTTTATTTAACGGGCTGCAAAACTAAAAAAAATTACCTTTCCACCAAACAAAGAAAAAATTCCCTCAGGTTTTGGTACCATAACAGCCTAACGTCTAAGGCTACCAGCATAACAATCAGAATAGTGGATGTAACTTCCTAGGATTGCGATACACGCAGGCCTATATACCATTTGCTACATACATGACGGCACAATATTTCTTATACGTTCTTGTACGTTACACAATTTTAACAGGGGAAGCTCGTGTTTTCTCGGACATACGATGAAAAATGTCAAAGAATATTCAGAGTACCTTCGATTTATAAGTTTTCCAAGTCAGGAATAAATCTTTCAAGCGGAAGAAAAGTAAAAGAATTGTGTAGAGAAAAGAATATTGTATAGAAACACAAAGGGTACAATTATAAACGTTAAGTTATACTTCACGCTGCAGCAAATAAGGCGTATTAAATATAAAATAAAAACCATCCTCACAATTTCAGTATAGATTGTTATTTATAAAATAACATACAAGGCAACATGTTTCGATCACTCAGGCTGCGCCTCCATGAGACCTCACAGGCCAACTCTTCTTACATAATCTCTTGTATTCAGGCCTGATGATGATCGCCTGAGTGATCGAAACATGTTGCCTTGTATATTATTTTATAAATAACAATCTATACTGAAGTTGAGAGGACGGTTTTTATCTTATATTTAATTTTCGTTCTCGCATCGGTGTGCAGTACTTACAGAAATAAGGCGTATGTGTGATACGGTATATAAAAACACAAAGTGTAAAACTGTAAGTATAAAATATAATTCACGTTGCAATAAATAAGGCGTGTGGATGGTGACAAATTTTTTTGACAATAGAAAGTTAAGAAAACTGTGTGTAGGCAATACACACGTCTGTTACTTTAAAGATGAAAAAGGTAAAAAGGTAAAGCAGTCCCATTACAGGCCTGGACAGGCCTTGAAGGTTCCAGGACGTCGAGGCTCCGAGATTTCTAGACAATCGGCACATGAAGGTGGCAGGTTGTCAGCCCTACGCACCGGCCCCCTTTACCCCCCAGGAAATATTCCTGGTACTCATTTCTGTTAGAGGCTGAGTCGACCCTAGGGCCATAGTTAGACCGAAAGGATTATGCCAATGAAAAATTCCAATTACACCATCGGGAATCGAACCCGCGCCCTTCCAGTTTGTGGCGCAGTGCCTCAACCAACTGCGCCACCGCAGACCCCACTTTAAAGATAGAGCTGCATAATTTTAAAAATGTTTAAAAATTGGGAAGAACTCATGATAATGCTTATTGTGATTACAAAGAATTTGACATATATACGGCTGTGATGCATAGCATTTTACTTCTAAAATGCACGTATATTGAGTTAAATTTACAGTAGGAAAAATTCCCTTCTATTGAATCAAAATAAATGTAATATACTTTTATTGCAGAAAACTCTCTTTCTTGGAAATGTCAGGTGAAACTTAATTAAAACGCATTTTCATTATCGTGCGGGAAAGGCTCTGACGGTCAATGCGGTCTGTGTTTTATTTAGATTTGAACTTCGTCACGTGATACCCTGAAGAGATTTCAGTCCAATAATAAACCAATTTCTGTTACTACACTGGCTGCCAACATGAAATTAATCTTTCAGGTTACTCTTCTTTCGTATTTAATTACTGAAATTACTTCTAAAAAACTGTAACACTAAGCATTCCCTTTTACAAGCTCTAAGAACTAACATGTTGAATTGTATTTACTTTGGTAGGAAAGCTCCCTTTTCCGCCATTTTCTACAGAATAAAGACCAGCCTCCTATCATTTATCACTTTCTTCTATAGAGTAAGAGAATCAAAGTCTGCGTTCAGACGTCGGACGGGAAAAAAGAAAAACTATCCGATGCAAGAAACAAAGATTTCGAAGATCTTCACATCAGACGTAGCAGCACACACCAGCCTCCGTGAGTGTGTCCGTCCGTCCGTCCGTGTGCTAAATTAACCTTTTAAAGCCTAGCGGTAACTTTACGTACCGCCAGGTTTCACATTAAAAAATTCTACGTGGTGCCCACATTGCGTTTATGTGTTTTGTATGGATCTCAGAATAAACAGCAACTTTTGCCTTATAAAACATTAAGAGACTGGTTTTTATAACCGAAGTGGAGAGTGTTTACTGCGCGGTACGCACTGAGTCCTTGTATAAAACAGACACGCTTCCTCTTTAAAGGGTTAAAGTAATCCTTCTAATATAAAACACAAATTTTAACTTAGATCACGAATTCAGATGATACAAAATTATTTATATTTTAAAATAAGTTTAAAAGGTAGTAAGAATGTTGGATAATATACGCAAATATTTACATTTCTGCTATTCTATTCCGCATGTCACGGTTTGTGTCTTATTTAACGATTCTTTTCGTTACTGACGTTATATACAGAGTTGATGGTAAATGAATGAATGCGCGCGCGCGCGCGCGTGTGTGTGTGTGTGTGTGTGTGTGTGTGTGTGTGTGTGTGTGTGTGTGTGTGTGTGGAGAAAGGGTAGAATGATACCAACTGGGGAAGGTAGTCGGAGAAAATCTGCAATTACGTTTTGTCTGGATATTAAAAACAACACCAAATGAGATGAAGGGACAAGGCAGAAGTCCTGGCTTTCACAAGACACACATTGGCCATTAAAAATAAAATGGAAATATTACACGGGAAAAGGAATAATACATAAATAGAACAATAAATATGTAAAGAACAGTTGTAAACACAGTTTCAGTCTCTCGCTCAGTTGCCCTTTTCCCACTACCAACTCAGACTTCTGCAGTGTAAGAAACTGAGCTCTCTGGCAACAACAATTACAACGTTAGACTTCAAAATATACCTATCCCAAGCTACATCTCATCCCCCCCCCTTCCAAAACATAAAGTATGCTGTATTTCATAGAAGACATATCGACTTCAAGCAGCAAATTCTTTAATTTTCTTTGAATGTTTTATCTGCGGTAACTAGGTACAATGTACTTGGCGAAACACCGTAACAAATTTCAATTAACGACAGAAACTTGGGGAAGTACGTACACCCTTGCGCTTACGTCATCAAACGCCCAAGTTATAAAGACAATAAAAAGTCTGTGGATATTCCTAGGTTAGTAGCCGGCGAAGAGAATAAATTTTTAATACCGCAGGTGTCAGGCTAAAATGAATATTTATTAAACATTCCAATTCGTGTTATATGTATGCTACATGTTTCGACACGACTGTGTTATTTTCAGGCATGTCGGCATAGGATTGGTAATGCGGTTAACGCTATTCTTAAAGCAGTTATTTAGAAAATATGTTGTGATTAACATATTGAATTTCATATCCAATAAATTTGCCTACGCGTCTGAAGGTGACAAACTTTTTCCTCGGATTTGTAACTTGTGTAAAATACGAATTTTAATGTTTACTAAATCTGCATTTTAGCCCGAAATTTATAACGTAAAATGAAAGTACAACTTGAATCAGAAGTATTTAACACCCCAGTTCATTTTACTGGAAAGTCTAATGTTGGGGATAACGTTTTAAAACCTAGCGGTAACTTTACAT
This sequence comes from Coptotermes formosanus, assembly GCA_013340265.1. Taxonomy (NCBI): domain Eukaryota; kingdom Metazoa; phylum Arthropoda; class Insecta; order Blattodea; family Rhinotermitidae; genus Coptotermes; species Coptotermes formosanus. Next base: position 677,559 of record BLKM01012992.1, read on the forward strand.
ACCACCAGCTTTAAAATTAAAAAATTCTACGTTGTGCCCACATTGCGTTTATGTGTTTTGTACGGATCTCAGAACAAACAGCAACATTGCTTTGTAAAACATTAAGAGACTTGTTTTATAACCGAAGTGGAGAGTGTTTACAGCGCAGTACGAACTGAGTCCTTGTATAAGATTTACGCTTCGTCTTTAAAGGGTTAATCCCGTCTGTCCAGTCTCATGCATGATCATTGCACATTACTCTGTGAACACCTTGCATTCATTCCCAAAGCCCTGTCAGTTTCTCTGAGGACTACAGATGTTAAAGAATTTTTTTCCCTTGAAGTCGTTTTCAGATACATGTGATGCAGAAGGCGACATAAGGCAGAAGTGACTTAAATTGGATTTGCAAGTGGTTTCTTATCTTTTATGACGCAGGAGGTGAAGGCACTGTGAGAATTTTAAGACTTGCCTTCGAGAAAATGTTTCGACTAGCGTATAGCCTTGCCCACAAAACAAAAAACATGAAAACGGAACCCCAAGGGATTTGTGTTACTGCACTGAAGATTGTCTCACACGTTGTTTAAGCCTTCGAAAGAGACCTACACGAAAAGTAAAAGCATATTTTCCTCGATTGGTTGCTGATTTCAGAAATATCACTGCTTCCTTGAAAGTGTCCGGTTTCGACCGCTTGTCCTTCTTCTAAAGGTAGAATTCAGATTAATATGGGTCATTCCTGGAACGATACTGATTGGGGTAGGATACAAGAACTCGGTGGAGGGCCTATCCTAGTGCCACTTTTATCCACTCCGAGATCAAACCCGTGCATGCGCTGTCAGCCCATCGACGAACTGCCTGAGCCATGCAACGGCCTTTGAACGTTACAAAAGAAGCGTGAAATTGCTTTTTTACAACATTTTGCAACATCCAGAAGAGTTTCCTTTTCTGCAGGTTCACAATTTTCGCCATCCTGTCTTTCTGGTAAGAGCAATACTAAGGCGAAACTAAACATGGCGTATTAACCTTTTAAAGCCTAGCGGTAACTTTACGTACCACCAGATTTAACATTAAAAAATTCTACGTGGTGCCCACATTGCGTTTATGTGTTTTGTACGGATCTCAGAACAAACAGCAACTTTTGCCTTATAAAACATTAAGAGACTGGTTTTTATAACCGAAGTGGAGAGTGTTTACAGCGCGGTACGCACTGAGTCCTTATATAAAACACATACGCTTCGTCTTTAAAGGGTTAATCAAATCATGCTGAGGAGGAAAAAAGCTATTTGCAAAACTAAAACAGAGTATTTCCGGAATGCCGACTGTGCCTTGTTTGGGACAGAAATATTCGAGTTAAAAATACATTTGGCTGACGTGCAGTCGTGTTTTGTGCGTGTGTGTGTGATGAAAAAGCTTTCTTTTGTAGTGTTCTCTCTGGTTAGCGACGTGCATAAATTTGACTTCAGACTTTTCAGAAACGTAACACCTAAAAAGGCGACCAGTGTGGAAGGAAAGCCATGCAGTGATACAGAGTCCTGTCTTTGACACAACCTATATGTTTTCCCCCCTACCGTCGTCGCGAGTGTTAAAGGACTCTACCCAAGCTGTGAAGGTCAAACGCATTCTCTTGAGTAAGAGACAGTACCTAAAATTGTTTACACACACTAAGTTTTGCAGACCAGCACACAAAACAGAATACTGTTTTAGCCTTTATTAATCCGCTCGTCTCTACTAACACACTTTACCGTCACCCACATAGGAATTACGCGCATGAAACTTTACAAATCTACTCATGTGTGAGACAGAGATGTGACAGCGAAATGAACAGTTGTGACGATGCATAATACAAACGCATATATGTCATACATAGGTACGTGCCTATGCCGTAATGCGGTTACAGCTTCCAGTGCTGTAAAATGTAATTAAGCACGTAGGGGCGCAAGAATTGCCAGTCGCTTTTTCCGGCCGACTTCAAATGAAATATTAACAGAACGTAGCGCTTTGGTTTGTATTGCACCGCTATTCAAATTATGTATGATTGGAGCTCGAGCTGTGGGAAGAGGAACCAGTGTGGCCCGCGACAAGGCATACGTACCAATTGTCTCAAACTCTCCTGAGATGCTGTCAGAAAATTTAGAAAGTGGAGCAACGTAATACATTAACTCCTTAAACATCACATTTCTGAAGTCTGCAAAGGACATTTTTTGTTCTTTTTGTTATTATTATTATTATTATTATTATTATTATTTTCCAAATTGTCAGCTGCTTCATAGGCAAGCGTCTTCCAGCACATCGAGTTCACTGCGCGGTCCTTGTCCCTGCACAGATCTGAACACAACATCTCCGGAATAGGGGACAGAAATGTTTCAAATTGAGCCGAATTTCTGAAAAATCTCAGTTACATTAACCTTACAAAGACTGAGTAACCTGAATTACATTTAAAGACTGAGTTCGTACCGCGCAGTAAACACCCTAAGTATCGGTTACAAAAGCAACACATTTTAATGCTGTACAGCCAAACAATTGCCACTTGCTGTGAGATTCATAAAAACACTTATAAATGGACCACATAGGTAGTAAGTAGAATTTCTGGATGTTAAATCTGATGGTACATGAAGTAACCACTGGGTCTGAGATAGTTAATTTGGTTGTTTGGAAGTTCTAAGAAAGTTTCTAATTTGGTCATTACTTGGGCTTTTTTATTTAATTATATGTTGAATACTGACAGATCACGTGACTGTCAAACTCAAGTCGGAAGGGGCGTACGCCTGCCACCACAACATTTTAATGTTTATTATTAAATTAGGTGGCTACATGTTTCGACTGCATTTTTCAGTCCTCTTCAGGCCGTTATTAGAAAAATGTAAAAGGAATTTTTATTTTATTTTGTTTTCATAATAACGTCTTGAAGATGACTGAAAAATACAGTCGAAACATGTAGCCGCCTAATTTTATAATAAACATTTAAAACTGTGATGACGGTGCTTCTTGTGTTGATTAATGATCCATTATCGCAGCGGCATGCACGATACAAAGTTTCGTTATGTCTGCTACTGAGTCATATGGAAATTAACTTCCACAGCTGTATGTGAGAGAGCCTTCACTACATGGAAATGTAAATTTATTCCCCTAAGACGGAACAGAGAACAGAAAATGAACTCAAAAGCAAGAAGATCTCTTTACGAGTGTGATAAGGAGACAGCAACGTGACTGGGGACACTAGACGCACGTTAGGACGTGTTACATTTTCTCACAACGAAAGAATTCCGTGACGCTTGTCTGTTTTCTTGCAAGCTATATACAGTACAACGGTTTAATTAAGTTCCAGATCTACACACTACAGTGCAAGTAGGCTTCTCAACTGTGCTGTTGTAAGAATTACTGTGGAAGGCACTGTACCCGTCAGTACTAGTGGAAGTGTGGTCCAACACGCGGAACATAAAGTGCGCCATCTTAAACTTTTAAAGCCTAGCGGTAACTTTACGTACTAGCAGGCTTAACTTTAATTAATTCTCCATGGTGTTCACATTGCGTTTATGTGTTTTGTACTTAGCTGGGAACAATCTGCAACTTTTACCTGACACGTCATCAAATTATTGGCTTTTTTAAACCGAGGTGGAAGAGTGTTTACTGCGCGGTACGTCCTGAGTCTTTATATTAGACGGAATGCATTTTGTCTTTAAAGGGTCAGTTTTATAGAGTACAAGTCAGGTACCACAGTGGCGGTGGAGTCGAAGGCGAGTTTTGGAAGAATGTGAGCTCGAATGTCGCTCGGATTATGATGTTTCTTTTTACAGCCCTGTGTTGGTACTGTCTTATGCCGGCAGATGTCTTGCGACGTGCCGATCTCCCATCTAAAGACCAGTACTTCCAATATTTAAAAATCATCCATAGTGCTTTATTACGTTCATGACACAGTGTTAGATTCTGGTACGTGTTTCAGTTTGCAAGGTTCCGGGGAGAAAAATATTCTAGTTACTCTTTGCTGTTTCCCTATTACTGAAAAAAGTCTTGTTTTTTCCCCCTCACATCACAAGTAGCATGACCAAAATACATTAACCTAACTTTTCAAAATCAAAGTTTATGGACTAAGAGACTTGTGTTCGATTCTCCGCCTACGATACATTTTACCACTTCGCAAAAGTAAGTTCTTGAACGCACCCTATCCAAAGGGTTCAAATTAGAGCGAAATGATTATCAAGCAAACTCTTCCTGTCTAGTGTTATGTTAAGGAATCAGTGGGTTTTTACCTCCACCCTTCCTAAATAGGCCTACGTTCATGGACTGGCGCTCAGTTTACGAAAAAGTTTAAATTTTACATTTTTAATCTGATTTTCTTCCTGAAAAGCAAAAATGAAACAGGATTATTGGATCATCGTGCTGTCCCTGTGTGTGTGTGTGTGTGTGTGTGTGTGTGTGTGTGCGTGCGCAATCCAACTGCTGAATAAACAGACATATATTTACAAGGTTCTTCTGGAATTTATGTCATCTGAAGCCACTCGCCACAATTATCAGTTCACTGTAGTCACTAATGAAAATGTGATGGAAGTGGCACTGATATTTCAGGACCCTGAAATTACATACTTTAATCGATTGTGAAAGACGTTTAATGTATTTTGAAATAATATTTTTGTAGTATATAAAATAAACCATAGTAATTTTTCAAATATTTCCTTCAGTTTCATATTTCAATGACAAATGGAACCAGGCCTGCAAAATCACATATCAAAAATTGAATTACAAATACACATCGCAGTACTGCCTGAATACGAAACATTCATACACGTTAACAAACACTGAAATTGGGACGTTCGACAAATTTAAAGTATTCAAAGTCTATATTTAAGTAAAAACCCTAGTAAAAGGCAAGAATATTAAGAAAAATTATAGGAATAGATACAGAGAAACCGAAGTTTATGCAGTGAGTGAACAGACATTACGGATCACGGCTTGAAACGCTTGTTTAATAGACAAACATTGCTAAATACCTTTCACGTCATGCTACATGCCACACAGTGTTTCACTTGTTAGCGTAAGCAATGCTCACAATCCTACGGGGTTTTTTTTCCTTTCTGTGACCCCATTCCACTGTACAGATAGAAACAAAAGCAGGGAGGTGAAAACACGCGTAAGAGAAAACAGAGTAACAGCTCCAGTGACAAAATGTGCTAACGTGAAACGACAACTGTTTGTAGGCCAGGAGAATGCGGTGTATTAACGGAATCAGCTTCCCTTGCAGAGAGAAAGAGAGAGACAGAGCTAGGGAGAAGATATCTTGTTCTGCCGTTGTGATTGAAGACATCTTGCGTGTCACCAGAAATCTGTCTTAAATAATTCACTTAATATAAATAAAATATTTGAAAGATTGGTGGTAGAAGTTATGGCGCTGTTATCACGTGACGACTTTATACGTGTCATCAAAACAAAGAGTAAGCTGCCAACCGTTCGATATAATGTCTGGGGCGCGGGCAGAGGAATAGAAAGTGTCAGCTGTCGAAATATACCACATAGCTGGCGGTAAGATCCAAATATTAGTTAATTAACTACCTTAATTAGTGACTCAGGTAGTCACAGGATTGCCACACTGTACGGAATAAAACAAAAAAGATAAATTTCACCGTACAAATTGGCATGAAAGTACAGAAGGGGAGTAGAGGTATAATACTCTTTCTTTAACCTCGACGCTAGATGGGGGTGGATGGTTAACGTCACACCCCGGCCGCTTTACCCCACAGATGGCCCATTACCGACTGTAACACTAAGCCGGTCTTGACGGGTGCGGAAAATTTCGCCCCCACCGGTATCCGGTCCCCAGACCTTCCAGACCGTAAAGAGTCGCTATACCGACTGAGCTATCCCGGCCCACCCACTGTGCGGATTATTGTTTTGAAATGTAACACTTCTTCAGCTTCGGCCTGGCAAAAAAGGAAAACCATATCTGAGGAAATAAAAGATTCATTTCCGTGTTCGGAAAAATCGAAATATTCAATTCAACTCAGTTCAATTCAGTGGGTATTTATTAACGTGCAGGCTTAACAGCACAAATGCCTATTACAAACCCAGCACAGATACGCAAATGAAACACAAAAACAGTACGGATACACAGAAAAAATATAGCAAACAGAAGAAACAAAAACAGTATAGTAGAAAAGTGCAATACAAATGAAGTACTGGGAAAAAATTTAAACTCTGAAAAACACAGATAATTTGATTAATAATGTCACACATTAGCACAGAATCTGTTTTAAAGCAGCAGAGGGCTCCCTTAAAATATCAATGTCTTTGCACACATTGTTAGCAGCCGAAACACATCTAACAGACGGAGATTTTTCATAAGTTGAATTAACCTTTTAAAGCCTGCTGATTACTTGATGCACCAACAGGCTGAACACTCAACACTGTACATTCTGCCCACACAGTGTATTTATGTGTTTTGTATTTATCTCAGAACAAACGGCAACTTTCTCCCTATACAACATAAACTGATTAGTTTTTATAACAGAGATGGAAAGTGTTTACTGCGAGGTACGAACTGAATCTTGAAATAAAACAGTTTACGCTTCGTCTTTAAAGGGTTAAACAGGGAGCATTTTCTGAAATTACGACGAAGAACTCGGATAGCAACACCATCCAAGCGAGGCGGGCAACATACCTATCTCGTGACGCTGTATTTTGTATATACCTACTTTCCGAGTGTCTTTTTGAGATAAACACGCGCTTGGTGCTTGGGGTTCGATTCCCGGCTATTCGAAATTTATCGTGATACACTTCAGTACCTCTCACCTTGGAATTCAGCCAGCACACGCAGTTTCTACATAAACAACGGATGTTTCCACAAAAGTTGGAGGGTGGCCTGAGTTCTAGCAGAAATTTAGTCCTCGTCTGCGCTGAGGCAGCATTTCTTTCACGCTCAGGTGACTTTGACTTGTTCGGTAACTCGAAGTTTCGCCCCATTCGTCTTAAATTTGGCCACGGTAAGACGCACGATTCTCGTTAAAGTAACTCGGTTCCAAACTCAATAATGTATCAAAATATTCTCATAATCTCTCCACACTCTCCGGACAGTCGTTATGCCAAACTTCGAATTCCCATCTACTCACAAATCAAAATTTTTTATCCGTTTTTCAGTTGTTTAATACCCATATTTCAAACACCTAGATTAATAAACTCAGATAAGTGAGGCATATGGTAACTATGGGGGAAAGGAAAGATGCATACAGGGTTTTGGTTGGGAAACCTGAAAGAAAGAGACCGCTTGGAAGACCAAGGATTAGGTGGAAGAATAATATTAAAATGGATTTTATAGCAGTGGGATGCGGGCATGGACTGTATTGATCTGGTTCAGGATACGCATAAATTGTAGTCTCCTGTGATAGCATCTGGTTTCATAAATTGCGGGGAATTTCTTGACTAGCTGAGATGTCACTAGCTTCTCAACAGCGACTCTGTTCTCTGGGGTTGATTACACGTAGAGTTATCAATAACTTAAGGAATAATTATGTACAGCACTTGCCTATATATTTAAATATTTGTTTATATGAGCGACTGCTTTGAGATTCAATACTCAATATAAGTATTATATCGTTTCGTTTCGTTTCGTTTCGTAGTCCTTCCCTCTTCTACCTACTTGTTCACAGCAGGTGTCGAGGGTTTTTATTTGCACTTGATCACACTCAGACACACACCACAGTCGGTAGGACTCCTCTGGACGAGAGATCGGCCCGTCGCAAGGACCTCTACCTGACAATATAAACACTGTACAAGAGACAAACATCCATGCCTCCGGTGGGATTCGAACCCACGATCCCAGCAAGCGCTCGGCCGTAGACCTACGCCTTAGACCGCCCGGCCACTGGGATCGGCCAATATAAGTATCATATACGAATCTTATTTAAACTGTACTGTTTGTAACTGTAATTTCTTACTGAAGTTACCCTACTGGCTGATTACGAATCGTTATAAAGAATGTAAAAGTAAAAATTTGTGCGTTTAAATAACGTCAACCAAATTTGTCCAGGGGGCCTTAGCCAAAGAACAAAACCTTATCACTGATTTCAGGCTTGCGCCGCGATGTAGATAAGATCTGGACTCTTCTGGGATGTTACGCAGCGTTGAGTGGTAATTGTAAACCGACGTTTCGGGACAAGGCATCGGTCCCATCTTTAAGGGTCACGAAGTCCAAGAAGAAAAGGACTTCTTGGCCCTTGAAGATGAGCCCGATACTTTGTCCCGAAACGTCGGTAAAGGATTACCATTCGACGCTGCGTAACATCCCAGAAGAGCGCAGATCTCAAAAGCTTATCAGTTCAGCCTAAATCCAAAATGGGAATTATTTCAACCGCAGAGGAGAAGCCATTCTAATAAATAACACGCGCACTTTCTTGAGACAATATGGAGAAGCCACTGCAGTAAACAACAAAGGCACTTTGCTGAGGCAATTAAAACTGCGCGTGCCCTAAATCACTGCTTGTCCTTATAGAAGAAAGTTTTCTGCGTCACAATTCCAGCGGATGTCGCCAGCCTCAGCTTTTGTTATTGCTCTGCAGTGCCATGTCTCATGAACAAGATTTGCGTGAGAAAACTGTCTCAGAACGCCGCCGCCAGATGGCGTCTGTGTCTTACAAACAGAAACTCGCTTCTATATTAGTTCAAAGTCTATCAATTGCACAATAAAGTCAGACATCTTCTGATTTGCCCCTGAACACGAGAAGTGTATTGTTACCGTCAACATTTCGTGTTTTTAATATACAACAGATCAAAACCAACTTAAAACTTGAATTGCGATACACAAGAACGCAGGTGTTTATAGGGACTGATTTTCAAAATTTATTGTCAGAGGTACCAGCTATGTTACTGGGTATTTCGTATAAGAATTTTCGAGACAGTCTTATAACCCTTCAAAATGAGACCATTTCGCTCTCCCGGAACGTCTGGAATCCAGCGACGTCGCACCTCAACCCAGAAGAACTGATACCTCACCCAAACCGCTCCGATAAAATTAAAACTCTCATGACAGGTTTCTTTTCCCTGACAATGCTAAAAGTTTACAATTTTCGGAACAGAAAATGTGTTTTTTTGCGACGTACTTAATTTGTAGCAATGAAATTTCAACAGGGTCATAATACAGCGTTATAATCGCTCGAGCTGCACGAAAGACGTAAGGAAAATTACCTGTTTGTGTTAATGTTGCATGTGTTTGTGCGTGCGTGTGTGTGTGTGCAGGCGGTGTGCCACAAATACTAACTGACTTAATTCATAATAAACTGCGACAGCGTGGCAGGGACAGGGCCCAATAAGGGACGGCAGGTCAGCTATTTTAATAAGGATGGACGTGAACCATGAATATGCATAAGCTGTGATCACACAAGTACTGACAATACCAAGCCGCAGGCTTTGCTACTGAATTGGATTGCGGGGCGGGTAAGAATTCTGTCTTCAGTTGTAGCCCCAAACCCCCCAACCCCTCACCCCCACCCCCCAGCTCCTCGATTTCTTTCTCTATGAAAATATGTAGATGACATTTCATCTTAACGAGTTTTTTTATGATGGCGGAAAATTCGGATGTTTTTTGGGAAGTAGAAGAGAATTTATTTGACACGACTAGTTACATACGTGCATTATGGAGTATAGTATCAGAGCGCCATTAAAGAAGTTATGTAAAAGAAACCGTAGAGTTTGATTGCTTTATTTTCTTTTCGCCAATACCAGCGATCATAAAATTCGTCATGAAATTGTTACGATCTCTGAGACCATAAGACAGGACACAAATTTGTACAAGTGTTGTGATAATTAAATTTAATGTGTGTATATATGTTCAAGACCTCACAGTACTACCGGCAAATGTGTTTGTAAGTCACCGCGTAAAAGAGAGGTTCTGACTGGATTAGCTCGCACAGTATAACCATGTTATACAATGCTTTGTAATTTCACACGTACTATTCAATAACACGTTGCCGCCCTATTTTTTGCTTGCTTTTCGCGAAATATCATTTCGCTTATTAGCGTTACTCTTGTTCGCACCTCAGAAGTTTGCACAGCAGTAATGTTGTTATTGATATGGGCATTAGAAAGATACGTAGAATGAGATGGGGTCTAATGACTTAATGATCACTGACGGTTCCCAGAATTTATGCTTGGCTGATGCTGCAAGATAAAGGTAAATTTTTAGTGTTCATAGGCACTATTTTATGGTGGTGTATAAGGGAGTGGAGGCAAACATCCCGACATTCTGAAGTTCGATATTAACTACCCTTCTACGAGGAAGGGTCATTAAAGACGTAGAATTTCCTATTGTCAAAAAATTCTAAGAATTTTAGGTGCTTTCGCATGAAACAACCAAAGTGTAAGTATCTTCGTCATTTCCTGTCCGTCCGTCTGTTTGTCTGTCCGCATCTGTTAACTTGGCTCCCAATTGAAAGATTTTCGTGAAATTTAGTATTGAAGACTTTTATGAAATCTGTCGAGAATATCCAAATTTGGTTAAAATTGGATAAAAATATCGGACACTTTACATGAAAACATAAGTATGTTTACAGTGTTGACAGTGACATACTTAGCGCAGCAATACAGAGAACAGTATTAGTGATAATGTATTGTTGCTTCACCGTGATGACCCATTGTAAACATATTTTTAAAGCGAAGTATGTAAGTCTACAACACACAAGAAACACATTACAAAAACACTAATCACCAACAAATGCACAAAGAGTTTTATCATCAATCGTAACACACTCCTACATGTTTCGACCCTGCTGGGTCATCTTCAGGGAGAACTTTTTGTTATCATTACACTGAGGTTGCACTTTACAGTTGAGCGAGAATGTGCTGTTGACTGTGTACTGCGTTGTTTTTGGAGGCGCGAACTCTCTGCGGTCCCGGCCTGCACGCCGGGACCGCAGAGAGTTCACGCCTCCAGTACACAGTAAACAGTACATTCTCACTCAACTATAAAGTGCAACCCTAGTGTAACGGTAACGAAAAGTTCTTCCCGAAGATGACCCAGCAGGGTCGAAACATGTAGGAGTGTGTTACGATTGATGATAAAACTCTCTTTGTGCATTTGTTGGTGATTAGTGTTTTTGTATAATATAGTGCACGGACATGGAACACATTAAATTTAAGAAACACATTGTTTATTTTCAGTAGCAACAATGCTTAGCTCAACAACAATATTAAGAACTCGTAATCGGCGACGTAAATTCGACTGAAACGGTGGTGGGCAGTTAATGTAGCCGGGAAGGAATAAATATTGCTCGAACAGGCCACAGTGTTACATTACAAATACATTGCAAATCTTGTCTCATTCAAAAATATCCATCAACTAATTGCTACGTAACGGCCGTGCCATGGTTCAGGCGGTTAGCCGCCGGCCTCCTACCGCGGAGACCCGGGTTCGATCCCGTGTCAGTCCATGTGGGATTTGTGGTGGACAAAGTGGCACTGGGACAGGCTTTTCCCCGAGTACTTCGGTTTTCCCCTGTCAGTTTCATTCCACCGGTGCTCCATTACTAGGAAAAGGACAAAAAATAATCATTTCCATCTTCAGCACAGGGTTGCACAATAAGCCTCATGGCTGCAGTGCGTCCGTAGCGTCTGCTGCGGGGCCCTTCACCACTAAAAAAAATTGCTACGCTATAACCAACAAAATGCACTATTTGACTGTTTCTACTGATTTTCACTTTTGCTGCGCAGCAAAGGAAGATAGGACAACAAGCCTATCAGCAGAAAAAAAACATTGGCGCTCTCCATGAAGATGACGTGATGAAGAGTCGAAGCATGTCGGAGTGAAGTGAAAATCAGTAGAAACAGTGAAATAGTGCATTTAGTTGGTTATAACATAGCGATTAGTATCATGACAATGCACGGAATTAGCAGTGTTAAAATCCATCAACTAGTTTCTATTCTGAGCCTGGTAACACCAGTTTGTAGCCTCACAATACTTTGTGCAGCAAGTAAAATCCCTTTTAATATTATCGTCCTACACTTATCTATGCTTTGGTCCCTCAATAAGATGTTTTAGTTCAGGTTTCCCGGTTATAATTTTGTAGCCACATTTCGTGCCATATTGTGCTTGCTGCATGTCCCGGCTTAATCTGTGCCCCATATAAATCTGTATAGTACCACATCGTGGAGAGTTAGGCATGCCCAGTAGGAATGTCCTCCTTCCATTTCTCTTATTTATGCCACTTCTCCTCTCTCATGCCCAAATATTCGGCGCAGCGTTTTGTATAAGGAATTTACATTGAGAAAACCCATTGGAGTTCTAATCTCTTAAGTTCGTAAAGCCGCCATATTGATCAAGACACGAGCAGGAATTAAACAGTACGAAATTTAGTTGGTGTGACGTCAACACCAAGTTTCATGAAACAATGAGTCACACTATGTTACTCGTAAGTGGATTGAGCCCCTATTCTCTGTTACCAACGAGTACAGTTTTATCAACCCAACCAGAACGGATATTCTGAAGAACAGAGCGTTAGAGTGGTGCGACCAGATAATGGCAGCCATTTTCTGTCCACTCTCTGACCACTTCCGGGTACTGAACTTTCTCACAGGAAGTCCTCCCTTTTGACCCAACCCCTTCTTCAGCCCCAGCTGCCCCGTAGCTACATTCATGTGATAGACTCTACAACTACAATATATACCATGTCCAAAATCAGTCATTCGTGCTTCCACCAGGGCCGATCATCTATGACAGAGCCGTCTCTATGCTTTAACTTCTTGCGTGGCTTCCTCTGGTGTGTCAAACCTTTTCCTATTCTTCTTTTCATGTATGTCTTCACTTGGCCTTTGTGACCTATTTTCGGTGTTCCCAGGGATTCACACAAAATATCATTTGCGATATTCTAAAAAAAAATTCAATTTTCTTGTGCCTATAATTATGTATTCTTAGTCATGACACTTTTTTTGTAGTGACTATACTCCCATACGTGTGATGTCCGGATTTGTTTACCTCAGCGCGTTTTCTTTGCTTACTGCACCGTATCTTTATAATTTACTGTTTAAGTTGGCAAACTGCGAAATTATCGACAGAGGTTTTGTCCCCTGCAGATGAAGCCGTCTCTCTTTTGTCACACCTGTGTCCACCGCCTCTGGTACCTTGGTTGTACAGCGTGGAACTTTACCTTCATTCCCCCATACATCATCATGGTTACTATACATAAACACAGGAAACCAACATAAATATTTACCGTCTATAACGCTCGTAATCTGGTTAGCACTCCTTTGCTTAAGTTTCAAACATTTTTATCTACAAATTGGCACAAACCATCAGAGTCTTTACATCTGAAGTACAAATGAAACTGTGTGTAAAAATTCTCTTACAAGCAGGTTGCAAGCCCTGGAAAATATTCTTATTTTATACCACCTTTTTAACCTTTTAAAGCCTAGCGGTAACTTTACACACGACCAGGTTTAACATTAAAAAATTCTACGTGGTGCCCACATTGCGTTTATGTGTTTTGTACGGATCTGAGAACAAACAGCAACTTTTGCCTTATAAAACATTAAGAGACTGGTTTTTATAACCGAAGTGGAGAGTGTTTACAGCGCGGTACGTACTGAGTCCTTATATAAAACAGATACGCTTCGTCTTTAAAGGATTAAAGTACGCTGAAGTATAATGGTATTTAAGAAAGAGCTTTGAATATTTCTCGATTCTGTTCTTATGATTGTCCTTCCAGTTTACACCTAAGTTTTTGTCACACTGTGAAGCCCACTGCTTCCACATTGTGTGTATGTGTGTGTGTGTGTGTGTGGGTGTGTGTGTGTGTGTGTGTGTGTGTGTGTGTATTTTACTGAAAGTAAATCAGAACCTTCTATTTTCGGTTCTGTTATTAAGCTTACGGTGCAACAAATTTTCTTCTTAATCGTCTGAATATAGTAATCATTTACACTCCAGTAGTTACTGTTTTTACCATCTGCTGTAACGTTAAGGCACTCCGAATTTTGCCCACACTTCATAAATATTTTACATTACTTTAAAGTAAATAATTATTTCCTCACCGATCCCACTGGACGCGCGGTCTAAGGCGTAGGTCTGCGGCCGAGCGCTTGCTGGGATCGTGGGTTCGAATCCCACAGGGGGCATGGGTGTTTTTCTCTTGTGAGTGTTTGCGTTGTCAGGTAGAGGTCTCTGCCACGGGCCGATCCCTCATCGAGAGGAGTCCTATCGAGTGTGGTGTGTGTTTGAGTGTTACCAAGTAAAAATAAACACCCTCGACACCTGCTGTGAACAAGTAGGTAGAAGAGGGAAGGACTACGAAATTAATTATTTTCTCTCTACACTAAACTAATCGATGGCTTTCTTTACTGGAAAAGAACTCTGTTCCCTGTGAGGTAGGATTGAAACTTTACAAGTAATGGAGATTAATTTTACTCTTTAAAGATTCAGTAGAAATTAAAATGCTTTCTTATACCACAGTTTGTAAAGCAGTTAAACTCACTGCTTCTTGAAACTTACTTTTCATATGCTTGAATGGTAACGACGCATAGGTGAATGTAAAATTTACATAAGCTTGTGCGTCTGCAAATATCTAAAATTTATTTTCAGTTTCTTATGTAATTGAGACTGTGCATTTTTATTATGAATTGTGACATACCAAACAATGCACCATTAAAAAGAATATATTAAACTTTACGAATAAGCCCCGACATATGTTTCGACGAAAAGAGTCCTCATCTTAAGGGGATCACTGATGGGAGCTTCACACAAGCACTGACAGTACCCAGGAAGACTCGACACAAACTCCACATCACTATAGAATCATCTCTTCAACCTGCCAAGAAACGTATCTACACACACAGCGGAAGTTCGTGCTTAAAAACAACTGCGACTGACAACACGAAGTACAAGAAGATACATAATGAATTACGTACACGGAGACTGGACACATAATAGGGACATCACTAAGTTTTAGCTGTGTGTCTGTTTAATCTTATTTTAAAGATACGTGTACAAGGTGTTTCCAAACCTGTGACTTTAATTCATCGTACTTTAATATATTTTAAAGACTATTGAAACATCTGTGTGCATAGCGGCTACAATATATCTGTTTTGGTGGCTTACGACAGTGTCTACAAGATCTAGCTAATGTAAATAAATTAGTGCCTTACCATATGGATGCATGTGTGAACCTCAAATCAGTGACACCCTGAAGATGACGACACGTTCCGTCGAAAAATATGTCGGGGTTTATTCACAGAGTTTAATGTACACTTTCTAACGCTGCACTGTTTGGTATGTATCAATCCATTTATTTTCAGTATATTAATTATTTATTTCCCATATATGTATTTACATTAATTTAATTTTACTTTTATTATTAACAGTTTCGCAAAAATATTGCAAGTATTTTAATCAAAATATAGAGTATATCACGTTGGCGGAATGATAGTGACAGGAGAAACCCCGTTCCAGCGCCGTTTTGTCCACAACGAAACACACATGACCCGGCCAGGGATTGAACCCAAGCCTCTGCTGGCCGGTGACTAACTGCCTCAGCCTTGGCAAGGACTGTAAATTCTAGTAACGCTGAATTAAATGACGAAGGACAGAACTACAACTGTTCTCGTTCTGACAACAACAATTGGACACTGTTCGCACTTCAGATAGAACAGCGCACAGTAACTGCAGATACGTGTGCTTCCGTCCTTGTGGAAGAGTTCACCAACTGGTGAGTAGGAAACTGTCTTAACGTGGGCCATTTCATTCAATGACTTCTCTTTTTTCTCTGAATGTTTCAAACTTCTTGTGCGAGACAGAGAGTGTGCGAGGTCCCCTGAATTCTCGAATCCTTCTCTTGCTCCCAAACTTCGAGCTGAGGTCTATAAAACTCTTTTCCTAAGGGACACAGATGCCGGCAAGTGTTGGATATAAGGTTGCCAAAGACCGTCATTTTCAAGTTGATCGCCGAATTGAAACGTGCGCAAGGAGCATAACACCTGTTGGTTTTATCGTGTTCTGATTCAAATGTGCTTCTTCAATACAACTGCACATTACAGATTCTGTCCTCAGACGAATACTTCTAAAAAGTTACAGGTTAAAATAGCCAGCTTCTGAACATATTAGTAGTTTAACAGCACAGACAAATAGTTTGTACTTGGTGGATTATGCGACAAGCCGTGCTGCAATTGGTTGAGGCACGAAGCCATAGGACGAGAGGCTGCAGTTTCGATTTCCGTTTGGATCCTCAGAAATTTTCAAGTGACCTATTCCTTCTGTCAGAATCACTTATCCCTGGGGTCCACTCACGACTGTAACAGAAATGAGAACCACAGAATATCCTTGGGAATAAAGTGCGTAGAGCTGACAGCTCTGCCGTCCTAGTTGTGCCAAATGTCAAAGTAATGATGGCAGCCCAACATTCCACCACCCCCCCCCCCCCCGAGTCTTCATGACTTGTTATGGGAAAGCTTTGCCTTTCTAATTGCGTGAATTACAGCGCTTTAATATTCTTGTACACATTCTTGAAGAAGTTTCGTTTCGTAGCCCTTACCGCTTCTACCTACTCACAGTAGGAGTCGACGTTGTTTATTTTCACTTGATCAAACTCAGACACACACCACATGCGGCAGGACTCCTCTGGACGAGGGATCGGCCCGTCGCAGAGACCTCTACCTGACAACACACAAGAGACAAACATCCATGTCTCCCGGTGGGATTCGAACCCACGATCCCAGCTAGCGCTCAGCCGCAGACCTACGCCTTAGACCGCGCAGCCACTGGGATGCGCCTTGAAGAAATAAGAAGCGAATTAACCTCGAAGGTTGCTTGCGACAGTTGCTTGCAATTTATTTCACCTTCCTTTTACCGGTCTTGAAGATGGATGGCACATGAAGTTTTCACGGTGGTAGATCTGAAGTCTATGGTCGTATGGGTTATGACACCGTGTTTCTATGGTGCTTATCACTGTTTCGGAGTAAAATGCTGCTCCATTCGCCAGGGCAGCAAGCAAGGTATTTCTCTGAAACCTTGGCGACAGCAAATACTACGTAAATTTACACAGGGTCATACGCAAGACACTACATTCTTTAGAGAATTATGATTTGATCCTTTTTTGCCTGTGACTCTGACACTGTCTCCGCTATTAATGAAAGAAAAAGGACTGGAGATGTGTAAGGACAGCAGTGCTGATAAAAATTCTGATCGAAAGGAGGAGGAAGAAACGGAAAATAAAATAAACCCGAACAAAAGAGGATCGAATGGGTAAGGCTTGTAGCAGTCATGGGAAGATAAGGAATGAAGGAAGTGCTGGATTCGAAGAAACTGAAAGTCAGGAACAACCAGAGAGATGTAGGTTTATATTGCAAGGAGCTGCGACAGATGATAACATTTTAATGAATTGAATTCATATCAGGCAGTTCGTGGAACTGTTCGCCTTTTAAAACCTGGCTGACACCTTGCACTGCCACCTCCACGCAGACCTGTGCACTGTCACTGCTATATTCTTTTACTTGAGTTTCTTGCTTACACCTTACTTCTTCTAAATATATTCATAGACTTCCAACACCTGTTTTACTTAAAAATATTATCTGTCTATACGATAATTTATAGCTTATGTCCGGCTACTTTTTAACACAATAATTTTATCCTCCTCTTTATTTTTTTCTGGCCACTTCAAAAAAAACTCTTTAAAGACCCCCGTTATCTAAACACATTAGAGACCCTACTTTATGTCTCCCTATTCCTGTTCCCCTTAGTTTTCACAACTTCACCTTTAACCAAGCCACTTCACTTTTTTTTGAAGATATGCGAAGAAAATTCCAGGACTCAAATATTTCACTCAAGATACGAACCAGCGGCAGTACTGTCATATTGATTATTACAAAGGTTTGAGGTTCATTCAAATCAGCGAATATTTTGAACCCTTCACCGACAAGCGGTCCCTCTAGAAGCACTCTGCTACGCACAGTAGTTATGAGGGCAGTTCGGTCAATAAACGGAGTGCCAGTGAGTCGGAACAGATCAAACAACAGACAGAATAGGCGCCTGGGGTTCGATGCCTCGCTGGGACGGAATTTGTCTCCTTCCTCACAGCTGCGTCCACACCGGCCTTAGGGCCCAACACTCTGTGATCCAGCAGTATAGGGAATTTAGCTGTTGAACCATAAAGTTCACATCACACGTCGGTTGGATGCTGAGATTAATATGTGGGGTGTATTACCGCCAGGCCCTCTCCGTACACATAGCATTATATAGGCGCACACAAGACTAAATACATACAATGTGAAGTTCAGATTCGGAGCTTTTGGATTCTACGAATAATGGCACTACACAGCTACAGGCGAGGAAGGCAAAAGGAAAGAAAAAGCGACAACCAAATAATTGCTAATGACACCAAGAGACATACCAGAATTTTAAAACTGCAATATCGTGAAAGGTAATGACAGGCGGATATTCGAGCGTTCTGGGACGTTTGGCCGTGTTTATTTCTCCGTGTACCTACGTACCGGAATTATGAAACCTGATAATTTTAAGTATATAACTAAGAAGGTCACTGAAACTGCAACACCGTGGATTATAATCGGAAGGCATGCGATTAAAAGTTATGCTAGATTGCCGTTTACTCTTAGTTTTCATGACTCTTCGTAACGAATGGTTCCATGCCGCCTCCTTAAAAATATAAATCTTAATTAAATTAAGCCTTTAAAGACGAAGCGTATCTGTTTTATATAAGGACTCAGTGCGTACCGCGCTGCTTAGTGCGTACCTGGCGGTACGTAAAGTTACAGCTGGGCTTTAAAAGGTTAACATCGTTACCCCACTCGATACCACAGAGTATACAGGACTTTTTTCTCACGGCTCGGCAGTCCCTATGGGCCAGGGCCTCCTCATTAGTGGGGCTTCACGATCACACTCAGACACACCACAGTCGGTAGGACTCCTCTCGACGAGTGATCGGTCCGACGCAGAGAACTCCGCCTGACAACACAAAACACTCACACGAGACAGACATCCATGCCTGAGGCGGAATTCGAACCCGCAATCTCAGCAAGCGAGCGGCCGCCGTCCCACGCCTTAGAGCGCGCGGCCACTGTGATGGGCCACAGTAATACAAATAATTAATTGTTGGTAATTTTGATCCTTTTATAACCTAACATAAAAAATATATCTTCAAAAAATGTCTTACACAGTTAATAACTGGTTTGCGGCCCGCGCGGGCTTTTAAGATTTTCACGCCACCCTTGTGCTATAAAAAGTTGCACGATCATTTAACCTTTTAAAGCCTAGCGGTAACTTCACGTACCACCAGGTTTAACATTAAAAAATTCTACGTGGTGCCCACATTGCGTTTATGTGTTTTGTACCGATCTCAGAACAAACAGCAACTTTTGCCTTATAAAACATTAAGAGACTGGTTTTTATAACCGAAGTGGAGAGTGTTTACAGCGCAGTACGCACTGAGTCCTTATATAAAACAGATACGCATCATCTTTAAAGGGTTAAGGAAACTGAAGTTTTTGAAGAGGGACAGTAGGTGTTTTGCCGCAGATACCCGTTGTTACGTCGTCAGTACCTCACAAACACAATATCTCTCTCTTTCTCTGCTTTTTACCAGGATTCTAGCTAAGCCCATTTTCACCATTACGTTCGCAATATCGAAATCCCATTACTGAATACAGAAGGTGTGCCTAAGCTCAGCACTTGTCATGCCCAATTTGGCACAATCTGTCGACAGGCACGCGGCACAACAAACAGTCGACATGCGACACACACATTATGAAGCATGACTCGCCCGCTGATAATGGGAAAAGTTTTGAGAACTTCCAGACATACATTAAGTTTGGCTTTAGAACTTGCTAATTGCTCCCTGGAATTTTATAGGTAAGGCAATATATTAACAAGTCTATATATGCAAAAGCGAAGCAGATCGGTAGCTGAAAATCCCTGCTCCTCGACATCAGCTTCTGTTAAATTCGAATTGAAGGGTAGAGAAATTCTCGTTTCCAGGAGCTAGCGACAAAAGCGTACACGACAAGCAGATTCAAACTGCAAGCACTAGCAATGGCGAGGACTACACCAAGCTGATGTATTTGTAACTGTGCCCCTCGTTTAGGAACTGAATTCGTCTGACACATGTTCTAGAAGAGAATGATATAGACGCTTCTATCGTCAGTCGAAACTAAACCGAACAGTTTGCAGTTCTAAGCGATCCGTCTGCCCGCCGTGCCAATGCGGCAACTTCTCCTGCTTAGTACTTTCGCAGGTAGTCTAAACGAGTCTTGCTAGGCGCAGTGCAATTCAAATTCGCTTGGTCCTCGCGATAAAGTGTTTAACTCTTAGGATCAAAATTAACTCACATTCTATACGTATATGCCCCTTTCGTGCCTTACAGAAATGTGCATCCAATACATAATAACAATCAAACATAAATCTTTGGTGATACACAATAAATTTCAGTTAATTTATTTATATTTCATAGGCAACCCTAATTAGATCAAGCTTAAAATATAGCTGTCCTGCTTTCGTCTTTAAGACACGCGAGGAAAACTGGATATGTGTCTGAGTGTTCTTAATCTCGGCACTAGATATTAGGGAAGTGGTTACTTTCACGTCTAGGCCATTTTAACCCTAGAAAAATTTGCCGCCGTTACCTATCGCACAGGGGCACTGGTCAGATTAAAGCCGGTAGGAAATTTTTGGAAGGATAAAAAAATTCGATCTCTGTTGTGAATCCATTTATATTCCGTCGATCGACATCGTTTTGTTATTCAGAGAAGGGAAGCCTCTCTAGACGTTAATTTTACGAGTAATTTATTAATTCTGACATCTTTTACTTCCGTGTAATTTTTCTCAAAGTAGTACACCATGTCACCATAACGACGGCGTTTTTCGTGATCTTTTTCGTGAAAAAATACGTAATTACTGCCACATATTTCAGACATGCAGTAGTATCCGTACATTATACGCATTATTCTCCCTCAACAGTGCATACGTTTCATGCAATTACTAACATATCTATCATGAAAGTGTTTAGTGTACAAAAGGGTATTCCATAAGTCAGTGCATTTATACCCTATAATCTACTTAATTCCACAGCACGGTACTGTACGTCAACCACACGTTTTATTATGACGCTCCGAGTCAGCGTACTTACTACAGCCAGATGGTGTAATACATTCAATTACTCTGTGAAATACAGCTTGGTGTTAAGTGAGAATTTGGACTTCGTGGAAGAATATTATTTAGACCCACACAATTCGTCAACAGCTGTGTTAAATTTCTGCGTTATTAAGAAATAAATATAAGCAAAACACAAAATAAAACTGGAATACACGGGTAAATCTTAAGTATATTAATTTTTTGCAGAAATTAACGAATCGATTTTCGTATACTTTTCAGATACTACTTAACGCGCTGCCTTCTACAGTACCAGCAGCATAACGCTGTTCAAATGTGAAATGAAAGAGTAACAGCGAAATTACTGTAGCATGATCAAAACTCGTAAGGTAATAAATTCTTAAGGTATTAGAATTTTTGGACTCGTTTCTCTGTAATTGTGGAATGTCATTGCAGCTAAGTATGGAATATTTCTGTCTGAAAAAATGTTGAGAATTAAGGCGTGTATTGGAACAATGAAGCATCACATAATCTCCAGAAAACGCGCTTGGCTCTTCTGCTTCTTTAGGCTGGAGTGATTACGCCTATCGAAATATACAATCACCCTTTTAAGATACGAACCGTTATTTAAGGGAATAAAATTTACATTAAAAGAGAAAGTTTCAGGAATAAATTACAAGCAAATGTAACATTCTTTCCTTACGTGCAAGATGCATCATTTCAAAAGCTACTGTTTACAACACTTTCTCGAATTTAGAAAGTTATGTAACACCAAAAAATGCCCTATTCTATGAAACTTACAGAAACTTTCGTGTCAGCTCCCTGAAAATGGCGCGATATAACGCTGAAACATGTAGGAGCTAGGTAAAACGTAACACGAACACGTAGAGAACAGTGCATTAGTTGGTGTTACGTAAGTTTCTAACTTTCTTACAAGTCACGGAATAAATAATGTGAAAACTTTTCTCGAATTGCTTAAAATACCTAAAGGAAAAACAGCACTTGGAAAACATAGGTGTAGGCGGAAGATAATATTAATACGGTTCTTAACCTTACAGGTAGCAGGCAAGTGGCCTAGATTCAGCTAGCTCAGGACAGGGTTCAGTGGATAATGTTAGGTCGCTGTGTGGAGTTCCTTGACCAAACGATCGACTAAAGACTATGCTCCACAGAGTTATTCCACTTTAATCGCTTTCTTGATTTCTCCGGCCTAATGAAGGAACAGATGTCTGTATTGCGTCAAATATCGTTTTAAATTACTACAGCCTGTCCCAGTCAATACTTCACAGACGTCAGTAAATTCTATTTCAGTGTTTCTCAATATTTCCATCCTAACCGAACCCTGGCACATATACAGGAGGGATTTAAAACCGACCAAAACGTTTTTCGAGGCATCTTTACGAACACTGGAGAAGGTTCCATAGTCCGAACAGTAATCTTCTGCCTTACAGTTCGCAGTAGGTTTACACATTTTATAAGGAAAGTAATAAATTCAATGAGGAAAATTATTGTAAGACGAAGAATATTTTGGCAAAAACAGCATTAAGAGACTAAGTTACGTAACAAGCTTCGTCACTCACACAACTTGCACGTCTAAGACATGAAGAAAGTTTTAGCAAAAAAACTGATAACATAAAACGAGAGTTTGAAACAGTAAATTACAAAAACACAACAATATTTGGAGCCAAACTTTCCAACACTTAACAAGATTTCTAACCAATAAATTGCTGACATACAACGACACTTTTAACCAATAAATTGATATAACGTAAAGGACGTTGTGAAAAAAGAGAGGTTAATATTTTTGAGTAACCTGATCGCGATAGAAGTATTGTGAAACATAACGTAAATATTACCCATATCACACTAGCTTTAACCCTTTAAAGATGAAGCGTATGGGTTTTATATAAGGACTCAGTGCGTACCGCGCTGTAAACACACTCCACTTCGGTTATAAAAACCAGTCTCTTAATGTTTTATAAGGCAAAAGTTGCTCTTTGTTCTGAGATCCGTACAAAACACATAAACGCAACGTGGGCACCACGTAGAATTTTCTAATGTTAAACCCGGTCGTATGTAAAGTTACCGCAAGGCTTTAAAAGGTTAACACGAGTCACTGATACTCATAAGTGTGTTGTGAAACGTAGATTTCAGAAAGTACGTAACTCGGCCTGCCGCCAGTGTTATAATATACACACACAGTTTCACAAAAACAGCTAATTTATGTCCGTAATATTGATGTATAAAACTGAAACAGGAAATGAAAACAGAGACAATTAGAGAACAACAGAAAATTCTCTCCAAGTTAACAACAGTAATGACAGTGCTTCGGATGAATGAACGCGAAGCTGGCTGCCCCGTTTTATGTCGTTTCCATGGTAACAGTAGTGGCAAAGAATATGACGTAACAAAGATATGCTACTTTCCGTTTGTTTAAAGAGAATTAAGCGTACAGTGAGGAACCGCCTAACAACGTACAAACACACGTTCATAACAAGAAAAAAAAGATTAGAATTTGAGTAAATAATCTACAGTGCATTCATCAAAACGTCGCTAAAGAAAAGAAAGCCAAATGGCCAAAACAAGACGTTACTGCAGTCAAAGTTGCTTTTAGGTTTGCTGTATATTTCATGCAAGTACTCTGAGCTGTCTCTTCTAGTCCAGACAAGAGAAGTCAAATTTCAAAGCATGTTGCGACATTACCTAACATATGGTCCAAATGAAACTCAAAATTAACCTAGTTCTAAGCAGCCTCGCATAGCTGCGCTCGTGTCGATCGTCATTATTAGTTATGAACCAACTCCGAGTTTCTAGGCCAAAGTAAAGGGTTCATTAAATCTGAGTAGTTCAAATTTCTAGTCAGATCCCGCGAGTGTAAACCATCCGAAATTCGATACTTGAAGTATGTGATAGAAGAGTGGCATAAGTAGTGATTCTCACAAGGCCGAACACACTGTGTGCTTCGCAATTGAACGCTGGGATACAGACTTCGTAATTGTGTATTTTACTTTGGGCTAATTGGGCAGAATGTGCAGGTATATCTGAATCCGTCTGCAGTCTCCAACTGCCAATTAACGAATGTAAATAAAAGATATAAAATAAAGTGAAGTTCGTAAGGCATAATGAATTTCGATGCACGACTGTGTAACAAAATATACGAACTTCATATCTGATATTATAGTAACATATGGAACAGTGGAGGTACAGCTCCACTCTTTCCTATCTACGGCACCAAATGCAGAAGAATCATCAGTTTCATGCCCTAATCTACCCAAGGACATATATTTTGGTTCCCTTTGAATATAAGGCAGTGTGGGTCCCAGAGACAGTTCCGTAGTTTTGGGAAAGAGAAAAATTGCTTACCTTATTAATCACTTAACCTTTTAAAGCCTAGCGGTAACTTTACGTACCACCAGGTTTAACATTAAAAATTCTACGTGGTGCCCACATTGCGTTTATGTGTTTTCTACGGATCTCAGAACAAGCAGCAACTTTTGCCTTATAAAACATTAAGAGACTGGTTTCTATAACCGAAGTGGAGAGTGTTTACAGCGCGGTACGCACTGAGTCCTTATATAAAACAGATACGCTTTGTCTTTAAAGGGTTAAGACGACAATTGGCTTGCAGCAACAAAGTTTGCCACATAATTTACTGAAAAGTGCAGGCATTTCACGGACATATGCCACTTTGTTTTACGCCTGCCAATTCACTTCGTGCCTTAATACATATGTAACTAAGGTATGACGTCATAATTTAGTGACATGCAATGTAAAGCTTTCAGGTCCAATGAATTCTACAGAAACTTTATCTGGCTAGCAACCGCTTCAGGGGGTTCACGCGGACTGACATCCGTGGTATTCAGTTTTCCTGTTGACGAGAACAGAGCTGGTTCTCCAAACGCTGGTTTACCCACCCTTCAACAACGCGACGCGTCTGCTAGCCTCAGAAACTTTTGTTGAGTTATAATTTAGCTTAAAATAAATTTAAACGTGAGAAACTGGGGCTTTGTTTAACACAAAGAGCTGAAATCAGTCACAGTGAAGTATGTTTTCGAGCAGACTGCTGTAATGTTGGCGCACAATACCTGTTTCCTTTCTGGAAACATATTGTAGGAATCTAGGTGGTTTTCAAATTTGCCTTGGATTTCAAAATTCTCCCCAGAAAACCTTCCTAAATCAGGCTATCATCTTCATCTTTTAAGCAAGATTAGGCTTGTCCGAGATTTGCAAAAAATATATGTAAATATATATATATTAGCCTATACAACAAGCTACATGTCACTTCTTATATGATGAGATTTAAAATTCACCTTACCGCCTTAGAGTATATAAATTTTACCTACATCATTTGGATTATAACTAACACGTTTTAACAGCGTCGTCAAAGAACCCACAAATTAAAAATAAAGAAGACAGCTGAAATTTATCCTTTCCACAAAAGAAAAATTATATTACGTAAATAGATTCATTCTCTCCCGTGATTGGAAAGCCACAGTAATTCTGCGAAACGCGAGCTGTAAGTAGACCAAAAATGTAGTTCATAAAATTTTGAGACTTTGCACGCCACGAAGGGTTACCCATTGCTGGTGCTTATGATTACACTGTAAAAATTTGTGACACAATAACCAACAAAATGCGCAGTATTGTAATATATAATCTTAAAATTCAAACTTTAAAACTTCAAAATATTTCGATTATTTAAGGATCACCCTTAGAGAGAAAATTAATAAAGTACGTATAAAACGTGAGTTACATTAGAAAAATAATTATGTATATGGATACCCTCCATGGCAGGGGCAGCAATTTGAAGAACTATTCCATATGTTTGAACTCTTCTCGGGCTGATAGCTGTGCCAATTGTTTAAAATCCTCCGACGTTTCAGAGACACAATCTGCATCCTTACGGAAAGTGATCTCACATCACTTCCCCTGAGGATGGAGATTGAGTGTGTCTCTGAAAGTTCGGAGGGAGATCACTTTCCCTGAGGATGGAGACTGAATGTGTCTCTGAAACGTCGGAGGGAGATCACTTTCCCTGAGGATGGAGACTGAGTGTGTCTCTGAAACGTCGGAGGGAGATCACTTTCCCTGAAGATAGAGACTGTCTCTGAAACGTCGGAGGGAGATCACTTTCCCTGAGGATGGAGACTGTGTCTCTGAAACGCCGGAGGGAGATCACTTTCCCTGCGGATGGAGATTGAGTGTGTCTCTGAAACGTCGGATGGAGATCACTTTCCCTGAGGATGGAGACTGTGTCTCTGAAACGTCGGAGGGAGATCACTTTCCCTGAGGATGGAGACTGTGTCTCTGAAACGTCGGAGGGAGATCACTTTCCCTGCGGATGGAGATTGAGTGTGTCTCTGAAACGTCGGAGGGAGATCACTTTCCCTGAGGATGGAGACTGTGTCTCTGAAAGTTCGGAGGGAGATGACTTTCCCTGAGGATGAAGACTGTCTCTGAAACGTCGGAGGGAGATCACTTTCCCTGATGATGGAGACTGAATGTGTCTCTGAAACGTCAGAGGGAGATCACTTGCCCTGAGGATGGAGACCGAGTGTGTCTCTGAAACGTCAGAGGGAGATCACTTTCCCTGAGGACGGAGATTGAGTGTGTCTCTGAAACATCGGAGGGAGATCACTTTCCCTGAGGATGGAGATTGAGTGTGTCTCTGAAACGTCGGCGGGAGATCACTTTCCCTGATGATGGAGACTGAATGTGTCTCTGAAACGTCGGAGGGAGATCACTTTCCCTGAGGATGGAGACTGAGTGTGTCTCTGAAACGTCGGAGGGAGATCACTTTCCCTGAGGATGGAGACCGAGTGTGTCTCTGAAACGTCGGAGGATTTTAAACAATTGACACGGCTATTAGCCTCAGAAGAGTTCACACAATTTTGTAGCCGTGAAAGCCTCGAGACATGTAACTATTCCGTATGACGAGAATACAATAAATAGTAGCGATGGATTAGAGTTACTCAAAGTACTGTAGTGGGAAACAACGTGTTGTTGGGATGACTGTACGCACGGTACCATAGAATTTATGATACAACAATCCCTCTTTGAAACCATCCAATCTGCAGAGGGTTTATACGCTGCGTAGGTAGAGCGGGATTGTGACGTACGCGCGCAGGACTACGTAACCTCTTACGTCACTTATGTTCTGGGTGGGTTTGTTAAGTTAGGAAAGTTGGTAATGTGTGTAAGGGGGGGGGGGGGGAGGGGAGGAATTATTACGTCTTTAAACGAGCGAGACCGAAACTGAAGCTGTGCTGCTCGGTGCAGCAACCCCCTACCCCTCATTCACTGGGTAAATGGAATCATTAATAAAGTGGCAGATAATGTTTTCAAATTCCGCTGTAACATCATATTCATGTAATGTAAAACAGAGACGATATCAGATGTAACTTTACTTATTAGCGGCGAATATTGCAGATTTAAATGCAATTAAAGTATACCATAATGTCTGACGCGTTTCTGTTCCTTCCATTCCGTGGTTTAGGCAAGATGTTTTGGAAATGGGCACTCCTACTGCTGAAACAAAGAGGAAGTCAAATTCCGCTTAAACAAGTCACGGAGCAAATAGGATGTCCATACAGCATCATTAAAAAGATCTGCTTCTTAAGTCCATAGTCATGGGTGGAAGTAAATTCTAAAACGTTTTGACGATGGTGTTTAATATTGTGTGGTGATGGGTTTATGGACTTTATCCATCGTCCGAAGAGTAAAATATTAAAAATATTAAAACATTAAAATCACAATGTTTCGGAAGCTGGCTCTGCTTCCGTTCTCAGGTGCAGGGAGGGGGAGAAGAGAAGAACACCTTCTCTGTTGGGGCCCTCAGACAGAGCTAGTCCAGTGATGGAAGCCCAACAGAATATGTGTCCTTCTCTTCTCCCCCTCCATTCACCTGAGGACGGAAGCAGAGCCAGCTTCCGAAACATTATGATTTTAATTTTTTAATATTTTTAATATTTTACTCTTCGGACGGTGGATAAAGTCCATATATCCAACACCACACAATGGTGGGAATGTTGCTATAAAGTCCATATATCCAACACCACACAATGGGTGGGAATGTTGCTATAAAGTCCATATATCCAACACCACACAATGGGTGGGAATGTTGCTATAAAGTCCCATGGCGTCCATCTTACTGTGAAAACAGGAGACAGTTACAGATAGACTGTCGACGCACGACACTATGGAAGGCAGCGCTGTTCCGCCTAAGGTAGCTACTGGTTGTGAGACTAAGAGTTGACCTTAATAGACTAGAAAGTTTCTGACGAATAGTGCCTTGAACACATTCTTTGGCATGACCATGAGGGGAACATGAGAATCCGGACTCAGAACGGCAGGGTGCAGTGAACAGTACGGCGGACACCTCCACCGTGTCCACAGGCTGCTCTAATCTACACTTTAACAGTTTTGTTTAGTGTACACAACTGTGATCATTAAGTCGATAATGATAACAGTGGAAAGACAGGACGTTTGTTGTTGAGGTTGTCGAACCCTGACCTGCCGAAAGAAATGTCCGAACTGCACCTCATCCATCCACTTGACAGAACAACATAGAATACTGCAATGCTGAACACAAGACGGATGAATGCTTTCCACACACATGGTAGATGGGATGTCAGATGCTGGGGACATACATCACTGTACTGCAGGTATTCAAATGCATGCACACGGACTGTATGTATCGCGGATTCTGCTAGGTTAGTCACACCAAATAATTTCACGTGGAATACTATTGTTTGGCAGTTCAGGTAAATTACAAAACTTAGTTACCGCCTAAAATCTTTTGTCTTCCAGGTTGCTATCCAAAAACACAAAGATTAGGTTATACAGAGCTATAACTTTACCTGTTATTTTGTATGGGTGTGAAACTTGGTATCTCACACTGAAGGAGGGACAAAGAATGAGGGTGTTAGAGAATAGGGTGCTGAGGAGGATATTCGGGCCTAAGAGGGACGAGGTAACAGAAGAGTGGAGAAGACTACGTAACGAGGAACTGCATGCTCTCTACTCCTCAGCAAATATTATTCAGGTGATCAAATCAAGAAGAATAAGATTGGCGGGGCATGTAGCGCGCAAGGGGTGCAGGAGAGGTGCACACAGGGTTTTGGTGGGGAGAACTGAGGGAAAGATACGACTTGGCAGACCTAGACGTTGATGCGGGGATAATATTAAAACTGATCTTCAGGAAGGTGGATGGGGAGTCATGGATTGGATTGATCTGACTCAGGGTAGGATCAGATGTCGGGGGCTTGTGAATGCGGTAATGAACCTTCGGGTTCCACAAATGCGGGGAATTTCTTGACTGGCTGAGGACCTGTTAGCTTTGAGAAAGGACTCTGCTCCATGCAGTCACTTAGTTAGTTGGTTAATTTATAGTCGCTTAGCTATTGAAGACATCCTTTGCCTTTAACGTAAAACCTAAGCCCCTACACCACGCAAAACATACCCTACAACTGGGCACTAACACGCGTCATCTGAATCACAGTCTACATTCTCACTAATTCAATCTTCAAGCTCCGTTTTAATAATATCCTACTGCCCACTTTTTTGTCTTCGAGCGGTATAAGTAAGTACCATATTTATAAGTCTCTTAAAGATGCAAACTAAAAGGCTTCGAATTTTATCGACACGTAAATAAACTGAACTTCTTTGGCACTGGCTAGGTGCTGAATATAAAGGCAGCGACTTCCTCTGAAATGTCGGTAAATACTTACACTCGTCACGGCGTCATATCCCATATAAACCCGAATCTTTATAAATGCCGTTTTTAGAACCAGAAATTTCATACAAATGAACCCCTTCACAGTAAATAACCTACCACGTAAATTTGTATCGAAGAAAAAACAGATTCTTTGCGAGTGTCTGCAGTTAGTCAGCTTTTAATGTGTCCCAAAGCACTCTGAAATTGCAGTTTTCTGTAACTAAAGCCATTTAAGGCATTACACAAATACTACACCCCAGAACGTCCAATGCTGAATATTGCCTGTATGTACAATTAAAACAAACTGAGAAAGGATTAAAGACTTAACAAATTCATTTCTTTCCTCAGTCTTACAAAGGTTATATCTTAGTGTACTTAAATATTTTTAACTCTATTGCAATGTGCCAGACACAATGACACAATACAAAGCAGAGATTTCCGCTGCTGCGCTCTATCGAACAAAATCAATAAACTGAAAGGATCTCGTAAAATTCTACGACAGCAGAAAGCACAAAGAGTTTCACAGAACCAGTTCTTCGTCACTCATTTCCGTTTTAAAAGCCCATTCGACGGAAAGGAAACATTAGCTTCAATGCTTCTTCATAATCCTGACCAGACTGTCCCAGGGACTCACATCGCGCATTGGATGCCTTGAAGTACGAGCAGAACCAAGAATAGCGGCATTGCCAAGTTTACTGTTCTGAAGAAAAAGCCTTTGTTGAATAATTGTCACTCCTAATACTGGATCTGTATTTACAGCATTTAATGCACACGTTACAATTAATTGTTAGGCTTTCGTTTTTGTCTTCTATACTGCGACAGTAGTTTAGCGGATAAATACAAATATTTCGGAAGGAAACGATATCTCGAATTTTAGGGCCCCATTACTGACAGAAGAAAGGGAAAATGTTGTAAGACAAAAGTCAATTCGGGCTCCCCCGTGATTTATAAACGCCCCTTGAAATTAATTAATTTGTTTGTTTAAAACCTAGATTGAAGTTAAAATTTCCCACCAACAAATATTTCATTTAAATTACTTACAAAAATTTTCACAGCAAAATATAAAACATTTTACAGCTTCTAAATGTGACACAGCTTTGCTATATGATAGACCAATCACTGTTTTGTATTTAGAGTCTTAACACCCGAGACGAAAGGACATAGCTCTGTTTTGCATACAGAACTCTACAGCTACGGCAGTGGCCCTTCGGGGAACCTAACGGAATGCAATGACAAGAATACTCACCGACCGCCCGAACTGCGCCTCGCTTCTCAAACACCTCTCAGGTTTAGTAGCTCTCTGTAGCCAATCCCTCAGTGCACCTGAAAAACATTTGAACTGTGAAAAATATGCGAAAAAATGTAGGAATCGAAATGGTATCCGTTTCAATTCCAAGCGAAACCTGCCAGTGTATATACGGCACATGCAATATAAAGGCTCGACCGAAAGTCACTGGACATTCGATGGTCAATATGTTGCCTTTGTTGTCAGGTGAGTTCTAGGCCAGGCTATTATTTTACATAGGTATAACAATACTACAGGCCCTAGAGTTAAAAAATGCAGCTGTGTTTACACCATAAATTTGAGCGATCGTCAAAAATTGGCATTCTACACTTGCTATTGTGAGCGTCCGGATTCTCTGGAATCGCCAAAGCAATATGAACCCATTCGAACTTCAAGCTTACCTGAACCCAAAAACCCATCGCGATAATTTGATGTCTCTAACTTTGTGTGAGGTTATGTTTCGAGCCGAGACGTTACGTGTCTTTTTCAACTGACATCATTCAAAATATCGGAACGTATCGCACGCAGAGTCAAATAACTAAGGAAACACCTCCACGGGGCACAGTCCCTCTTAAGAAACTAGCAGTGCCTCAGCTAGTCTAAAAATTCCCTGCATTTTATGGAACAAGAAAGTTCATTGCCGCATTCACAAGCGCCAGACACCTGTCCCTATCATCAGGCAAATCAATCTAGTCCATTCCTCCCCATGACACTTCTTGAAGATCTATTTTAATATTATATTCCCATCTACGTCTAGGTCTTCAGAGTGGTCTCTTTCCCTCAGGTCTCCCTACCAAAACTCTGTATGCAACTTTCATGTCTCCCATACCTATCACGCGCCCTGCCCATTTCTTTTTTCCGATTTGATCGCCCGAATAATAATTGGTAAGGAGTACAGATCATGAAGCTTCTCTTTATGTAGTCTTCTCCAGTCCCCTGTTACCTTGTCCCTCTTAGTCCGAAATGTTTTCCTCAGC
The DNA here is from genome assembly GCA_013340265.1 of Coptotermes formosanus. Taxonomy (NCBI): domain Eukaryota; kingdom Metazoa; phylum Arthropoda; class Insecta; order Blattodea; family Rhinotermitidae; genus Coptotermes; species Coptotermes formosanus. The sequence goes on from BLKM01012992.1 coordinate 709,571, forward strand.
ACCCAATTCTCAAACGACCTCAGCCTATTTGAAATTGTCCATACCGTGTACGTACGAATTTAATTTTTATTATTAGGCCCAATTCGTACACTAAGAAAACACAATATGTCAGGTTTCACATAATTTCCATGTTTCGATGTAGACTACACCATCATCAGGGGAAGCTATATTAGAACACTTGAAACCACTGAAAAAAAACTGTAACTAAAGTTGGTTTTATTCAGTGGTTCTGCGTGTTTCAGTGGTTCAAGTGTTCTTATATAGCTTTCCCCGAGGATAGTGCAGTCTACACCGAAACATGTCGGGAACTATAGAACCGTGATATATTGTGTCTTCTTAGTGTACGAATTGGTCCAAATAATACAAATTGCTCCGAGCGTACGTTCCACCCTCAGTGTGAGAGCGTCATATGTCACAATAAGCAGTCCTAAAAGACAGAGCTGTAAGAACTTTAATTCTAGCACGATTGTTTGAAATCATTACAGAGAACAAAACCTCTAACCGGAACAGAACATTCTGCTGTGTAACTAAACCGGACTATAGGTAACGCCCAGTAAGGTGCCTCGACAGCTCAGTCGGTATCTTGACCGGGTTACAGACTGGACCGACAGAAGTCACAGGTTATTCTCTTTCCCAAAGATTACAGACCGTCTCTGAGGTTCGCCCAGCCCTCCATATAACGGGTACTGGAGTCGCATTCTCTTGGGACAAAGCGGCTGAGGAGTGAAGTTAGCCAATACAGAGCTGAATATGATACTCATAGCTACAACGTGACTTCCCATATGCCTTCGTGGCACGTACAGCGGCAAGTTTACCTTCTAATAACATACCCTCCTCAGACGTTGTGGGTTCAGAAACAGGTTTTCCTGTTTTGACTTGCATCATTTGGAAAAATGACAGGTTATTACCTTACAACAGGTCGTAATCAGCACCGTACATAATCTTCGCCTAATATCATCTCACTACAGGGTAAAAAAAACCCTTATTTATCCCCTTTTAATGGAAGTTTATGCTTAATTTCTGTAACGTCAGAGATCTGAAGTGACATTTCAAATAAAAATGTTTACTTTTTTCACATATTATTTTGTTTCGCGCGAGTTTAGGTGATAAAATGTAATAAAAATAAGCTAGAACTTTTAATGTAATTCGTATGTCACAGCCAGACCTTGAGTTACGACGTCTTAATTAGCACGTTTCATAAGGTATACTAATAGGAGACGCATAAATTATAAGGTACGACTTTTGTAACCGACAGACTGCCAGAAATGTAATTAATTTGGTTCAGAGTGCTTTTCCTTAAAAGGAGGCATAAAACTGCAATTTATTTTGTAATTAGAATTCTTTGCAAGCACATGGCGAATTCAAAGTAAATTCTTCTGTATTTTCTCACACCAAAGACCCATTTTATTCCATTATTTCTTATTCGCAAATGGATAAAATAAATTAGAAAAATAAATTAAAAATAAACTGAAAGTTATTTCCGTCCTCTTCCTTCATATAATTTCCTTTTCCCTTCTTCATCAGATATTTATGCACCTCTTTCATTTCTCCTCACCATTTACCCCCTTTACCTTTCTTTCGCCCTTGTTTCTTCAGAACATAAAGTTGTATATTCCCAACCTATTATAAACTGCATGATTGTAACCGTCCGTCCGCTGATTTTTTTTTATCGAAGCAACTATTATCATACGTGTTTTGAAACTCGGAATTAAAATATTAGGCAGTGTTAACAGTACAGATCCCATATCACACGTTTTAGTTTCCCAGTATTTATGCTGCTTATACCATGACGTTAAAAGTGGCTGTTTGGATATGACGCGTATATCTTTGGTATAGTTGTTTATAGTACGACAGGCCAGACAATAAATACGGAGTAGTACATCGCAGATCTTCGCCGGCTGAGGGACGCAGTAAGAAGAAAACTTCCGCAGCTGTGGGCAAGTGGAGACTGGCACCCTCATCATGACAATGCGCCCGCCCATTCTTCACGTCTCGTGCAGGGTTTTTTTTTTGGTAAAACATCGCATCACCCAGGTCTGTCAGCCCCCCCCCCCCCCGTACAGACCAGATTTGGCTCCCTGCGACTTCTGGCTTTTCCCAAAGCTAAAATCGCCGTTGAAAGGAGGAGATTTCAGACCGTGGACGAGATTAACTTTTAAAGCCTAGCGGTAACTTTACGTACCACCAGGTTTAACAATAAAAAATTCTACGTGGTGCCCACATTGTGTTTATGTGTTTTGTACGGATCTCAGAACAAACAGCAACTTTTGCCTTATAAAACATTAAGAGACTGGTTTTTATAACCGAAGTGGAGAGTGTTTACAGCGCGGTACGCACTGAGTCCTTATATAAAACAGACACGCTTCGTCTTTAAACGGTTAAGGAGAACGCGACGAGGCAGCGATCCCGAAAGGGGACTTTACATACTGTTTTGAAGAGTGGAAGGGACGCTGCGATAAGTGCTACTTTTTGCTAGCATCAAATGGCTGGATACTTTCCGGACAGACCTCGTGTTCCATTTCACAGTCGGCACCTCTTGTAAGTCAGAAGCTGTGGCTCCAGTGATTGAAGTTTCCGCACAGGGACGTTAGACACATGGAGACATGGAACGGTGAGATAACATGAGCTAAGCAGGTGACATTGGTGAGCTCTTAGAAAGGCAGTGCCCTTCCAGTTATAAAGGTTTGAAGTAAAACAAAATTAAATTCCCAGACACTGGAATCCAAGTATGGAATTTGACGGACTAACTTATTGTTATTAAGGATGAAATTTCAATAAGCATTTCGCATTACAGAATCAAGATAAAATCTGTTCAAACATAACTACGTTCATTTATTTACAGAACAACATGTTTCGATTGTTTAGGTCACCTTCGGGTTCAAAATTCTTAGTTTTCAAAACATATTGAGGAATGGATAGAAATCTAATGAATTTTATAGATGTTAACCATTCCTCAATATGTTTTGGAAAATAAGAATTTTGAACCTGAAGATGACCCAAACGGTCGAAACGTGTTATTCTGTAAATAAATGTAGTTGTGTTTGAACAGGATTTATCTTTTTTCTGTATAAATAACAAAAAGGAATTACATTAAAAAACACTAATCACCAACAAATGCACAAAGAGAGTTTATCATCAATTGTAACACACTCCTACATGTTTCGACCCTGCTGGGTCATCTTCAGTGAGAATTTTTCATTACCGTTACACTAGGGTTGCACTTTACAGTTGAGTGAAGTAAAGTGCAACCCTAGTGTAACGGTAATGANAAAGAGAGTTTATCATCAATTGTAACACACTCCTACATGTTTCGACCCTGCTGGGTCATCTTCAGTGAGAATTTTTCATTACCGTTACACTAGGGTTGCACTTTACAGTTGAGTGAAGTAAAGTGCAACCCTAGTGTAACGGTAATGAAAAATTCTCCCTGAAGATGACCCAGCAGGGTCGAAACATGTAGGAGTGTGTTACGATTGATGATAAACTCTCTTTGTGCATTTGTTGGTGATTAGTGTTTTTGTATGATATAGTGCACGGACATGGAACACATTAAAGGAATTACATCCTTTAAAACTTCCTCCTTATTGTGTATGCATTCACACAACCATAAACCAAAAACACACGGATGGATTTCAGAAAGATGTGTTTCTAATTTTGATCAACTTATAACCGCAGGCACTGATTTTAGACGTCATGATATTAATATCCTATTTCTTACCAGATGAAATGGAAGAGAATACTAGGGGATTGCTTCGCATTGTATCAGCTCTGCAGTGAATTTTGCTGTCTCCGACGTTTTGTGCACGAATTACGGTTATCTGCAAGCCGGTATGTTGCGACAGACATTGTCTCTCGCTAGAGTGCAGTAATTGTGCGGCTTGCAGAGGTGCTAATATTATGCTCCTTGACTTCTGTCTCACAGAATGTGTCATTTTGTAGAGCGTGGAGAACAAACTGTAAAAACGAATGGGTGAACACACAAGGAGAAACCAGGTAATTCACTAAGCAATGCATAAAAAGGAGGCTAAAAGCACAGTAGCTGCTTGGGAATTAACAAGACGGTAGAATTTAAGAAATAGTAGGAAGAAAAACGGCATTAGCGTAAGCTGTAGATGGGAGAAAATATGGTAATATAAATGAAATAAATAAAGCAGAATATAAAAGTGAAATTCAAGCAGTAGGAGAGAACGGCGGGTTACTTAACAAAACATTTTATTTATTGTTGATTTATGGGTTAGTTTAGGCGGAAAATCAAGTGTTCAGAACATAATGCACGGAATAATATAAAGATCTGTATTTTGTGTGCTAAAATATGGGGAATTTTGAGGTTAGGTATGGTAAGTTTACTGCAATGGCAAAACGTGCAGTGAAAAGTTTGCTTCGAATCTGATTAACCCTTTAAAGACGAAGCGTGTCTGTTTCGGTTATAAAAACCAATCTCTTAATGTTTTATAAGGCAAAAGTTGCTGCTTTTTCTGAGATCCGTACAAAACACATAAACGCAATGTGGGCACCACGTAGAATTTTTTAATGTTAAACCTGGTGGTACGTAAAGTTACCGCTAGGCTTTAAAAGGTTAATGAATTGAACAAGCATATTCATTTATCTGCTTATTCAATTTATCTGTAAGAGTTATCCAGTGTTGCCGGTTCTCAGTCGCTTTTAGCCATATTTGGCGGTTTACTTCGTTTTAAGGCGTTAAATTTTTCTGCTTCATCGATCTCTACACTTCATTTTGCCACTTCATTTGAGGCCTTCCTGTCTATTTATTTGTTTGTTTACTTATACAACCTCTTTACCATTTTAAACATGTAGAGGACATGTAGAAAGACAAGGTCTTCCAGCACAAATATTTCTTGCTTTTCTATTTTCCCCTTTAACTTTTTTTCAGGCCATTTACGTTTTGTTTGTGAAAGAGTCAGTTATAGATGAGAGAGCATTTCTGCCTTTGTATTCTCTCTGGCGCTCATTCTGGGCATTCGCAGAGCACAAAAAAAAAGCCTTTTTGTAGTATTTAATGGTCTAAAAGAAATTGCGTTGAGGCAATATTAGCTTCCGGATTTACAATTTTAATAGGAAATGACTTTCTATGCTGTCAAAGGCAATTGAATTTATCCTGGCAGCTTCAAGGAAGACAATTTGTTAAGGGAATGGGCAGCCTAAACACTTTTTAACCCCCTTACCAAATGTGCCACTTGCTAAATAAAACGCAGCTAGAAAAGGCTTTAGCGTTCTTATTTTTAAGACGAAAAGCAAAAAATTATTTAAATTAACAAAGAAATAAATGGAGAAATATCTTTCCATTGAAGCTCAAATTAGTTATTTGGAGCAGAAATTACTTCTTTTCCTAGCAAGATGCATCTTTCTTCCCATGTAAAGGGTTAATAAAATTAACTTACTGCAGACATTGCTGTATCAGATTCAAGAAATGTTCTTAAAATTACAGCAAATAATTTCACAATCCAAATTAATTATTGCATCTTTATGCCTCTACAATAACTACCATCGTTTGAATTCAATTTTTCTTCTCTTTTCACTGGAACAGACGCTACTTCTCCTTCTGAAGCAGATTATTTTCGGTGCGGTAGCCGTCCCTCATATGCCCTCTACAATAAAAAATATACAATGGAAAAGTGACAAAAAACATACGATTCCCCAACTGGTACAGCCCAGCGCAGAGGTTATAAGACACGCGAGGCCTTGGATCGGTAGTCATGTGGTCGGTATTATTACGTCTTCTTTAAATTTTATTAACAACTCATTAAAGCGAAATATAAGTCTTGGATACATATATGCCAGGGGGGGGCCGCGGTGGCGCAGTTGGTTGAGGCACTGCGCTACAAACCGGCAGGTCGCGGGTTCGATTCCCGATGGTGTCAGTGGATTTTTTCATTGACTATGGCACTGGGGTCAACCCAGCTTCTAACAGAAATGAATACCACGAATATTTCCTGGGGGGTAAGGGCGGCTGGTGCGTAGGGTTGACAACTATCTCCTTCAAGTGCCGATTGTCTAGAAATCCGGGAGCCTCAACCTCCTAGAACCCTAAGGGTCTGTCCGGTCCTGTAATGGGACTGCTTTACCTTTTCTTTTGTATATGCGAAGTGATAAATTATATTTAATTTTTTTTACTATACATATATACACATATACGTCACATTGAATGATATCACACGCCCGTAACACCTGGGGGCTCAGTTCGTCACAACTTTTATCGACCGGCTCTGAGACTCACCCAATCACACAATGTAGGCACGATCTCTCCCTGGAGGTAAAGAGATCTGGGCGTGAAGTCACCAACCGCCTCCGTTTAGTGCTCTTTTTTTTAGAATGTTTTACCCCCACGCACGGTATACTTGTACATGGGGTGGTGCGTAGACACAACGACAGATTTCTGTTTACCTTGCTCTTTACGTGAACACTGTATGCTACAATATCCCATTTTGGAACAAGAAAATTGCAGCCATCCAACATTACACACAGTAAGTTATATGCTTAAGGAGTACCAACTTTGCAGACTTAATAGCCCCGGTTCCAATTCATATTTAAGCTTAGGGGGCCACTCTGGTTTACAGAGGCTCTGATGGTAATCCTCTCTCCGTTTTGCTCCGACAGGTCGTGTCACCAACTATGTAACCCTGAGGTTTGCTTCATTCTGCATTACTTTCACAGCGTCTTGCGGGCTACAGGCTTGATATTCGAGGTTTTACTCAAAGTAGGGTCACAAGAATATTTCTGGCAACTGGCAAGTCATGAAAGCTTCTGGATTAATGAGGCGTCCATTACGTTTTTCCTTGTTAGCAGAGGACTCTAGCGGTAGAACTATAAAAGATAATTGACGACATACACTTTAAATACCACCTTATATATACGCTTAACTCAATACAGTGCATCCCGCTGCGTTTCATATGCAAAAAAAAAAACACATAATTTAAATTAGTTTCAAAATTTTTTTGTTAAATTTTTCTCTCTGATTTAAAATTCTTGGATCTTTCTATGGGACGAGAAAATTTTATAGACTGTCACATGACGTTTGTTTGTTCTTGACATTTGTTTGGTTGTATAGACCTACTTAGTAAACTTGTACACAGTGCGAAGATGGCTTGCTTCATTTGGGCCGAAACATGTAGCGCTGATGAGATTAAAAAAAAACAGATTTGTGTTTGACCACTGTTGGTATCTTTATACATACATATTTATGTCTTTGGAGTGTAGACGCCGGCAATATAACACATTTAATTTCGCAATTAGTTGCCTAATGTCGCCGTATAACAGATACAAATCTTGCTTTACTTACAGTAATTGTCACTTTCTTGTGCCTACCCCGCGAGGTGCTGTTGCGATTGTCCTGAAATTCGTCACACAGTTTATTAGATAAAGCGTTTATACAAACAGCGGCCCTTCCACTTCCACTACCCCCTCCCCCCTTCAACTCGCCCTTATTTATCCCATCATCATACACTCGACTACCTAACCCATGCAGTTAATAAAACGGCGTTAAATAAATAACCCACATTACATGGACTCACTTGAATGAACATAACAATCTTACTACGTGTAATTCACGGACCTCAATTAAATTAAAGTGCTGAGTGTTCTTAAATTTCACTGTTCGTCCAATAGATGGCATTGGCACCGCACGTCGGCGTCGCTCTAGCGTCTGAGGGGAGGGTTCTTGTGTGCTGGGCACGGAGCCCAGCTGACTGGCAGTCTGGAGTTCGCCATCCACAGCAGTGGGCGAACGATTTGTTGCTGTAGTGAACATGACACAAGCTTCCGTGTACCCGCACCACTGAAAGCGTGACAAGTCCTTATTTGGTCTGGTGAACTGTGACGCAAAGTGTCCGGTTTATGGAGTGTGCGTGGAAAGGTCTGATGGATGTAGAGTTTGTTTATCTGTGAGATGAGGCAATTCTGAAGTAGGAGATAGACACGCAGCTGGGTTACGTAGACAGATAAAAGGTTTGAAACAGAAAGACCATTCTGAGTGGGGGGGAAAAAGAACACCGTAGCAGAAACTAAAAACCAAAATCTAATTTCAACTCGCACATAAGAGCAATTTCAAGTAGGACTCTTGAAGAGGAAGTGAAAGAAAGCACAGTGCTAAAGACAGGGGTGGTAGGGGGGGTGATAGCTGAAAGAGAAGAGACGAGGCAATGACAGATATGGAGATTGGAAGTGCAGGGGTCGTAGGTAGAGGGGAAGTAGGGGAAGACTATACGTCACGTGACATGAATCATCAAACAAGTGGTTGCAGCGCCATCAGCGGTCAACAGCAACAACAGCAGCAACAACAGCCGGGCCCATCAGCCAGCCATCATACCCGGCAGCAAGGTGGGTAGCCAAATTCGTTGAACTGAATTATTAACCACAAGCGTCAGGTCTTTTTTGCCAGAAAAATCTTTACGCAGTACATACTAACGCATCCTATGCTTATGGCGAACAAAAACAGAGGAGAACACAAATTTCTATGCAAACCCCTCATGATTCTTTGTGATAAGGGAATTATTTCGTTGGCAGCCGATCTTCGACAACGGAAATGTACGACTGGAAACGAAAATGCCTGGTCCGTTAAGTCTTAGCAGACTAAAAAGCTACCAGTTACCAAATTTTATCGAGACGAATGCGTTCGCCCATTTGTTACACAAACACACATCTAAACATCTACTAGACACATCTACTGGGCTCCCTGGTTGGGGCACCAGATTTGTATAAAGAACATGGCGGGAAGAAATTTTCATATAACGAAACTTTGATGACTGCTAAAATAAAGACCTTGTACCATTTTTCACGAGTCGAGTCACGCACCGAGCACGAAGTTCCCGCAGCAGCTGAGTGCATTTGAGCTCTGCACAATTTTGACAATAAAATCACATAAATTTTGGAAGAGGCAATGTACATATAGTGTAATATTGTGGCGCGTTTGCATAACCATTCTCGACGTGGGAAAGCAATAAGTATTACATATTCTGAGTATGTATTCGTAGGTTTAGTTATTTTGCATGCAAAGCGCATGCGCCGTATTATATTGTCATCTGTGGCCTGTCTGTCTCTACGATATTTTTCCACATTATCTCATAAACGACACGATTTTCAGAAAAACGTTATTGAACATAAACTGTGTATCTTGATTTTCTCTACAACTTTTGTCCGAAATATTTCTCATTCTAATAAGAATTCAGCGAGATGTAATCATAAATGTACACAGGTTTTCACGTAAAGTACCCGTTACTCTTGTCACATTTTAATGAAACTCGGATTTTCTCTGCAGAGTTTCGAAAAACACTCAAATACGAAATTTCATGAAAATCCATCCAATGGCAGCCGAGTTGTTTCACGCGGACGGAAGGACAGACAGACAGACAGACAGACAGACAGACAGACGTGATGAAGCTAATAGTTGCTTGTCGCAATTTGGCGAAAGCACTCAAGAAATTTACAATTAACTCAGTATAAAAATTTATACTTGTGTACGTATATTATGTTCAAAACTGGGACATCACACCGGCTACTTGAACCTGAATATGACGGCGATACGATGTTTCGAAACGTTGGTAACCTTTTACCTCATAACACGGAGTAACATCTCAGAAGACTCAGATCTTAAACGACACCGATATGAGAATTTACAGCATATCTAGATTTTAAATTTGATTACTTTCATTGTAAAAGTTTTATGTAAATTTTTAAAATTTTACGATTGAGACTGAACCCACTGAAAGTAGCTGAAATTAACAGAAACGTTCCGGGATGATAAAAATTGTGTTTAACCTTTTAAAGCCTAGCGGTAACTTTACATACCACCAGGTTTAACATTAAAAAATTCTACGTGGTGCCCACATTGCGTTTATGTGTTTTGTACGGATCTCAGAACAAACAGCAACTTTTGCCTTATAAAACATTAAGAGACTGGTTTTTATAACCGAAGTGGACAGTGTTTACAGCGCGGTACGCACTGAGTCCTTATATAAAACAGATACGCTTCGTCTTTAAAAGGTTAATGGACAGTCCCACTTAATATCACTATTTCACTAATGCTGGAAGTTATCACGCCGATAAATACCAAAGTTAAAAGAACAGGAACAGACCGTACAACTTTTCGCCAGTGTAAGTGAAATTGTGTTCAAAATATCATGACCCTACCACACACAGCATTAAACTTTTAAAGCCTAGCGGTAACTTTACATACGACCAGGTTTAACATTAAAAAATTCTACGTGGTGCCCACATTGCGTTTATGTGTTTTGTACGGATCTCAGAACAAACAGCAACTTTTGCCTTATAAAACATTAAGAGACTGGTTTTTATAACCGAAGTGGACAGTGTTTACAGTGCGGTACGCACTGAGTCCTTATATAAAACAGATAAGCTTCGTCTTTAAAGGGTTAATTCTAATCTATTATAATCCAAGAGCTATAGATGACTCCTTTGTGAAACTGTGTAACGCTCATATGATTCCGCACATTTATTAAAAATCTATTTATTATTATATATGCCATTAAGTCTAGCATTAAAACGTCTATTTATGTGTTTCGTACAATTTTTAAAATAAGCGAAAAATTTTCTCTACACATCATTCACCGACTGCTCTTCCTAATGGAAGCATAATCCCTTTTCTGTGAGGTACGAAATGAATATTAATATATAATGCAGATTCATTTTAGACTTCTGGGACTCTAATAAAACGTACGTGATTTTAGTACGAATGCATTCCTTGTGGTACAGAACTGCACTCTGCCTGCCATTTCACCTGATATATTCCGACACGCCACACACGAATGATAATTTCACTTCAGCCGTTGAGTTCCCAAACGCTGTAACCAGAAGACGGATTTGGGCCTTCCCTTAGCCTTCCGCAAACTACATGCAGATGGAAATTTCGTGTACGTTCCTTTGCCCTAATAACCTGTTTTAACTAATTTACGTATTGCCATTATACGTGATATGAATGTCATACAAGAAGATGATTGTGTTAGTGATGGCGATGTGGGTGGGGGTACAAGAAGAACAGGAAGATGAGGAAGAATATTTCTACAAATGTCCCCAGTAATTCGGTTACCACACCTTCTTTAAAATGTAACCCACCACGTTTCGTTGTAAAGTACAGTAAAATATTAGGGGATATGCGCGAATAAATAAAATTTGTTCCAGTGAACGCCACGAAAGCATACGGAGGAGTGGGCAGATGGCTTCATTTTTTCTTAATATCAACACTAGGTTAAAGCGAGTGGTCAACTTCACTTCCCGGCCGCTTTACCCCTTCATAAATAACACATAATTTATTTTATAGGGTGCTGGATAAATCCCAGCGCCGATATTGATGTTTTGGAGAGGATGGCATCCTCGTTTCCTTGCTAGGAATTGAATTCTGGATTGCACAGCCCGCCCACTTAGTCTCTATACCTTCTATGTTACCCTCGATTTATTTATTTATTTATTTTTGGCCGGCATAGCGTAATCGATATAGTGACTAGGCTATACACTAGACAGTCCGGGGTTCGAATTCCGGCATGGAAATGAGGTTTTTCTTTTCTCTAGATCGTCCAGACCGGTCTGGGGCCCACACAGCCTCCTGCTGCATGGGTACCGGGGTTATAAATCAGGGGCCCAGACACCAGGGGGTTACGCTAACCACTCATGTCCATCTAGCACAGACGTTAAGAAGGAGTGTAGCTATACCTCCGCTCCCCCTGTATGCCTTCATTACCTGGACAGGGACAAATTTACTTTTATTTATTTATTTATTTGCAGTTCATTTAACTACGCTGTCAGGTCCTCAGAATTATTCGAGTAATCAAATCGAGAAGAATGAAATAGGCGGGGCATGTAGCACGTATGGGGGAAAAGAGAGATGCACACAGGATTTTGGTGGAGAGACCTGAGGGAAGGCGACCACTTGGGAGACCCAGGGATAGATGGGAGGATAATATTAAAATGGATCTTCAAGAAGTGGGATGGTGGACATGCACTGGATTGAGCTGGCTCAGGATAGGGACAGGTGGCGGGCTCTTGTGAATACGGTAATGAACCTCCGGGTTCCATAAAATGCGGGGAATTTCTTGACTAGCTGAGAAACTGTTAGCTTCTCAAGAAGGCCTCTGCTCCATGGAGTTAGTTAGTTACTTAGTTAGTTAGTTAGTTAGTTAGTAAGTTAGTTAGTTAGTTAGTTAGTCAGGCCCTCAGACCCTGTAGCACCGAATGACTTGGTGAAAGTGGATGACAAAATCGGAAGGACGTAGAAGAAGGACGCTGCGTGTTTTAAAGCATTATGTCTGTCCCAGTCCGGCTCGCAGTCTGGCAAGGTAGGGTCGTAACACAAGTCGGAAAATTTACTCATTTATCCAGTTCCTACATCGAAAGTGATTCAACCTGAAAGTCTCCAACCTTAGAATGGCAAACTTGAGGTCTCCTCTTTTCTGGGGCTTTACGCAAAAGTTGTTTACAGACCCTTGAAGACGGGACTCATCTGCTATGCCGAAACGTCCATGAAGACTTCCAGAACTGCTTGACCGTTGAAGACGGGACTGATAATCTGTGCCGAAACGTCAGTAAACAACTACTAACGAGCGCTGCCTAAAAATCCAGGAAAGTAAAGACCTGAACTACAGCGCGGCCGAAGCCTGATCTCTCGCAAAGCCAAACTATCTTCCAAGCCCCATTAACCCACCGTGCAATGAATGTCAGGGTTCAACATCATCCCTCTGCTTCTTTACGCCCCCCCCCCCCCAAAAAAAACCGTTATCCAGCGAACAGGGCAGTGTCTGCGTCTCAGTCTCTGGCTGATTGCATCCTACTGGCAAACAAAGAAGTTCTTTCCACTAGCCAGCAGCCGAAAACCGGTCTTGTAGGCTGTATCCACTCATGCTACTGTCTGAACAATTCTAATTCATTGCTTAAGGAGCAGCGTCTACAAAATTATTACTCTAATAGGGTCATAGACTCATATTTTGAAGCTACTGTAATTCTGCTTACGCTTGATGGGTTTATTTCAAACTCACACCTGATACTGCTAATAAGAAGCTGTACTAAACATGTAAACTTTCATCTTACAGATGTTCCGGTAATTAGAGTGATACAGTTCTGTCTGAAAGCTCTCTAAACAGCTAGTTTATCTGTCTTTAAAGAGAACTTCTCCAATAATAACTGAATTATATATGAAGATGAACACCTAGCGTCTATTTATGATGTTCTGATGTTGAAGTTAATATACAGGCATTACTGCTGACGTGATGCAATTATTTGAGTATGAAATACAGATGCACTGAGACAATAAGTCGCAGATTGTTTCTGTTGTTCCCTATCCTGTAGTCGCTTTCGCTAATTGAAGTGTTGCCATCCTTACTTATTTATTAACTTATCAATCTTCTGTATGTCTGTTATTTAGATTTTACTGACAAATTACAAAAAATAAATCACGTCCTGGAACAGCAGTAACGGGATAAAAATCCTATCGAGTTAGGAATCATCAAATCTTGATTAATTTACACACAATTCCAAACGAAAATAAAGCAGTAGATCCTCCGTAGACCGAAAAATGTATGAAAATTTTCGAACTAACCCACAGCGCAGAGTCTTTTCTAAGAAGTTAATAATAATTTATTTATTCCCAAAATTCTTTGCCTTTTATTTCGAAATTGTAAGGTCAATTGGAGCACTCACGATAGCCCGCCAACGGACAGTATTCTACATAAGTGCATTTAATAGTAAGATGTCAAATTTAAGTTGCGTAATTTCAATACGAATTGACCATAGAATATTGAAAATAAGCCAAACCCGATTGCTGTGAGGTATAAAGCGTAGGTTTGCAGCCACTTGATTGCTGGGATCGCGGGTTCGAATCCCGCTGAAGAAATGAATGTTCGTCTCTTGTGTTCGTTGTGTTTTGTGTAGGTAGCGGTCTCTGCGACGAGCTGATCATTCGTCCAGAGGAGTCCTAGAGGGTGTGTGTGTGTGTGTGTGTGTGTGTGTGTGTGTGTGTGTGTGTGTGTGTGTGTGTGTGTCTAATTGCATGTGATCTAGAAAAGTCAAAACATAGCGGTCTAGGGCCGATTTGGGCTGTGGTTCCGCAAAAATTTACAGTAACGGTTTTAGCTAAATAACGCTGTTAATCCATAATCCAAATCGTCACAAATTATGTGGCCTATCGAGGCTAATCTCGAAACATTCTACGTCACCTACACGTGTGATGTGTACATTAAAAAGAAAACTAATTTTTGAAATAGGATTAAGCACCTATTCAGATTAGTTCAACTCTATTTTACCAATCTGCCTTTGATTAATAACTATCACAAAACCAAACTCCAAATTTAATATATCTTAAAGTCGGTCGCCAGTATCACATCTTCTCCGCCCCGCGCCCTTAATCTTGAAAGAAAACTGCATAGACGATCATTTATGCACAGAGTGTGTGTTTGTGCCAGGAATTAATAACGTTGCATATGTTTTATATCCCTGTATTATATTTACTGATAGATTACGTGAATTATATGTAAATATCCCTTTCTTTTTTTGTATCGGACTCGGACATGTTACGGACGCAATTCTCTCTGTAAGTTGGGTCAATCCCCGACGTATTACTTAGTTCTAAGGCTGAGCCACCCAGACAATTCACGATACGCTGCACACATTATTGTGCATATGCACCACGTATATGTGTTGCTGTGTACGGCCAGAGTGTTCTGCGTCGGATTTCACCGACGGCCTATTCATGGTTCAGTAGTTAGGGCATAGTGATGCCGAATGACATGCCGTGCTACATGCTGTGTGTTATTGATATCACGCGCAGTGCTACATTTTGCTGTTCAGCCAACATTTGCGAAGCCCTTGTCGTTATGGGAAGTAAAAATAGCTTTAAAACAATAAGAGAGATCCGAAAATATGCCACTAGCCCGTGTTTACTAGTAGCCTTCCAGAAGAAAACGAATTAACAGACTTGGTTACTTCTGTATTTCAAAACGCGTCTAAGTGGTAGAATGTAATTAGTTGGTCTCAGTAACAAGAAATACAACTGCCTAACTCTCCGGCTGCAGTAGCCGAAGGATCAAAACCACTAACACATAGCACATGTATCTGTCGCAAATTTGTCTCTATGACATCCTCTCTTTTCCTTACTCTTTTCGCAAATTGCTATTTTGTACAAGGATTCCCGACTAAAAATCTGTATAGGTTTCTTTAGTCTCCACTAAAATTACATGTACAGCCCAGGCATCCTTGATTTTATAATTTTAAATAACAAATAGTCTTTAGAAATAACCATCCCAAATCGCAGGAATCATACTTCATAGCAACATTACTCAGTACACTTTGTTTTCAATTTAAACACTTGTAGCCTACGTTCTTTTATCGAAACAATATCAGATTTTAGGCACATAACTACACATAAAGAAAAATATATTTAATTTTACATGGGTTATTTCTTGAAACTGGAGAATGTATCAATAAAAGGACAGTAATATTTAACATTATTGTGGATTTTGTATATTCAGTTTCTGTTAAAACGGTAATACATGAGGTCTGAATCAACAGTTTTTATTCGAAAACTTTTATGTGGCAAGGTTTCCACTTTGTTTCACATCACTTTTCCTTCTCAAATAATTTGACCATAAGTGAAAGAAGAAGTGCCAAGTCTCCAGACGTTTCTTCGCTTGAAATTACAGATCACTCCCCTTAACATTTGCCGTGCACTTTATACACACATGTTGTGTTATGTATCGTAGAAAAACTGCTGCTTTAGATAAGACACTACGTGCATTTAATATCGTAAGCTGGCTCTAAGGCGAATAGCACTTCGCCACGTTCTCACTACCAGCACAAAACATTGGTATTGTTCGCCGAATGGGGATGTTATCACTTCTTTACTGTGTGACATTTCACAGTTGAGAACCACAATAAAGAAACAATAATCCAAAACTTTGAAGAATGGGTGAACGAAAGAAGAAATTAGCCTTTTAAAGCCTAGCGGTAACTTTACAAACCACCAGGTTTAACATAAAAAAGTTCTACGTGGTGCCCACATTGCGTTTATGTGTTTTGTACGGGTCTCAGAACAAACAGCAACTTTTGCCTTGCAAAATATTAAGAGACTGGTTTTTATAACCGAAGTGGAGAGTGTTTACAGCACGGTACGCACTGAGTCCTTATATAAAACAGATACGCTTCGTCTTTAAAGGGTTAATGTAGTAACCGCGCCTTGCATGTGGATTATAAGAGGCGTGGTTTGTAAGCAAAATGAAATTGGTAGACGAAGTCTGGCCTACCTAGAAAAAACAGTTTACTGTTAATTACACGTATAAATATTTATTATGTGTGAAGTATATAACCGTATTTAGGTGAGCCTATGTGTATTACCAGAAAGTTTTACCTGGTAAATCTAATCGCTTCTGTTTGGAAGAAATGCGACAGAACTGTTGGTTTGTGGAATGTTGTTCGAATGAAAAATGAGAACTTACTTTGAAGAATACTGCAGAATCATACACTCTGGCACAAATTGGCACATATTTTGCAGACAATTATTCCTACCAAATCACAGCCTATACCAACAAAGAAGGCGGCCGATTAATCTCAAAACTTGCTATGTTTCTACCAGACTACATGATGTCATATTCCAGAAGGGTGTAATATTGCTAGCAACAGTAACGAAAACATCAGATATCAAAATATATTCCCGTCGAGAAAGCAGTGCATTAAGAAGACAACGTAATGAAGTAGAGTACGCGTATAATTTGTGTTCCACATGAAATACTGAAAGGCTACATTAATGTTATATTAACAGTAAAGTGGTGAAGGAAGTTTACAGTCAGAGAGAGAGAGAGAGAGAGAACGTTCATAAAACGTAGATATATGTTTTATGTGCTTAGGCTATGATGCAGGAAAATTTACAGAACTAAGTAAGATATAGGTTTTGTGTGGTGATGCGTTTACGGATTTTATCCATCGTCCGAAAAGTAAAATATTAAAAAATCAAAATCACAACATTTCGGAAGCTAGCTCTGCTTCCGTCCTCAGGTGAATGGAGGGGGAGAAGAGAAGAACACCTACTCAGTTGGGCCCCTTAGACAGAGCTAGCCTCCATCACTGCAGTGCCTAAGGGGCCCAAAAGAATAGGTGTTCTTCTCTTCTCCCCCTCCATTCACCTGAGGACGGAAGCAGAGCCAGCTTCCGAAACGTTGTGATTTTAATTTTTTAATGTTTTTAACATTTTACTCTTTGGACGATGCATAAAGTCCATAAACCCATCACCACACAATATTATACACTTTCGTCAAAACCTTTCAGAATTTACATAGTCCTTGCCAGAGGGCTGGGGTGGAAGTCATGTACGAGTAGGGGTGGTGCGTTGTTATGAATAGTGGTGACTCAATATAGAAGAAAAGGGTCATTTCAAATTAACCCTTTAAAGACGAAGCGTATCTGTTTTATATAAGGACTCATTGGGTACCGCATTGTAAACACTCTCCACTTCGGTTATAAAAACCAATCTCTTAATATTTTATAAGGCAAAAGTTGCTGTTTGTTCTGAGATCCGTACAAAACACATAAACGCAACGTGGGCACCACGTAGAATTTTCTAATGTTAAACCTGGTGGTATGTAAAGTTACCGCTAGGCTTTAAAAGGTTAATAGAAACAGTGAAACACACATGAACAAATTGTCATGTTTTAAGACATCGGTTGTCTTCTTCACACGTAAACCATGCTGAACACATCACACTGTTCAGAAAATACATAAACAAGTGTTACTTGAAAAGTAACTGAATGTCGAGACGGTGTTTGTATTTCGACACAAGTGTTCAGGAAACCAAAATTACCTTCACAGCAGCCCCTCTAATTCTGCGAGAATGTCACTTGGATAAAAACTTGACATTTTGATTAGCTCTGCGCTCTTCTGGGGTATTACGCAGCGTTGAATCTTAATCCTTTAAAGACGTTTCGGGACAACGTATCGATCCCATCTTCAAGGGTCAATAAATCTTTTCTGCTTGGACTTCCTGATCCTTCAAGAAGGGACCGATACGTTGTCCCGAAACGTCGGTAAAGGATGGCCACTACCGCTGCGTAACATCTCAGAAGAGCGCAGAGCTAATCAATATCGCGGCGGAAACCTGAAATCACAAACTAACATTTTGATCGTTTCTGCGCAACAATCAAAAGAATTAATTAGGGATGTGTCACTACTTCGTGTTTACTCAAGTCTACGGCATAAACAAAATCATATCAAAGGATTTTATTTGCGTAAAATGTTTCCGAAACACCCTGTAGTAATGTCAGGATGCAATGAGCTGCCCTAGACTCTCGTGTATGTTTTATCTGAAGCATCCTATACTGCAGTCTCTGCCACTTGCAGGGTATCGTCTTTCGTTAACTGAAGGGGTTGTACTTATATAGAATTTGTTGCCCACTGCTGCATTAGGAAACCGTTAGAGGCACTGTTTTTAATTAAAACTTGGCTATCCAGTTGCATAAAGAGGGGTCAGAGTACAAACTGCCGCCCCTCATCCTGTCGTCACATATCCCAGCTCAATTTCTCTAATGCAGGTTTGTGTTGCTGCATTACTTATGCTCTTGTTTGAGTCTGTACAGAATGTTCGCGTAATACGTTTATCGATTAGTTTGAATATGTTTGTTTGAGTGTGCGTCTACCTCCCTTCCCCAGCACAATTTTACTAGTTCATTTATTTTCTTAAAAGGTAGGATGAACGCCGTGCTACTAGGGTCAACCAATTATTGTTCTAATTTCCTAACATCTGAGTACACATAGAATGGTGTCAAACTCAGTTATAACGTCATGAAAGGGACTGAATATTTTATGTTGTTATAAAAGATTGTTGTTAGAACAGAGGAGTATAATATGTCGCTTGATCCGATGTCCTTATAAACGGGTTCGACTGCATTTACATTGTGTAGGAAGCGGCTCTGTGTTATTGTGATGCATGACAGGAAAATTTAAAATGCAAATACAGGGTCGTCATATTAGGTGTCATGATAATATGTCAAGGAAGCACGCGCGCAAACACACACACACACACACACACACACACATACACACACACACCTTCACGGCATCACAAACAATATTCTGCAGAAAAAAAGTATAAAATTAAAGGTATTTTTTTCCTCTGTCCACACCCTGAAGGCATACAAGGGGAAAAATATATAGCTTCATTAATTCTTAACCTCAGCACTACATGGAGGTGAAGTGGGCGAAACGTCGAGCACAAATTACAAGTACATCCTCGTAAAAGTATATTCAGAAGTAAATTAGTGTCACCTCCTGGGTGCCTACAGCGTAGTCGCTATTGTGTGAAATTTCAGGCTTCCGCCGCGGTTTGTGGCCTTCGTTCTTGCGGTATGTTATACAGCGTAGGTTGGTAGTTGGTAACCGACGTTTAGGAAATACCAGTAGGTCCCTTCATCAAGGGTCAAGCCGTCGACGAAGAATTATTCTTAAACTGCCTGACCCTTCAAAAAGAGAGGGATAAACTGTTGCGAAACGTCTGTAGCCAACCACTAGCATCCGACATTATTGGTTTAAAATGTGCCGTATTTGCTTCTACTGTACTTCTCCATTATTATCTTGCTTAAAACAGCCCGGAGGTTCGTAAGCTTTGCCAGATAATTTAATGGGAATGAGATTTCAGAGAGAAGAATGCAGAATTTATTATCCTGGTGTTCGTTTCGGTGAGATAGACAGAGAGCGTTACAGAATGCAGAGCGAAAGTGCTGATCGTGCCTAATGCACTAAGTTAATTTGTTCGGACTGGTGATCTGGTAGCAGGACAAAAGTAACAGCGGGATGACACAAATCTGCAGAACTGTTCCATTTAGAATATTAAATGAAATGCGATCAAAAACAAAAACGAAAATACTGCGTGAGTTTCACAGCTGAAGAGGAATAAGCCGTATGCCGTCACAATGGTAAATACAGTCAGAAAATATATCTAAGTTCAAAGTGACTGTCAGAAACATTCTAGAAGGAGAGAAACTAAACTACACTACATTAATCAATGCTTGTAAAAGAAACGTGTTTTATGTTCAGATATCAGTGATTTTGAACGAGTTTCTACACTTACACTCAGCCTGATCATTAGGCGTATGTTCCACTAAGAAATTGGGGAATACATAGAAAATTTTATGTGAGGCTAGTTACTTCCTTTGAGAAACTAGAGCACCTGGGCAACACTAGATTGTAGAACAAGGTGTTCTGGATGCAGTGTATTTATGCCAACATACGTACGAGTTTCTCCAGAATTTGACTGAGAACTTGGGTTACATCGACCCTAAGGCGGAAGAATAAGAACGATGACTCTTTCCATAGGTGTCGCTGTCAAATAGCACAGAACATTTTACCTTAAATCAGACTATCTGCAAATAATTTTGTGAATGCCTGCAATCACAGCGACATTTCCTGCGTGACATTTTACTGAAGAATATTTTAATTTACACGTAATAATATGAAAAATGTATTCTCTCCCTTAGGCGCAGTCAATTTCACATTAATTCATCAGTACACAGTATTAATACAAGGAATAAGCACCATCCTCATAGACCAATGCCAACTTAACACGCTTTCAGAAAAGTGCATTCTATTCCAGCATCAGAATTTTCAACAGTTTAACATACAGTGTCACAAATCTTAAGAATGAAAAGGCACAATTTAAAGTAGCACTAAGAAGACACTTAAATGCACAATGCATTTGCTCTGTAGATGAATTTCTTATGTGTACAGATAAACTATAATAATGACCTCTAACACTGCACATAAAATGTTTAAAGTATTTCGTAATGTAGGTTTTTGTATATTTTTGTATGTTTATGACATTCCACATCCTGCTGTCTTGTGACAAAATTATGTATGTATGTACGTATGTACGTACGTACGTACGTATGTATGTATGTATGTATGTATGTATGTATGCATGCATGTATGTATGTATGTATGTATGTATGTATGTATGTATGCATGTATGTATGTATGTATGTATGTATGTATGTACGTACGTACGTATGTACGTATGTATGTATGTATGTATGTATGTATGTATGTATGTATGTATGTATGTATGTATGTATGTATGTACGTACGTATGTACGTATGTACGTATGTAGGTATGTACGTATGTACGTATGTATGTATGTATGTATGTATGTATGTACGTATGTATGTATGTATGTATGTATGTATGTATGTATGTATGTATGTATGTATGTATGTAGGTATGTACGTACGTACGTACGTACGTACATGGATGATGCATGCATGCATCTGCTCACGTACTGCTTATCAAGGGCTGTTTAACCGCTGCATGTTATGAATTTTCTATAAAATTGGCCAATAGGAGATTTAGAGGAAGTGCTTCTTTCAAAAAGCGGAAGAATGTGGACAGAAATTGATGAAGCCAGTACACATTTTGGCAGAGGGGTAGCGGGATGCTTGAAAGAAAATTATTAAATAGACATCTAAGAAGATTCTGACTTCGGGTATGTCCCGCCCCCTTACCCTACGTAAACCTATTACACTTCTTCCTGTTGGGTAGAATGAATTCCAGCATGCGCCATAGCCGAAACACAGAAGTATGGCAGCGGCTGGTACATCCCAGCCGGATGTTGTGTGGCGTAGGGAATGAAGTGGAACACACTCAGTTGATACATCCAATGAAGGAACGTCTGGTAGCACGTACGTAGACACACGATTGTAGTTATAATATTAGACAGAATTTTAAACTTTTAGAAAATTAGATAGAATTTTACCCAGAGGCCGCGCGTTCTAAGGCGTAGGTCTGCGGCCGGGCGCTTGCTGAGATCCTGGGTTCGAAACCCACCGGGGGCATGTATGTTTGTCTGTTGTGAGTGTTTGTGTTGCCAGGTAGACGTCTCTGTGACGGGCCGATCTCTCGTTGAGAGGAGTCCTACCGACTGTGGTGTGTGTCTGAGTGTGGTCAAATGAAAATAAACAACCTCGACATTTACTTGAATAGGTAGAAGAGGGAAGGACCACGAGATAGAATTTTAAACTTTTAGAAAATTAGATAGAATTTTAAACATTTGATTTGGTACTAATAAATGTTAAGTGAAAAGGGATTCTGCACTCATAATGGTATCAAAGTGTAGTACTAAGGGGTACATTTTCCCGAAATCAACAGATGGTTTAGACAATGCAACTTGCGGCCGAATGGCTTTTAGAAGTCTGTCTAACCTGAAGCGAAAAATTCTTCGCTTACATCTACACTAACGTAAATACACATGCATGTGTACCAACACACCGTCTGTTTGGAAAGTAAATACATAGAGGTAAACAGATGTATTTCCTAGACGGAGTTAAATTTTGCCACATTTTGCAATATTTTAAAGCCCTTACAATACCAGTTTGTGTCAGCTTTCAAAATTAATCCAAGCATTTTTGCACACATTTATGCAACCTGGAAGACACAGACTCAACACTTTTTTCATTGGAACTGGCAAGTAATGGCGGAAGAGAGGTGCGTACAGCGTTCTGGTGGAGAAGCCTGAGGGAAAGTACCATATGGAAGACGTAGGCGTAGATGGGAAGATAACATTAAAATGGATATTCACAAAATAGGACGGGACACGTTGACTGGATTGATCTGGCTCAGGATAGGAAAAAGTAAAGGCTCCTGTGAGAGCGGTAATGAAACTACGCGTTCCATATGTGTTTAACACTCATATGTAGCTAATAACGTGCGTTTAGTTGGTACAATAAATTGAATATCTTGAGAAGGACCGATGTTTAAAGGTTTTCCTTTATCAGGGCCGCATGACTAACCTGACATTCGTGGTGCGATATTATTGAATAATAGCGAAAAATAAATTGGTTCTAAATATTTTAGGTCTGAGATAAACGAGTGAGAGGGGTTAGAGATTAAAATTATGAATCAAGTCACCAAGGCATCAATAATGCATGCAAGCAAAAAAGGGAACCAACTGACGAAATATCCACACACCACCAGAAACCAAAAACTGCAAAAATGGGACTCAGCAGTAACTGCGAGCTTTTTATCATTAAAGACGGTACACGTGCCGTCGCATCATACAGTCCGGCCCCTTAACCCTTTACCATTCTCCCTGCAGAGACACGCTGAATCGGTGCCACCTACAAATCGGTTTGTTACGGCTACATTTCTTCATTACACCTGTTTCCATGCTTCAAGGAGGCGGTACTAATACCCCGGCTTTATTACAAGGGACACAATGCTTTTCTTTGAATTAATGATGTCGTTTTACTGCAGTCTGAACCCAGATAACGACTGTGTATTCAAGCAATTAATTCAACTGAGTATGGGGTCACCGTCAGTGTTTATGCAAGACTGGATGGATTTTGGAACGTACAAGTGATTTCAACTGTGCTCATCTTGAATTTACATGACTGAACACGGGGGCCTAATGCCTATTTGTTATGAACACAAAGTGTTTCGACAGTACGAGTGCAAATACAGATCACAGACACAAATTCTAAGTGATACTTTACTTTAAATTTTATTTTATAGGGTTATATACTGTCATGCAAAGAGTTATAAGGTTCAAATTTGTGTCAAATTGATAAGTGACGTGCAGTGCAGAAAGGTCACTCATGGATCTCCACTTCACCAAACAAGAAGTTATTTTCACTGCAAGATGTCTGCGTACTGCCGTTTATATTTATACTTTATGTATTAATATTCTATATTTTAATACCGTATACGTAGCTTAATCTCAGTAATTGTAGTGGTACAATATAACGAATGCTTTTACTGGCACAATGTAACGATTAACTTTTGTGTGCAAAGCTAATGTGAATATTATCATTCGTCGACGTACAGCACGCTGCTGATATCTGTGTAATACTGGCTACCTGATGATGCCTACAAAACGTATAGCCGATACGTGCTGGAGCAAAAAATACTTTGTGCAGTAGTTGGTAATAAAGCTCGTATGTGACATCAGACGTGTTTTGTTTGAATACGACACAATATGTGACATGCAGTTTACAACACTGAACACTCGCTCCCCTGCATATGTGTTACTCCCATTACTTATCTTACATATTCAGCTCTTTGTTTTGTACACTTCTTCACGTGTATTAAGATGATTTCCTCACACACTTAAATTACATTTGTTTTCTTATCATGCGACAATCACAAGCAGTTTATTGTTGGTTTAGTTAAAATTTTTTCGAGCTAAGGCCTCGAAGACTCGCGTCTTCTGGAATATGATGCTGCGAATTTGGACGAGCGATTCTCAAAATTTCTATGAGTAGTAATACTTTCATCTTCATCCTAAATCTGTACCTGGACTGCTTCATCAAAGGCACCAAGATCTTTCGAAACGTCGGTAAAACACGTCACTATTTACCACCAAAAAACCGAGTATTCACCAAAAACGTTGTGACAATCTCAGCTCCCGCAATTATGTCCATCATTTATGAGATACGGTTATTCTTAACTCCATTACGATTTCTATGTTACTTTACGTTTATTTTAAAGAGAGCCAAACCCGCAGAACAAGTCTGTTCCGAATACCAACATGAAGTAACAGGTAACAAGCAAACAAGTAAATGGCACAAACACAATGAGGACACTTGTAATAAATTAAAACATGCAAAACAGGAAATATCAAAAGAGCATGCACTATATACGCAAAACACAGAAAAGTTCATTATTTGTGTGTATGTGGTGTTAACAGGAGACTTCTCGTTTTCACTCGCTTCTGACGATGCACATGGCCACAAGCAGAGACTTGTCTGACCACGTAGATGACAAACCAAGAGCGCCACTCTAGCAGCCCTTGCGACCCAGAAGTGTGACAGTCTTTAAATTCCCTAACTAGACGATAAAAGGATTAAGGTGGCTTAACAGAAAGTTTTCCTTACATTTTCATGGCGCAACAGCCCCCAGTGGGCCAGGGCCTCCTCATTATCGAGGCTTCACGATCACACTGAGACACACCACACTCGGTAGCACTCCTCTGGACGAGTGATCGGCCAGATGCAGAGACCTCTACCTGACAACACACAACACTTACAAGAGACAGAAATCCATGCCACCGGCGGGACTCGAACCAACAATCCCAGCAAGCGAACGGCCGCATACTCACACCTCAGACCGCCCGGCCACTGGGATCATCCTTCTTACATTTACACTGGTACAAAATACTGCACTTCCTATTTTAAGGGCTCTAAGTGTCAAAATTTTCAGTAAATTACGATTTCTTTTCTTTCTGAGTTCATTTGTGCTTATCTAATTAATTAAATAACTGACTGACAAACTAAATGACTGACTGACTAACCAACTAGCTAACTACTAACTAAATGGCTGACCGACTTACTGACTACCTAGCTAGGTAGCTAGCCAGCTAACTAACCTACTAACTAATTAATTATGTAACTAACTACATGGTACACAGCCCTTACTGAGAAGCTAACAGGTCCTGAGCTACACAGGGGAATCTCTGTATTTTATGGAATCCGAAAGTTCATTACCGTGTTCACAAGAGCCCGCCTTTAGTCCGTGTACTTAGCCAGATGAACCCAATCCATGCCTATGAGTTATAAAGCATCGTAGATCGTTAAGTACGAATTACGCGTATTTTAAACACTGTGAAGAACTGTGAAACCCCGAATTCCCTCTCCGAAGACACTGCAGAGTAACGCGGGAGTTAATCAAACAGCCTTCTTGTACCCATTAGTCACTGCTGTCTTCTGTGGTTGCCTTCTCTGTTATCAACAGCACACAAACGTAACAAGCATACGGCCAACACGGCGCTGCGGCGGGACAGGTTTACGGAAAGGTTCAGTAGAAGCCACGATATGGAAGATTTAATCAACCATTAAACATCTGAAATTTAGAAAGACAAGTAAATAAAGCTGAAACATATTACAGGCTCAGATCGTACCGCGGAGAAAACACAGTTCTCTGTATTTACGTCTCCTGACGTCTAGTGGGTGTCTGTGGAACTCCGAAGTTCTCATAATTTTCCTGCCATCTGGCGCCAGCCCATGGAACTCCAAGCGTCACATAGCATTGCATTACTGAATTTTTATATAAATGGGATATATCTAGACATTCTAACTACATGCGTGTATGTGTAACATAAACATTGCATCACAAAGGCATTTCACGGGAAAAATGAAGGGTACAAAAAGTAATTGTGCAAGTGATTAATCTATTTGTAACAAAAACACAAACAATTACTTGTTCCTGCAGTTCTGCCTACCATAGCATTGTGACGAATAAGTCCTGTACGGCAAAAAAGAAACACAACACCAAATAGAAGCATAGGTGCTGCGTGTTGTTGGGAAATGCTATGTGACGTCAGATTTTACACTGGCTTAATCTGGCTCAAGATAAGAACCAGAGTTGGAATCTTAAGATGAATTTATTTTTGGATATAAGTAGGGCACGGAAAGGGGCCACGTGGGTGGTGGGGATGATGACTCTCGACCCTTCAAGTTCTGTTGTTCCCCTCTAGCTCCTTCTGGCCGAAATCAACAAACCACATACCACCTGTTATTGCCAAATATTTTCAGGTGGTTTTCGGAAATAAAAGTTTTTGATCACAATGAATAGAGGAATGGAGGAGGTAGGGCAAAGGCTCGGACAAGGCATGGAGATGGCAGATCCATGGGCCTGCTGCCGTGGTCTCACTATAACTGACAGGCTGTTGTAACCTGTCAGGGCGGACACGCAAGTAATATGTTTCGGAATATAACCACGTAACTGATTTTTTTTTAAATATTTGTGTAACATGACAACAAATGATGCACGGTGTACATGTGAAATTAAATCTAGGATTGCCATAGCAAAAGCAGCATTCAACAAGCAGAATACTCTTTTCATCATCAAACTGGACTCAAATTTAAGGAAGAAACTAGCACAGTGCTAAATTTGGAGGCAAGCTTTGTATGGTGCTGATATCTGGACACTTCGGAAATTAGATTACATACACCTGGAACGTTTGAAATGTGGCGCTTAAGAATGATAGAGAATATCATTTGGACCAGTCGCGTCAGAAACAAGTATTACATAGAGTCAAGGAGGAAAGAAATATCCTACATGCAGTAGAAAAAAGGACGATAACTGGGTTGGTCACATCTTGCCTAGAAAGTGCCTTTTAAAACATGTTATCGAAGAAAAGTTAGAGGAAAGTGTAGAAATGATACGAAGACGAGGAAGAAGACGTAAGCAGCTACTGGATGACATTACGGAAAAGACAGATTACTGTAAATTGACAGAGGAAGAACTAGATCACCCTCTGTGGAGAACTCGCTTTTGAAGAGGCTATGGACCTGTCGTAAGACAGACTACAAAATGAACGAACTGTTTGTGTGGAGTTTTAGTTGAGATGAGAAGACGGAAGGGCCTGTGCAGTAACACGGCAGGCAGTAAAGAATCCAACTTCATGTGCAACAAATATGCAATGCTCGTGGCTGTCTGAGGGTAGCGAAGTGATGACAATGTGAAAAAGTCGTCGCATTTGTACTCCCTATTCTGGTTCCTCCACGCGTCTTTTTTCACGTTCTCATCTACAACACAAAATATACTGAGCACACCACATGAATGCAATTCCTACGATGTAGTATTTTCTAGGAACAACGGTGCAACGCATGAAATAATAGAAGGTAACTGTACATAGCATTAGTTCTAGTGCTGTTGATAGCACGGGATATCACTTCATATTTTGAAAAATAAAAAGAAAAACACTGTGAAAGAGCCTTTATTATCAACGCTTCCCGATATTGGAAAGTCTATTGCTGTGTTTCAAGGTTCACGGGTTTCGCCCGCTTGTCCTTATGGAAAAAGTATTATAAGTTGAAGAGCCTTACGGAACATTTGTAGAGTGACACTGATTGGAAAAACTCAAGTAAAGGTAAATGTTTCCCTCTAACCCAGCAGTGTCGTTGTACCACTGTGGAAATAATGGCTTCTGTTTTGAGTGTCATGGACAACGGTGGTCATAGTAGTCTGGGAACTGCCACAGTACCACTACGGTCATGAAGGTCGCGTGGTCCCAACTGCGCCATTGTGTCTCTGCCGGACGTGGTGTCCGCAGCTGCGCCACACAAATCTGTTTCAGTTTTGGCTGAATATCCCTGCCATTTGGCAAGTCTATCGCACAGTTATTAACACGCGCTTGTCCAATTTATCTTCCGTCATATATCACTGGTAAAAATACAGGCCCCTGAATTATTTGGATCATTACTTAGCGCCCTCGCAGAGCTGTATTTCCGTTTCCTGTTAGTACTCTCAGCTTGCACTCGTGCTTGGAACTTGCATCCTAAGGTAAGGTGTTCTTCAAACGTCTATCGAAAATTCACTGTAATATCATAAAATAATCACCGGGAAGAACCCACTTTCCTTTACAAACTTTCATCTGTAACACAAAATACTCTATGTGAAAGTATCTTTTCTATGCATGATTTTTCTTGGATCTCTTGACCTGGAATATTGAACCGATAGGTCGTCCCTAAATATCTCTAACTACCAATGAAAGCTGTGCAACATCTCAGAAGAGCGAAAATCCTGTAACTTTTCTGCTTTCCTATATGCAGGAAGGCGGAAAATAAGCCAATAACTCTACCAACACGGTTACGTGTTTTTTAAGAACTTTTAACAACATAATTAACCAACACCCTGCATTTGTTCGACATAATCTCAAAGTTTTGTGTTTATGAGTGCAATTCTCATTGTAATTGTTATCACAGAAAGTACGTAAATAAATTTCGGTGGCTTACCTACGTTCTACCCCCCTGTCAAACTTTAGTTTCTGCTGTTAATTGTATTACAGAGGCAAAACGGAAGAACAAATGTATCTGGATTTCGCTCAGTAGCCATACAATGCACATAAACAGTCGTATGTAATTACGTTCTGGGGTCTATCAACACAAAACAGCCGTACGTAAGTATGTTCTGGGGTCTATTAACACAAAATATTTAGGGCTGTTTATTAAACGCAGCAATTATGATTTTTGCACTAGAAGACCTCAAACCCGCCATGGTCGTATTTATCAATTACGGAGCAAACAAAGTATGAATATTCGATAATTTAGCAATCGTAAGACGCTTCATCACATTTCACGAAGCTTTGTCTAGTACTGCAGAATTTATCGCCAGACGACACACAGATATAGGTATAATTTTACTTGTTGTGTACGATGACTGTTCTCGTGTGATTTGTAGAAACGGCAACTTGTACATACTTCTAGCTTTCGACGATTGAATAACACCCGTAATCGACAGCTTTTGTGCATGTTGAATTGAACATTCACTGCTCATTGGTTTGTATAATACTTCCAATTCACAAAACATTCTCCGTCCTCCTTACGCCGTCACCCCTAGGTCTATCTTCAGGGGCACCAATCTTTCTCTCCTTCCTATCTTGGCAATTATTTTAATCATCTCATTAGCAAACACCTCACAAACATCTGCGACACGCTCTATAACGGATCGCAACTCGAATACTTAAAAGGAGCAGTGTGTGAGTGTCTCTTCCCTGATGTTACGCCCAGATACAGACTCCTACCAGTAACACTTTACAGCCTAGTGGATAAAATTCCACGCACGCGGTCTATTTATGTGAAATAATGATTCTTACAGCAAAAAAAAAACATTATTTACCTGCACACAATTCACCCATTTGTCTTTGTAACGAAAACACATTGTGTTCTCTGTGAGGTACAAGCTGAATGTTTATGTACAATATAGTTTGGATTTATCTTCTGTCAGGTACTCGTAAATTTCGATTTTTTTACTGGTAACGTAAAATTTTTCGTGTGCAAGACTTGAAAACTTATGGAGGAGTAGGGTGCAGCTACACTTGCTCCTGATCTCGGCAAATGACAGAGGTGAGCGTTTAGCTTCATGCTTCGGATGCTTAAGCCCACAGAAAATAAAGTGTTGAACACTTTCATTTTTCATCACAATTATTTTAAATGTGTGTACTTATATTTTTGAATTATATGGTCCCTTACTTATGTAACAGCAGGCAATATTCCTGTTGCTTTCTCGGTTGACGTGTAATGTAAAGGCTAGGCACATGGCTAGGAACGTGGAAACAAGGAACGTGTCTATAATTTTGTTTGTGAAACGGATTGAGAAAAGTCAACAGAGGAAACCAGGAAAAATAATAGAATGATAACATTAATATTGTTCTTAGGAGAATGTATCTGATGTGCAGAGTGCATGGAAATATAGCAAGACCATTTTAACCCTTTAAAGACGAAGCGTATCTGCTTCATATAAGGACTCAGTGCGTACCGCGCTGTAAACACTCTCCACTTCGGTTATAAAAACCAGTCTCTTAGTGCTTTATAAGGCAAAAGTTGCTGTTTGTTCTGAGATCCGTACAAAACCTATAAACGCAATGTGGGCACCACGTAGAATTTTTTAATGTTAAACCTGGTGGTACGTAAAGTTACCGCTAGGCTTTAAAAGGTTAAGTGGCTAAATTCTCCCTTTTAACTAGCTGTTTGTAATTGGCATTGGGATTTATTCAAACAAACCTGCATCACTTGCACTAGAATATTTTTGGCGCTGTAAACAGCGGTAAGTGCTGCAAGGCAAAGTGCAATTCACGTGACATTTTTCGGGCCATTCCACGTGACGTCACTTAACAAATTCAATTAACTTGTTGGCGTGTATTTGCGAGCATAAAGTCCGTGTTCATTAAAACCCTAATAATACATACATTCGAGTCGCGACTCAATTATGAATGACCTAATGCATAAATGAGTAACTCAGTACTGACAAGAATGAATAGACTAGACACTTGGGAGTGGGGTTTAGTCACAGAGGCAACTACACTAACTACTTCATTGTGTGAGTTTCTGTTTTCCTCACGCTAAGTTACTGAAGTTTATGAAATTTTTACAACATGCTAATTAGAGAATGTAGCGGTTTGTGTTATTAGATATGAACCTTGCATTTAGCTGCTTCTTCATTGTTCACCATTCCAATATTACTTTCGGACTGCTGAATGTTTTTATTTCATTAACCTGTGTGTTTCAGAATGAAAACACAACCACCTGTCTTGAAATGTTTGTTTTAATTCACACGGGATTTGTGTCAGCTAACCACACCAAGTTACATTCTACTGTACCACCAAATTATAGTTTCTTTATTTAATTCAGCAACTTTTTTGTAAAATTATATACTATTTTTTTAATACGTTCATAGTTCGTGCTCCAATTTTGTCATATAACAAAACTAACGCCGATCCCCAGTGGCCGCGCGATCTAAGGCATAGGTCTGCGGCCGAGCGCTTCCTGGGATCGTGTGTTCGAATCCCACCGGGGACATGGATATTTGCCTCTTGTACAGTGTTTGTCAGGTAGAGGTCTCTCCGACGGGCCGATCCCTCGTCCAGAGGAGTCCTACTGACTGTGGTGTGTGTCTGAGTGTGATGAAGTGAAATGACAAAACCCTCGACACCAGCTGTGAACAAGTAGGTAGAAGAGGGAAGGACTGAGTAAAGTAGATATAAAACCAACATGGTACATATTCAAGGATCACAAATACATGTATTAGTTAGCCTTTCCTACATGATTCGGTTTTCTCAGACACCGCTTAAAACTACGAATACAGGAAAGTTATCAAGGCTATTACTATATAGCTATTTTGATTACAATAAAGTTTAAGTGAGAAACTAAACACAATATACGCTGCCGTATTTGGAAATAAAAAATAGCAAAGCACATCCTTATAGAAATTAATGATACATTTTGCAGAAACCGTTTGAAGGGCTTCACGTATGAAATAATCATTTACTAGATATAACAAAACAGAGCCAACTTATGCACAATATTGTCTATTTATTTATCTTTTTATCTTCTCCCCGACATGTTTCGGCAAGTAACTATGCCATTATCAAAAGGGCTATATCAAAATTACATAACATGTGCGTGAATGTGACTACATTTTTAAAAAGTTTTAATATTTTGTAGTCACATCAATGCACACCTTATGTAATTTTGATATAGCCCCCTTGACGATGGCATAGTTACTTGCCGAAACATGTCGGGGAGAAGATAAAAGGATAAATAAATAGAAAATATTTTGCGTAAGTTGGTTCTGTTTTGTTATATTGATCATATGCACGGAAATGAATAACGTAAAATAATTAATAGGCTTATAAACTGTAATTAAATGACACATATTTGGACCTTCAGTTACTTAACAAGGATTTTTTCGTACTTTACTATTTTTAAGTACATCACTACACAGTTTGTTTCTTTTACTTATTTCTTTTGTTATACTAAAATATATAATTAGTGTGTTCCATGTCCGTGCACTATATCATATAAAAACACTAACTATCAACAAATGCACAAAGAGAGTTTTATCATCAATCATAACACACTCCTACATGTTTCGACCCTGCTGGGTCATCTTCAGGGAGAACTTTTCGTTACCATTACACTAGGTTTGCAGTCAACAGCACATTCTCACTTAACTGTAAAGTGCAACCCTAGTGTAAAGGTAACGAAAAGTTCTCCCTGAAGATGACCCAGCAGGGTCGAAACATGTAGGAGTGTGTTATGACTGATGATAGAACTCTCTTTGTGCATTTGTTGGTGATTAGCGTTTTTATATACAATTAGTATTGTTCATATCCGTGAAGACGGCAGAGACGCCCGAAATATATAAGAGAGGTTAAACACGTATTTCGGTCCACGAATGCGTACAGTGTTGGTTGTGTTATCTGAAACGATACATTTCATTCGCCTGATTATTTGATGTTTACTTTATGATGCTGTCGTCATACCAGAATGTTAAACAGTGACTGACTGAAAAGCTCTGGCAGGAAACAACTTTGCCCTAATTAAAATAGCAATTCGCCATTTGGTCAGGAGATATTAAAGACAAATAAAAAATTCATCAAATAGCGGTGTAAAAGAATCGAAACTGAGACCTTCCTAATATAAGGTAGAAGAGTTGTTACTTGAGCCAATCTGTTCTGTGAGATAATAATGCTTAGAAAATTTCAAATAGAAATCGCGAGGTGGGGAATGTTATTAGGATGAGTGCATGAAAATATGTTGAGAGGATTGAAGGTGAATTTTGTAACTTAGTGACAGCAAGTCTTCGGCTTGTATTCACAGAGGTTTAATTACTTAGATATTATAGCCTTTGTCTCAAAATACTAATTAGACTGTACTTTGATGAACAGAAGGATCTGTAAAAGTAAACTGATCTATGACGTCACTATGGAGGCACCACAGAATTTGCGGAATGCTTTACAACGCGTAGAAATGTAAATGGAAAGTGAACACCCCTAGTTTCAGACAAGGTGCCAGTTTAACCCTTTAGAGACGAAGCGTATCTGTTTTATATAAGGACTCAGTGCGTACCGCGCTGTAAACACTCTCCACTTCTGTTATAAAAACCAATCTCTTAATGTTTTATACGGCAAAAGTTGCTGTTTGTTCTGAGATCCGTACAAAACACATAAACGCAGTGTGGGCACCACGTAGAATTTTTTAATGTTAAACCTGGTCATATGTAAAGTTACCGCTAGGCTTTAAAAGGTTAAATAACAAATGTGAGCTACTGAATGAAGTGACATATATGAAGGGAACAGTCCTCAAAATGAAAGTGACGGTACCCTTAAAAGCGCCATAACATAGCTACAAGAAAAATGTATTTTCAAGTAGGATTATTAATACTACCGTGACCTCGAATCTATTTCAGAATGAAACTGACGCCGACGCAAAGTTTTGAGCCGCAATGACGCATTTAGACGCTTAGCAAACGATACGAGTTATTCGGGATTGAGTGTTTGTGGTTTTCCTTCATTCTCCAATCAAATGCTGGGGTACTGTCCTAAACTGCATCATCCTGTGTTCCTGTCTCACCCTTTCCTCTTCACCCTCCACTGTAACCCTCACTTTCATATCTACATAACTTACAAAACCAAAAAAAGTTTGTTCCTTTAACAGAAAATTTGATTCTCGCAAAAGTTTAAGACTAATGCGTGTTCATCCTGTGCCAAAGCCATCTACCTTACAGTAGAAGGAAGTAAATGGAAATACTACTACTACTACTACTACTACTACTACTACTACTACTACTACTACTGCTACTACACGGAGCAGAGGACTTCTTGAGAAGCTAAAAGTTTCTCAGCTAGTCAAGAATTTCCCCCCATTTTATGGAACCCGGAGGTTCATTCACGAAAGCCCGCCACCTGTCCCTATCCTGAGCCAGCTCAATCCAGTCCATGCCCCCATCCCACTTCTTGAAGATCCATTTTAATATTATTCTCCCATCTACGCCTGGGTCTCCCAAGTGGTCGCCTTCCCTCACGTCTCCCCACCAAAATCCTGTATGTACCTCTGTTTTCTCCATACGTGCTACATACCCCACCCATCTCATTCTTCTCGATTTGATTACCCGAATAATATTTGGTGATGAGTACAGGTCGTTAAGTTCAATTAACTGGCAATACAAGTTTTTTCTCTACGCTGCACGTTATATGGCTTTGAAATATCTGTCTCTGTCTGTCTGCAGCCACGTCATCCGAAAAATAATAATTATTTTTATGGTTTTATTTCTATCTGTGTCCCTATATTTTTTTTTCGATCCAAACTTTCATTAGCATTTGACAATTAGTCCGAAAGGTGCGAAAGGTTTTTAGTACAGC
Source organism: Coptotermes formosanus (assembly GCA_013340265.1). Classification (NCBI taxonomy): domain Eukaryota; kingdom Metazoa; phylum Arthropoda; class Insecta; order Blattodea; family Rhinotermitidae; genus Coptotermes; species Coptotermes formosanus. Next base: position 744,199 of record BLKM01012992.1, read on the forward strand.
CTACGCGTTTGACTGCAAAGCTGAAACTGGTCTGACGAACAGAGAAATTCGGCACCTTGTCACAATCCAAATCACGTCCGACATGCCACAGTGCCTTTACTGATAATGGCGGGATACAATATTATTGCACGCAGCTGGAATGCGGCATTGCTGCCTTATCCTGTCTCCTGTTTCATCTCAACGTAAGGCTATGGAACAGTGATTTTGCAGGAGGTTGGGTGACCTAACAGTTTCTATTGTATACTTCGGGGTCCAAGTGATATGAAGAGGAGGGATGGGGGGAGTTCACAATGTTTCTGGAATGTAGGTGTTTTCAAAGAGAACACTCCTGGAACTTCTCCATCCACAGATTCATTCACAGGTAGAAGATATAATCAGGATAGAGACTTCCGCTCTCAAACTTGCTCTGAACCAGTGCAAAAAGGATCGAGATAATTCATGTCTAACGCTAAATCTAGTGCATATCAACTGGTGGTCCGAGTACTTAAGGCGGTTCGCAAATTCTTTATAACAGACAGTAAACCTTGCTGTGAGTGTGGTCTCGGTTTTCACCTGAAATCCATGTGATTTATACATCTGACGAGTTAGCTTAACTTGCAGATTCAAGAACCTTTGCTACATGTTATTGTCGCTTCATTTCCGCGATTTTTCCGCGACTTATCAGTGTCAACGGCCAAGCCATAATGAAAAGAACATGTAACACTAATCCCAGTGTCTTTGGCACTCAGAAATAAGGGGGCTGAGGCTGCGCTATGAACCTGAAAATTCTTGGGGAAAAAAATGTGACAAACTGAAGTATTTTCTACAACCTTAGTTGTTAAACGTCAGCGAGTGTGCCAGACTTGGGGTTCTCAGTGCTGTCACTATGAATATTTATTTATTTTGGCTTCAGGCGCTGCGTAGTTTGTTTCATAGGTAAAAATTTCTAGAAAGAATTTTTGTCTTCAACTTCAGGGTACAAGACAAAGCCAAGAGTGGGAAAGGGTCAAAGTTCTGCTTAAATTTTCATTGTGAATATGGCGGATCACTTTCCTTTAAAAGGCTGGTGCATACCTAACAGACTGGTTTTGGAAGATTATAATACGTGTGTGGTTTTTTACAACACATTCTCGATTTTAACCCTTTAAAGACTAAGCGTATCTGTTTTATATAAGGACTCAGTGCGTACCGCACTGTAAACACTCTCCACTTCGGTTATAAAAACCGGTCTCTTAATGTTTTATAAGGCAAAAGTTGCTGTTTGTTCTGAGATCCGTACAAAACACATAAACGCAATGTGGGCACCACGTAGAATTTTTTAATGTTAAACCTGGTCGTATGTAAAGTTACCGCTAGGCTTTAAAAGGTTAATAACACGTATATAAGCCTAATTTATGTATTGTAAATAGACATATGTAGATGTGATATGAGTCTAATAGTCTAATTAAATGTTAGAAATATTTTTGTGCTCTAAAGTGCACCGAGTACATTCGTCGCGAGTTACAGCACGCGGTTAGCCACAACACTTAGCGTAAACTGGGAGTGGTTATAGACACGGATATTGCGTGATGACAAAGCTGTCCATCACATTTGGCTGTTTCTCACACTGGATTATCCTGGCTTCGGTCATCAGTAACTGACGCATGAAACAAAACTAGAAATAGCAGATTACATTACAGGGGCAGTACAGGGCAGAAACACGGAACAAATTAACCTTTTAAAGCCTAGCGGTAACTTTACGTAGTAACTGGTTTAACATTGATAAATTCTACGTGGTGCCCACATTGCGTTTATGTGTTTTGTACGGATCTCAGAACAAACAGCAACTTTTGCCTTATAAAACATTAAGAGACTGGTTCTTATAATCGAAGTGGAGAGTGTTTACAGCGCGGGACGAGCTAAGACCTTATATAAAACAGATTACGTTTCGTCTTTAAAGGGTTAAAATGAAATCATGTACTCTTACTAATGAGATAAACACCTGTCACTTTATAATGTAAAAGTAGCGGAAAGTTGGTATCACCGTTAAAACTGTGGCTTTGGTGAGCGTTTCGATTGATGGCAGCATAGCAACTTATCGCGTTTTCAGTTCTTGAAAGACTGTTTTGATAAAGACGACGAAATAATGCATCAGAATAGTATAGAAGGAATCTGCGTATTTTTCTCTAGCTCTGAATCAATATGGAATCATCAGAATTTTCCCGACAGATTTTCGAAAAAAAAACTCAAATATCAAATTTCATGAAAATCGGTCCAATGGGAACCGATTTGTTTCATGCGGACGGACAGACAGACAGACAGACATCACGAAAAAATAATAGACGATTTTCGCAATTTTACGAAAGCGCCTAAAAATAATGAAGTCCCACGACGAATTCGAACTGTCGATCCGAGTGTTTGAGTAGATGCAAACAATTATCGTTCTCAAATCCTGCAAATTATGGCAAGCTTGGTATACAAAAACGTCTTTTTCAGAGCACAAATTCTGTTTGCCAACTGTACACATACATGATTCAAAGCTTTAAAAGGTAAACATTTGAATTTTTGTCATGTCCTCAACACCGCGTGTACATAACACAAACTAGGTAAAACTGAGGCCACATCCAAACGTTTGCAGTGTCCATACACACCTTCTCTGTGTTTTGTGGGTAAACACACCAGAACTGTTACAATGAAATTGGCTGGTAAATCTAGTTCCATGTAAGAATGGGCTTTGTGTTCTCCAACAGGTGAACTGCCGCACGCATGAATGTACTGCAACTATTTGCGAAATATTCAAAGTAAGGGGTTTGTATTTAAATCAATACAATTACCTGAGAATGTAGGTATGGCAATAGGCTACGGGCCACAAATCCTTCAAGTTCGGTAGTACTGCGTCGCATCCAGACACATAAATTACCCTAATTTAACCTAATTCCATTCTCTTCTACGAAATAACAACCCAGTTAAAATGGTTTGTGTGTGTGTGTGTGTGTGTGTGTGTGTGTGTGTGTCAGAGTGTACGTTTTCAAGTGACTGACCGATATTGATAAAATATGGTGATAATATCTTTGGAGGCAACAAGAGGTTCGCATCTTGTAATTACCCCTAGCAATTCAAAAATTTCTTCCGTGCGAATGCCTGCTTTGTGAGCAACACCTGTTTCACGTGCTTTGTGAGCAACACCTGTTTCACGTACTTTGTGAGCAACACCTGTTTCACGTACTTTGTGAGCAACACCTGTTTCACGTACTTTGTGAGCAACACCTGTTTCACGTACTTTGTGAGCAACACTTGTTTCACGTACTTTGTGAGCAACACTTGTTTCACGTACTTTGTGAGCAACACTTGTTTCACGTGCTTTGTGAGCAACACTTGTTTCACGTGCTTTGTGAGCAACATTTGTTTCACGTGCTTTGTGAGCAACACTTGTTTCACGTGCTTTGTGAGCAACACTTGTTTCACGTGCTTTGTGAGCAACACTTGTTTCACGTAAAACGCAATAAAGATAATATTTATCCCTCTTTCTTACTGATAGTCGGTAACCTATTTTTATGAAGTTATTAAACACTATATTGTCTTTATTTAAAATTCCAAATACGGTAAGAAAGCAGGTTCCAAGTGTTTTAGAAAGGATTTCAAGGCGGGAAGATACTTTGACCTAAAAGAGTGGCAAATCTGATAAGATATTCTTATTTAATTTCGCATATAAAACAAAATATCTTAGGTGAATAAAATGGGTTTAAGTTAAAGTTATAACAAATTGTGTAGAAAAATTACTTTCTTGTGCCCTTCTTTTTTAGAATGGTTTCAAAAAAATAACATTTTTCCGCGTTCATATCCAAATTTGCTTTAAAATACCGCATTGGAAAAGTCCAGCAGGACCAGGAGGTATTTGAACTGACGTCAGTGCAACATATTACAGTCTGGTCTACACTTACACTCGTGTCCTTTGTTTGTTAGATGAAAATGTAAACACCACAGAAACAATTAGGTGCATTTGGAGGCAAGGGGAAAGCAAATAGGGTGCAAGTTCACGTATTATCAGGGTTCAGAAAAATTAATAATAATAATAATAATAATAATAATAATAATATCAGAAACTTAGAAAAAGCGAAAAATTATAGAAGTTTTTGCTAGACAATAAAAACCGAACGAACATTTACCAAGAAATTAAGGGCTCACTAAATTCTACATATCCTAATTTCCCCATCTCTAACCCAAAAATTTACAAATATAAATATATCAATGTACCTGCCTTTTTTAGAGGAAACAAGGTGGCCTTTCTTAAGGGAAGAAGGCAGATAAGAGGTGTTTCGGCACAGAGAAAAGTGAAGACTGAAATAAGGAGGAATAAGCAAGAGAAATGTACCGAAATATACCGAAAACTGCATAAAGAAGAGCGTCATAGCTTGAGACTTTCGAAATTATTATTTGAACAACAAAGTGCAGGAAGCTAGCTTGGAAGGTGCAAGTTTTAATAGGGGACAGATGGAAAGTACGTACAAAATTTTATCCAAAAACCATAGGGGAAAAGACCTTTGCAAGATGTTATAGTGCGTACCATACAGCAGGGCAGTACAAACGTTTCTTTTTCCACTTTCCCATCAGAATTCATGATGTGTGTGTGCTGGCAATAGTCAACAGGGGTTTAGGTTACAGATATGACTGTCAGGGGCAATGTCACACTGCAGTCTGTTAAACCCACACTACATAGACACTGCTGATTGCCCAGGGTCAAAAAAAGTCTCCTCTCACACTCTCTTTGCCGTTTCTGACGTAGCAGATCTGTAAACACGTACACAGTGCACCAAGTCAATTGCAGCTTTTCTTCATTCAGTTCATGGACCACTTCATCTTCCCCTGCCCAACACAATTCTGATAAGACACTGAGAAAAGCAGCCACATGTTAATGCAAACTAAGTAGTGAAATTACTTAACGTGCAGGATGGTATAGAATTAAGGTGGTACCTGTTTCAAATTGCTTTCAGAGCACTCGTATTCTGCATGAGGCCTATCGTGGTATTCCTTAGCCCCTCCAGGTAGCTGCCGCGATTGTATAATGAAGAAAGTTTACAGTCACTTTTTTCAAAATTTTCAGAACTATTTTCCGGTTAGACTCAATAATTATAAATACACAATAAAGACACGTCCTTCAATAAAGAAACCAACACTAGCTTTATCACACAAAATAAAGACAATTTTTGTTAAACATTACATGTAGATCTGACAAAGAAGGAAGGAATGCTTTTATGTACCAACGCTGGCACTTGTTAGGATTATGTACCAATGCTTGCACTTGTTAGGATTATGTACCAACGCTGGCACTTGTTAGGATTATGTACCAACGCTGGCACTTGTTAGGATTATGTACCAACGCTGGCACTTGTTAGGATTATGTACCAACGCTGGCACTTGTTAGGATTATGTACGAGCCTAAACAGCACCGATAGCAGCTGAGCGAAATACAATTTCCGGCTTCCGCTGCGATGTTGATGACATCTGCGTTCTTCTGGGATATTACACAGAGTTGAGTGGTAATTCTTTACTGACCTTTCGGGACAAGGTATCTATCCCATCTTCGAGGGTCAAAAAGTGTTTTGACCTTCGAAGATGGGACCGATACCTTGTCCCGAAACGTCGGTAAATGATTACCACTCGACGCTGCGTAACATTCCAGAAGAGCGCAGATCTAAACGGAATATGAGTTTGGAACGTGGAAGGAATTATAATAAGGGAAAACCTAAGTACTGGGAGAAAAACTTGTCGCAAAGTAGCTTTTCACACCAGAAATCCGGTGCGAAATGTGCTGCGATCGAATCCGGTCCTCTGCAGTGAAAGACCGACGAATAACCGTCTGATTACAAAGAAATAATAAATACATAGAAAATGTTGGTTGGGAAAATTGTTAGAATTGCACTAGTACCTTCTGAGGTGATCATGGCGTAGATTTTAAAGTTGGAGAAAGCGTACGTTTATATCACCGAAAAGTCGAATTGTAACTCAACTGTGACACGGCTGGCCAACCTTGACACATGTTTGGCAGAATGTAGTCCTGAAGATAGCAACGTTAAGATGGGTCTTAGTGGAAGGCATTGTGAGAATTAACCCTTTAAAGACGAAGCGTATCTGTTTTATATAAGGACTCAGTGCGTACCGCGCTGTAAACACTCTCCACTTCGGTTATAAAAACCAGTCTCTTAATATTTTATAAGGCAAAAGTTGCTGTTTGTTCTGAGATCCGTACAAAACACATAAACGCAATGTGGGCACCACGTAGACTTTTTTAATGTTGAACCTGGTGGTGTGTAAAGTTACCGCTAGGCTTTAGAAGGTTAAAGATGGCTTAAAATGCATTAGAATCATGAAAATCTAGCCTTCCGTGTAGTCATACTGAACCTTTGTCGTCTATCGCAAAGCAATTACTTAGCTCCTCTAAAGAATATTTTACACTGACAACCATAGCCTGCCTGTAAATTCGATTTGGGATTTGAAATTTTCATGGCGAAGTTCCGGAGTGGCTACCGTTGAAGTCACAAAGCGGTTCCTACTAATTTGACTGTGTTTCAGACTAAATTAGATGAGGGACTGCAGCCAGATGAATTCGCGTTCGGTGCTCTAGACTCCAGTCTTCAGCCGAGTTATTCAGTTACAAATAATGAGTGTTTTCTAATTAGTTGGAACAAACAAACTAACGAGTTAAGAGTAAACATTGAGATCTCTGTAATACTCACTAAAACCATAAATTCAAATAATAATTAAAATCCGTTGTTTATTCTCTGATAGTTTTGGTGTTTGATTACCAAAATCTTGGAACGTGGAGGTTTTAATTTTATTTTCATGGAATAAAAACAGTTCCAGATAATTAGTAGTAAAGTGAACGGAGTTTTGGATTTAATGTAAATTATCTCATATCAGACATCTTTGTTTATGATTGCGATACTTGCACCAGGAGCGGACAAACTAGCTTCAGCTTCTGACAGATGGTTTTAGTATACGTGATTGTTTGCTTTTATGTATTTTGAAACATGTTCTTTCTTTCTTTCTTTCTTTCTTTATTTCTTTCTTTCTTTCTTTCTTTCTTTCTTTCTTCCTTCCTTCCTTCCTTCCTTCCTTCCTTCCTTCCTTCCTTCCTTCCTTCCTTAGTTTTGATCTCCGTATATCTACTCATTGTATGTGTACAGGATATTGTTGTATCTGATTACCATAAATTACACACACACACACACACACACACATACCACTCGGTAGGACTCCTCTGGACGAGTGATCGGCCCGTCTAAAAGACCTCTCTCTGACAACACACAACACTCATAAGAGACAGACATCAATGTTCCGGCATGATTCGAACCCGCAATCTCAGCAAGCGAGCGGCCGCAGACCCACGCCTTAGACTGCGCGGTCACACATAATTTCTTAAGCATCTTTAACACGCCCGAGTCACGTTAAAATCAGCAGCTTTCACGTGTAATTAGCATGCTAGTGTTTAAAGGAGATCCACATGCGATATTTATAAATCTGGTTAAGGTTTCACCTGTGTGACATTCAGGAACGCGTCGAGAAATGAGATGAGGGCGGAGAAACTCAATGTTACAAGACTACAGCAGAAGGCACAAAATAAAATATACGTAGGAATAGAATGAAGGAAACAAAAAATGGGTGAGGAGTAACAGTAAGACCGACAAGTAAAAATGGCGGGGAAAGAATATGGGACAAACAAAGGAGATAAAGCTACGAAAGGGACAAGCAAAGAAAGACAGGGGTGTACAACAAAGCCACACGAACGGTTATATTCGCCACGAAACTAAACGTGGGCATACGACAGAACGCGACAGCATATAACGGCATGTTGAATTCTTTAAGGGTCATTATAACACTACTGAAGCCGAGATTGGCCGCCGGAAAAAAAGAGAGAGGAGTCAGGGTTCAATTCCCGGTAGGGCCAAAAGATTTTCCTCTTCTCTAAAGGGTCGAGTTCGGATCGCAATTTCGGCAAGCGTCCCCAATTTTATTTCATTATTTTGTGTTTCATGTATGACCCTCTCGGCAGCTGACTGATGATGTTAGTATCATTAGCACTACATAAAATGTTTAATCTTCAAATGTAAGATTTTAAACTGCCTGACTGTCGCCACAGTTCACCCACGTAATGCTACAACTGTGCCACATTTACTAACTCATGGCCACATGCGTAACAAACGAAAGGTAACCATAAAAATTCACGCGCTACTCCACGGCCTCTTTCATCAACACTTTCTTAGAGCAATCCACAATGCAGCTGTCTGGTTCCTCTACATTGCATTATATACTCCATACTCATATATAATCATTCTGCTTCTTTGCCTACGCCACATCGAATACATGTGACAATTAGATCTGCGCTCTTCTGAGGTATTATGCAACGTCGAATGGTAATCCTTTACCGGCTTTTCTTCTTGGACTTCTTGACTTTTCAAGATAGGATATCCCGAAACGTCGGTAAGGATTACAATTCGACGTTGCCTAATAACCTAGAAGAGCGCTGATCTAATCAACATGGCGGTGGAAGCCTGAAATGACGCGTAGCTATGGTAACAATGCATCACAGTCAACTCTTTCTTCTACCCCAGCGCGTAAGCAATTTAAAGTACTGACCCTGCGTTCACCCAGAGGATGTAATACCGCCTCATAAAACTTTATTTAAAGTACTGCTTTTTACATGGAGATTCGAACCGATAGCCTCCCGAATACGCAGAAGGGGTACGAGCAATTAGCACGACTTGCGTTACCGCTCCCTGTTGCGAAAGGTTCATTATTGAACCCTCTGCTATAAAGACCACAAGCCCACGGCAAAGCCCCTACAGCGAGGGAATAATTAAATATTGATAATGTGAAAGCATATAGATATCCCGAGTGGCAGCATCAGAACGAGTCGAAACCAAAGAGCTACTGTCTAGGGCATTCCCAATATACAGCTTGTCCTGAAGCACATCATAATTTCATACGAATCTTGCTAACTGTCCAGGCACTAACTTACACACACATCAGCCTTAATTGGATGAGTTGCTGTCTAACTGTTGAGGCACTGCTCCACAAACCGGAAGGTCGCGGGTTCGATTCCGGATGATGTAATTGGCATTTTTCATTGACATAATCCTTCCGGCCGCACTATGGCCCTGGGGTCGACTCAGTCTCTAACAGAAATGAGTACCAGGAATGTTTCCTGGAGGTAAAGACGGCCGGTGCTTAGGGCTGACAACCTTATCACCTTCATGTGCTGATTTTTTTTGAGATCTGGGAGCATCAACCTCCTGGAACCCTCAGGGCCTGTCGAGGCCTGTAATGGGACTGCTTATTGTCTGGCTGACTACATTTAAATCTCGTAACTGACTCAAATAGGGAACTGGCTACTGGCAGCCTCCTTCCAGTCATTAGGATTCTGTCTTTATACTTTGGAGGATCCAGGTTAGAAAGTCTTCCCACAGAAGGACAATCATGACAAGTTATTCGTGGTTTTCCTCTGCAGCGTCAAATTAATATTAGGAGAACAATTAGAAACACAGCACTGCCTTTTCCATCCACAACGTCTATAATTCATCATTTACGAATCACCTGAATCTTGTATATACGTACATAACCTACAAACACTCTGTGAGCAGAATGTATAATTTTTGAATATTAAGACTAGTGGTACATACAGTAACCGCGAGGCTTTTAAAGTTTAACCTTTTAAAGACGAGTGGTAATCTGTTTTATACAAGGACTCAGCGCGTACCGCGCAGTAAACAGTCTCCACTTCGGTTATAAAAACCAGCCTGTTAATGCGTTATAAGGCAAAAGTTGCTGTTTGTTCTGAGATCCGTACAAAACACATAAACGCAATGTGGGCACCACGTAGAATTTTTTAATGTTAAACCTGGTGGTACGTAAAGTTACCGCTAGGCTTTAAAAGGTTAAGGTACTCTGACGGCACTTTCCAGGACGAAACGAAGAAAATAAAAAAAAATTCCTCTTGTGATTGTTTGTTTCCAAGATTGGAGATAATGCCCAGCAACGGCTTTCTTTGCTGCCACGTTACAGTGCTTTCTAAAATGTGATAGCACTTTGCACTTTGAGTTCACATGGAGTCGATGAATCGCTCCACGTAACAACACATTTAACAATCTTGCGCCTTAAGGCAGGCGTCTTTAAAATCCTCAAGAGAGCTATATGCATTTATTTGTCTTCAAGCATGCGCAACAGGTGGCAAAGGATCTTTATCTTTGCCTTAGAAACGACGGAGTGTGATATGTGAAGGTTTTGCCAGCCGTGCTAAATTTAATTTTATAGCTGAGTGTGTACCCAGTGGAGCTGGAGGCTGTGTTCACTGTATCTGACAATGAGTGCAGTACCATTCACACGCTTTTGGAGCTGTCAGCCAGAAAAACGGGTAGCATTCGGGTCAGGCGCTTTGTATGTATCCCCTATTCCAGGATGTCGGAGTTCTGGAGTGAACAATCAAGCCACTAAGAAATATGACCGCTCAGGTTACTCCTAGTTATGGAAACACGAATCTCATGGACAAGTATTAACCTTTTAAAGCCTAGCGGTAACTTTACATACGACCAGGTTTAGCATTAAAAAATTCTACGTGGTGCCCACATCGCGTTTATGTGTTTTGTACGGATCTCAGAACAAACAGCAACTTTTGCCTTATAAAACATTAAGAGACTGGTTTTTATAACCGAAGTGGAGAGTGTTTACAGCGCGGAACGCACTGAGTCCTTATATAAAACAGATACGCTTCGTCTTTAAAGGGTTAATAATATGTAGGAAAGTAAATGAAGATAAAAAAGAAACACAAAAACAATCAATTGGTAAAGGGGCCATATTCTCCTCGAATAAGCAGCCAGGACATGAAACTGACTCCTCGTCCCCCTCTAGTGTAGACATCAAGCCTTAAGGGGCGCTCGGGGACCAGTAAAATTGTACACACCTTGAAAGAAGTCAAAAATGTAGCAACTCGTTAACCCTGTAAAGACGAAGCGTATCTGTTTTATATAAGGACTCAGTGCGTACCGCGCTGTAAACACTCTCCACTTCGGTTATAAAAACCCATCTCTTAATGTTTTATAAGGCAAAAGTTGCTGTTTGTTCTGAGATCCGTACAAAACACATAAACGCAATGTGGGCACCATGTGGAATTTTTGAATGTTAAACCTGGCGGTATGTAAAGTTACCGCTAGGCTTTAAAAGGTTAAGTGTACAGTGGCTGTAGTAACGATAACATTTTCGACCTTTACTACCAACAGTGTTGATCCCAGTGGCCGCGCGGTCTACGGCGTAGGTCTGAGGTCGAGCGCTTGGTAGGATCGTGGATTCTAATCCCACTGGGGGCATCGATGTTTGTCTTGTACATTGTTTGTGTTGTCAGGTAGAGGTCTCAGCGACAGGCCGATCCCTAGTCCAGAGGAGTCGTATCGAGTGTGGTGTGTGGTTGAGTGTGATCAAGTGAAAATTAAAAACCTCTACACCGACTAAGAACAAGTAGGTAGAAGAGGGAAGGACTACGAAACCACCAACAGGTATCACTTGTAGCAAAACTTACGGTATTAGCGTACTGGACAAGGGCAGAAGGCGCACGGATGCAACAAACAGCATGCTTCTCCACGCTGAGAAGACGTAGTACAAGTAAAACTGACGCTGGATCTGTTAGAACAAAAGAAAATAACGTATTTTTTTAGTCCCTATATAAATAGCCTTTCTTTCTTAGTCCGCACCCTTCTACCTACTCTTTGTATGTGCAGACGGTTATTTTTGCACCTGATCACACTCAGACACATACCACAGTCGGTAGGACTCCTATGGACGAGGGATCGGCCCGTCGCAGAGACCTCTGCCTGACAACACACAACACTTACAATACACAGGCACCCATGCTCCCGGTGGGATTCGAACCCACAATCCCATCATGCTAGCGGCCGCAGACCCACGCCTTAGACCGCACGGCCACTGGGATCGGCTGTATAAACGGTCGTCAAGCCTAATATAGCCTTTATCCAATGAAACCGTGTATTTTGGGTACCAATATGTCGCTATGCTCTGTCTGACCAATACAGCCATCCGTTTAAACTGTTCACCTATAGTCCCTGAAATAGCGTGCAACAGTGTGTAGACAACTCTCTGATGTAAAAAGGTAAATGCCATAAACATGATGAGGAAAAGAATGCTGTTGAGGAAACTGGGAAACAAGATGGTGTAGGGGGCGAATATGATATACACGTCGGTTTAAATTTGGGTCACAGAATACAGTTTGTGGGTGCATATAAATTGTTTAATTTTCTGCCCACATCAGCGTGTAAAACTAACACACCATTATATTTGTACCGTTCGACTGTACGTCATGTCATGTCATGTCATGTCATGTCATGTCATTTTCACAAGATAATTGTTACATGTTTTATATATTGAAACGGAAGCAAAATAAAATATTAGAAATGTCTTTCTGTTAGTGCCTTATCTAAAAGTCACCAATGGTCTTCAGCAAGCCCAACACGTTTTCTTCTCTCGCTCGCTCCCCCCCTGCTTCACTCACTCACTCACTCACTCACTCACTCACTCACACACTCACCACATCACGCATTCCATCACTCATTCACACATGCATTCACTATGAACTGAGAAAGACTAAGGATTTGGTAAACGTACCATACGTACATTTATCCCTTAACAGTACAAACAGATACAAACACACGCATGTAGCAGCTGTGTTTCAGGAAGTTCGAACGACAATTTACAGACATTAAACCAGACGCTACATTCAGCAGGACGCTATTTACCACAATCCTCCTATTTCTGATTCGTCATGTAAGCTTACGTTTCTTACAACGCGTTTAATATCCAAAAAATTGAAGAAAGGAACGTGATTTAAGTTCAGAATTCAAACCTTTACACCAATTTCTGGCGCCGTGACACTGACCTTCTATAGGATCCTCTGTATGTAATTATTGTTCATTTAACCCTTTAAAAAAGAAAGGATTAGTTTTATAAGGACTCAGTGCGTACCGCGCAGTAAACACTCTCCAACTCGGTTAAAAAAGCCATTCAGTTAATGTTGTATAAGCGAAAAGCCACTCTTTGTTCTGAGATCTATACAAATATCACGTAAATACGTACACTGTGTGGACAGAACGTGTAATTTTTGAGTGTTAAACCTGGTGGTACGTAAAGTAACCACTGGTCTTTACAAGGTTAATGATACTATTTCAACTGTAGGAGGTGTATCTTTAAAAGCAGAAAAGTAAATAGATCCTGTACAGTGAAATTACGTAAGAATTTGTCACAAATAGATCGTGGACCCTTTGAAATATTACTAAATGATTCTCATAAAAAGATTGCGGGAAAACAAGTGAAACTTCAGTCCCTGTAGCTAGTAACTCATGCCCAGAATATTGCTGCTATGATCTCCTCATCAATAAATCCTGTTTAGGAAGGAGCAGTGTGCAGATATATTTTGGGATGCCTTACGGATATCTCAACAGCAAACTTAGTGCAAGTTCAAAATCATAACATGCCTTTATGACCTTTGCACAACAAAGTTTTACTGCGCTGTAGGAACTCCGTTTAGTCTTTTATACCTTCCAACAGCAATGACCCTCCCTCTGATTTGAGGTAAATCAAAACGAAAAGAGAGTTCAACATTTATTCACCGCACGTCTGAATCTCCAGTTTTATCTAATTAACTAACTTACTTCCGGCCAAGTAACTTTACTCATATTCTTTCGTTCGTAGTCCTTCCCTCTTCTACCTACTCACAGTAGGTGTCGAGGTTGTTTACTTTCATTTGATCACACTCAGACACACACCACAGTCGGTAGGACTCCTCTGGAGGAGGTATCGGCCCGTCGCAGAGACCTCTAACTGACAACACAAACACTGTACAAGAGAAGAATATTCATGCCCCCGGTGGGATTCGAACCCACGATCCCAGCAAGCGCTCGGCCGCAGACCTACGCCTTAGAGCGCGCGGCCACTGGGATTTTCCTCGTATTAAGAATATCAAACCTTAACAGCAGCCATTAGATCCCTCCCCGCGCAACACGATTTCAAAGCGAGTATCGTGTTTTATGAATTCACGACTGAAACGAAAACAAAAATGATGCATTCTATAGATATCCATGTTGTGACAAGAACAGGCGTGGAAGGATGTCAAATTAACCCTTTAAAGACGAAGCGTATCTGTTTTATATAAGGACTCAGTGCGTACCGCGCTGTAAACACTCTCCACTTCGGTTATAAAAACCAGTCTCTTAATGTTTTATAAGGCAAAAGTTGCTGTTTGTTCTGAGATCCGTACAAAACACATAAACGCAATGTGGGCACCACGTAGAATTTTTTAATGTTAAACCTGGTGGTACGTAAAGTTACCGCTAGGCTTTAAAAGGTTAATATCGTGTTCTTCCTTCTAGGAACTTAGAAGGTATGTACAGTCCGAGAAACTCATATAATATTCAAACATGCCCCTCATTTTTGTTCCAAACACTTGACATCAGAAAAGCGGGTGAAGGTAGGAGGGATTGATATCGCCGCTCTTCTGGGATATTACGCAGGGTTAAGTGGTACTATCGTACGGACGTTTCGGGACAATCTATCAGTCCCACCTGAAGATGGGTCAACAAGTCCAAGACCTTTGAAAATGGACGAGACAAGTTGCCCCGGAAAGTTGGTACAGAATTAAAATTCAATGCTGCGTAACATACCAGAAGAGCGCAATCTCACTTACATCGTGGCGGAAGCCTGAAATAGGGGGGCGGGGGTGGGGGTGGAGGTTTTGCCAACAGCAGTTTGAATATGACATATCAGGGCCACAATTCCGATATACAGAGCCACTGGTCGCGTAAATGCGAATAAAATGTGTTATCTTTTGGTTTGAAACATGGATTGATATGCTTGGATAACCAAATAGTACAGCACATCACTTTTAATACAGCACAAACCAAGTCATTCATTCCGACTGGGCTTCCATCATTTACCCAAGTAAAATTACTGCGGTTTATTTCCGGTAATTTTAAGGGTTTAATACTGCTGTCAATACTGCTTGTACATTTCATTTATAAAGACACAAAATTCAAATACCGGAAGCCACTGCAACCGGGTTTCATCACAGAGAAATACACCAGCGCAGTCTCCATATTCCTATTGTCCACTTACCTACAATTTTCGTAATAAAATCTGCAAAATTTTCGTAGATAATTGGTCAAATACAGCTTTAGGGCTGTACATTTAATGACGTGGGAATTACAAATATTTTATTAATTCTCACCTGTTGTTGGTAAAATATTACGTCTACCAAGACGTTGCGGTATCCAATGGCGTGGGATTCGTAGAGAGTTCAATAAATTTATGTTAACTCTTTAAACACGAAGATCAACCTGAATTTTATTTAAATATTCAGGTCGTACCGCGCAGTAAACACACTTCGTCTCGGTTATAAAAACCAGTCATTTAATGCTGTATAGGGAAATAATCGCTGTTTGTTCTGAGATCCACACAAAACACATAAATACACTGTGTGGGCAGAACGTAGAATTTGTGAATGTTAAAGACCCAGTCCGTACCGCGCAGTAAACACACTTCGTCTCTGTTATAAAAACCAGTCAGTTAATGCTGTATAGGGAAATAATCGCTGTTTGTTCTGAGATCCACACAAAACACATAAATACACTGTGTGGGCAGAACTTAGAATTGTTTAATGTTAAACCTAGTCTATATAAAGTAACCACTGGGCTCTAAAGCGTTAAATAGCGTATGTAATATTAATGTCTGTTTGAATCTAAGGACGAAGAAATACAAACAGTCCACTGCTATCCGCTAAAATAGCCTGCTTCACAGACTGTAGCATCTTATGCGGGTGTGATGGTGTTGTGTCCGCTTAAAATCTTACATAAAGCAGCGGCAGCCCGAAGGTGTTGCTTTAGGTAGCTGAGGGTAAAAGCAATAAAGCAGCTAAACTCATTCATTGAAGAAGGAAATTTATAGCAAGGTGGTCTAAAGAACTCGACTCCTTTATATGACCTAAGCATTGCGAATGGGTGTCAAGAGGAGTGGTATTTGGAAGTGGGAACAGAAATATTACAGTGGGCTAATTGTTACAGGCAACTGTGTGGAATTTAACAGAAAGTGATGGGAACCACCTGGCATGTCACAGTGTTCTCACAAATCGAAAAATATTCGTTCTACGCATTTATTAAGTCAACTAAGAAAAAAAATTTCAATTAACTATTCCAAAACAATCCAATCAGACACCATTACCTTTTATTACGAAAACAATTCTGTTTTTACAAAAATTTTTTTAATTTATCGGCCAATAAGGCCATCAACAGGTTAAACTGTTAACAGAATAGACGAAGAAAGGCGGAACCAATATTGAAACGGGCCTCTGTCATACGCAACGGTATGTTAGTAAAAAGGGCGTCTGTCAACCACGTGCTCTGGGTTTGCATTAACTACTTAAAGCCTAGCGGTAACTTTACGTACCGCCAGGTTTAACATTAAAAAATTCTACGTGGTGCCCACATTGCGTTTATGTGTTTTGTACGGATCTCAGAACAAACAGCAACTTTTGCCTTATAGAACATTAAAAGACTGTTTTTAATAACCCAGAATGAGAGTGTTTACTGCCCGGTACGGTCTGAGTCCTTATATAAAACACACGTTTCATCTTTAAAGGTTTAATCGTAAACATCTCTTGCTCTTGTAGCTAGCTACCTACCTACCTACCTAACTAACTAACTAACTAACTAACTAACTAACTAACTAACTAACTAACTAACTAACTAACTAAATGGAACAGGAGCCTTCTTGAGAAGCTAACAGTTTCTCGGCTAGTCAAGAAATTCGCCGCATTTTATGGAACCCGGAGGTTCATTATCGCATTCACAACAGCCCGCCACCTGTTCCTATCCTGAGAAGGCTCAATCCAGTCCATGCCCCATCCCACTTCTTGAAGATCCATTTTAATAGCATCTTCCATCTACGCCTAGGTTTCCCAAGTGATCGCCTTCCCTCAGGTCTCCCCACCAAAACCGTGTATACACCTCTCTTTTCCCCCATACCTGCTACATGCCCCGCCCATCTCATTCTTCTCGATTTGATTGCCCGAATAATATTTGGTGATGAGTACAGGTCATTAAGTTCCTCGTTATGTAGTCTTCTCCACTCCCCTGTCGCCTCGTCCCTCTTAGACCCAAATATCCTCCTCAGCACCCTATTCTCGAACACCCTCAGTATTTGTTCCTCCCTCGGTGTGACAGACCAAGTTTCACACCCACACAAAACAACAGGTGAAACTACAGTTCTGTCTACCCTAATTTGCTTCTGTAGCTGCGTAACTTATAGTCAATTCGTGCAGAAAGAAACCTGAATTCTTAGACATACCACAACGTTCTAAAACGATTCGATTTTCGTATTATTAACAACACTGATTTTTATTATCCCTGACCTAATTTTAACTGGACGCAGTTCCTTGTATGTAGCTTTTCTCTGGCTAATGAAACCCCAACAATGTATAATTTTTCAACCGCCCGTCGCAAAAAAATCTACTGCTGACCGCCACTTTAGACTTACAATGTTGTCAAACTGCACACAAAACAGTAGTAGTGTTACAGGCATGTTAATGCATGACAGTTCTGTTTAATAGTCTAAAATCCATAACAAAATAAGGTGCAAAGTAACAATGGGAATTCATCGTGATAACACTGCTTGTACCTTGTAGTAACCCTGTCTTTGCCACGACCAAATTTGTACAGAGGTTCTTTTCTTCCTTGCACAGCACAGACTGATTTTGACGCACCATTATGATATTGCAATGCGGGTTACCATTGACTTTTCTCAACGTGAATTCAGATGGAAAAACACAGACTTTCGGCACGTACTTTTAAGATTCTTGTATTGAAGGAAATACAATGCACTGTATCTTGCTGCTGTGGTTTTTAGTGCTTTCCTCTGATGGATATTCACTTGTAAATCTCTTGAAAACACGTTCACAATTCTGAAATGTTACAAGTTCTTTCCACATAATGGCTTTCATGTGGTAACTAAGCAACCAGCCGCAGTTTACAGCAAAGAAACGTACTTCAGCCATAGCTCTCACCATAAAATAACAATCTAAGGCTATGTTTATTTTTCTTCTTTCGTTTAAAAAATATAGTTTTTTTTCACATGAAACTTACTTGGCTGAGTGGTCCTTTATTTATTTCACGGCACTGTTTTGGCTGCACTGTATATAGGCAAATAAAATTCATTCGGGCGTACTTGGATTATCCAGTTTCATTATGTCGGAATTTATACAGGATTAACCTTTTTAAAGCCTAGCGGTAACTTTACATACGACCAGGTTTAACATTAAAAAATTCTACGTGGTGCCCACATTGCGTTTATGTGTTTTGTACGGATCTCAGAACAAACAGCAACTTTTGCCTTATAACACATTAAGAGACTGGTTTTTATAACCGAAGTGGAGAGTGTTTACAGCACGGTACGCACTGAGTCCTTGTATTAAACAGATACGCTTCGTCTTTAAAGGGTTAATAAACAGAAAACCGGTAACACGATCTGGATGGGAATTCGAGAGATTCCAGGTTACATCGTTACATTAAATTCGTAAATATGTGTGTTTAAATACAATGGATACCGCCTAAGCTAGTAGAATATAAGCAGGCTCCTAGGGGTTGCGGAGCTAAAATTATCTGAATTGCCTACTGCAGCTGATAGGTACATCAAAATATGCTACAGTATGCTGTCAGGTAACTGCCGAGGGTTGAGGTACTGGGATGGGTAGGGACAGCAAATATCATGGGTGTTCATCTGGAACAGGGTGTTACAGCAATACACACACAATTCGAAATAATTCGCCGGTAACAGAGTCATGTTAATTAGAAACCTAATTTCGGTGTTGTGTCTCTCTACAAATTAAATCTGGCGTGAGGGGCGTGGAGACTCGTTATGAATTCTAATTTTGGGGCGTAATTGTACAAGGCTGTAGCTGAGAAGCCGATACCCGAAAAATGTGTTTTCCATTTCGGTAGGGGTTCTGCCAATCAGACTGTCCTGACAGAGTGTGTGAAATGAGTCGTGTCGGGCGGAGTGGAGTGTAACAGATCGAGACAAATGTTTGTATACGTGCATCATAGAGAGTGTAAACAACCGGAAACTTATACCTGAAAAAGCTCACTTTAAAAATTTTAAATTTACAGCATTGTAACTTTATTATGATGAACTTCGTGTATTTTAAAATTTTAACCATTTTAAGAAGAGAGACCCAGCACCTAGATTAAAGAAGAAACGTATCTATTTTATATAAGGACTCAGTCCATACCGCGCTGTAAACACTCTCCACTTCGGTTATATAAAACCAAGCTCTTAATGTTTTATAAGGCAAAAGTTGCTGTTTGTTCTGAGATCCGTACAAAACACATAAACGCAATGTCGGTACCACGTAGAATTTTTTAATGTTAAACTTGGTGGTACGTACAGTTACCGCTAGGCTTTAAAAGGTTAACAGTTGGCACTGTGCTCCTTTCTTCTGAATAATTCCCTGATGATGGCACCACGATGCCGAAGCATGTGACAGTTTCATACTCGCTTCTGAATGTATTTTATTAAGCGCACAATTTGGTTTATGTATTAAGTATGAGAACATGCACGGTATGAAAAACATAAAAAAAACTAAGGTGGATATAAAATTTTTAGAGAGTTAGGAAGATTTTTCTGTGGCTCGGTAATGTTACAGCGACCTGGCACGTCTGTAAACGTTCGATTTCCAAAACACTTGTACTTTTAGGGCCATCGCATTTCTTATTGCACAGATGTGCTGTCCCAAGTGCCTCTGACATTAACAAAAACGGCATATGTGCACAATGTGGTTGGTAGAACTGCTGCAAAGGAATATACAAGAGAATATACAGGTCGTTGATTTCCATGTCGAAGTACATTTCAGAATGTAAACAGAATTTTAAGAGGGGCTGGTTTCTTCCCACAAGTGAATGCGGGATGCGGGCCACCGCCATTTGTAGCAGACGGCGTCCTGGGCGCGGAACAGCGACGCTCACTTACAAATGTACACAGAATTTGGATGAGAACTAATAGCGCATCGACCCAGATGTGGAGGTTTTGCGGGTTGATTATTTTTGTCCGTATTATTTGCCAGATTCCACAATATCTTACACCGGAATCCCAGGCCAGCCGTCAATTTTAAACGATCCATAACCGTGCACTGAGCAATAACGTGCGATATTAAAACCGACAAATGCACATAAGTGTATGGATATATATTATACACACTGCATACTTCCGACATGTTTCGACCACTCCTGTGGCCATCTTCAGGGAGGTACATTACAAAGAATACATATATCAAAATATTACAGAATTTAGTGCAAAAAATACACATATTAAATATGTACTCTTTAATTTTTGCATTTGTCCCATTAACTTCTGTAACATGTCAATGTATGTATTCTTTGTAATGCACCTCCCCGAAGATGGTGGCAAGTGTGGCCGAAACATGTAGGAGGTATACTGTGTGTATAATATACACTTTCGTACACTAATGTGCGTTTGTTGGGTTTAATATACCTCACACCAGCCATGTTTACTTTTGTGAACTCTTGCACACAGCATTGTATATTCTGCGTGACGTTCTGTTCACGGATAAATATCAGTTTACTCGTGCCTCTATAAAAACACAAGCAGCAAAATCCACGTCAAGAAGCTCAAAGCGATATTAACCTTTTAAAGCCTAGTGGTAAGTTTACGTAAACCAGGTTTAACATTAAAAAATTCTACGTGGTGCCCACATTGCGTTTATGTGTTTTGTACGGATCTCAGAACAAACAGCAACCTTTGCCTTATAAAACATTAAGAGATTGGTTTTTATAACCGAAGTGGAGTGTGTTTACAGCGCGGTACGCACTGAGTCCTTACATAAAACAGATACACTTGGTCTTTAAAGGGTTAATATATGTATGCATATTAACCTTTTAAAGCCTAGCGGTAACTTTACATACCACCAGGTTTAAGATTAAAAAATTCTACGTGGTGCCCACATTGCGTTTATGTGTTTTGTACGGATCTCAGAACAAACAGCAACTTTTGCCTTATAAAACATTAAGACACTGGTTTTTATAACCGAAGTGGAGTGTGTTTACAGCGCGGTACGCACTGAGTCCTTATATAAAACAGATGCGTTTGGTCTTTAAAGGGTTAAACATGTTTTGATAAACGTACCGTGTGATATGGAATACTAGCAGACTACCTATCCGGACCGCGTTTAATAGACGGACCATCAACAACCGCTTGTCACATGAATTTTCTACACAACTGACCACCAATTTGTTTACATAAGGCTTCCTTTGAAAGAAGAGCATGAATATGGATACAATATGATACAGCGCTCTATATACCCCGCAGAGACTTTACGGGGTGCTCTAACCATTTAAAGACGAAATATATCTGTTTTATATAAGGACTCAGAGCGTACCGCGCTGTAAACACTCTCCACTTCAGTTATAAAAACAGTCTCTTAATGCTTTATAAGGCAAAAGTTGCTGTTTGTTCTGAGATCCGTACGAAACACATAAACGCAATGTGGGCACCACGTAGAATTTTTTAATGTTAAACCTGGTGGTATGTAAAGTTACCGCTAGGCTTTAAAAGGTTGAAGGAAATTGTGAAGGAAGACGGATAAGAATATTGGACTGGTGGCATGGCCACCACGGTCACCTGACTTAAATCCATTTGATTTTCTCTTCTGACGTTGCATGTAATGTAACGCGTACTACAAAGGCAAGCCGGAAACAAGGCGCTGGCTGGTACAGAGCGTGTCGTAAACTGCTGCTGATATGAGAGACAAAATGAAAGGCAGTGACTTGGAAAATCAAATGGATGGATGATTGTTAGTGAGTTGAGGAATCGATGGTCAAAGGTGATCTGCGCGGTTCTAGGATATTAGACAGCGCCGTGTGGTAATTTTTTATCGACGTTAAGGGATAATGTGTCGGCGGCCCGAAACATCGGCAAACAATTAACACATAACGCTCCGTAATATCGCAGAAGAGCGGACATCTAATCACAATCACGACGGAAGCTTGAAATCGAGTGTAAAATGTGATAAAAAAATGAGAACACAGCAATAAATGAACAGAGCAACAGATGCATTAGACATAAGTACGCTCTGTGGGATCATACAGGCCTGCAAGAACATCTGTGTCCTGTTTAACACGTCGGGTTTGAGTCTAAATATCCGTACTCGCGAGTTGACAAAGGATCAAAAGAGACCCGAGCTGTAGTTCCTTCTTGCACTGCCATCTGTCATGTTTTCATAGGAACTGCTTATATGAAAGAAAGCTCTAAGTACCTTCATAATAAAGAAAGGATAACAAAAGCTAAAAAGCGGGAAATAAATGTTAAATTTAAACGTTCTCACATTCATAATTCGTTATTCTATCCGGCTTTATAAAATAACAGAAGATATTTTTCATCATGCGGCTGAAGCGGCACATAAAGGGCAGTGAGACTCCATCTTTTCACATGAAAGACGGATAAGCAGATGCTGGCAAGATAAATATTATCGCGAACCGCGAAGTTACTGCAGCGCATACTGCAGTTCACAATGATATGGCGCTTCTGTAAGCTGTTTTTGAAACCGACACTGTCGAAATATGGAAAATATTTGTAAATAAGTTTGGATAAGCATTCGAGTAAATTCCACAAAGCAGCGTACTTCAGATTCAGGTGTATTAATAGGAGTAATTTCCCCTCATTGTGGACAATTATAAAGTAACAAAATATCGTAAACGACGTCGATTTTGGACTTCTTACGCAAGACGTAACCAAGGAGGAGGTGGACGCTTGATAGACAAGTCTGGAAGTTTAGTTCTTTGGCATTCTTTAGGTGTAAACGTCGAAGGAGAAGTAAGCATATTCGTTCATACCGCAGTCCGTCTTACGACGGGTCCATAGCCTCTGCCAAAGCGAGTTCTCCACAGAGTGCGATGTAGTGCTTCGTCTTTCAATTTACAGTATCCTCTCTTTTCCTTAAGGTCATTCAGTAGCTGCTTACGCCTTCTTCGTCGTCTTTCCGTCACTTCTATCATTAAATCAACTTAATGGTAACTAACACCATGGAGCAGACGCCTTCTTGAAAAGCTAACAGTTTCTCAGATAGTTAAGAAATCCCCCACATTTTATGGAACCCGGGGGTTAATTACCGCATTCACAAGAGCCTGCCACATGTCCCTATCCTGAGCCAGCTCAATCCAGTACATGCCCCCATTCCACTGCTTTAAGATCCATTTTAATATTATCCTCCCATCTACGCCTGGGTCTCCCAAGTGGTCGCCTTCCCTCAGGTCTCCCCACCAAAATCCTGTATGCACCTCTCTTTTCCCCATACGTGCTACATGCCCCTCCCATCTCATTCTTCTCGATTTGGTTACCCGAATAATATTTGGTGATGAGTACAGGTCATTAAGTTCGAATTAACGCTAACTTCAATGAAATCCCCTCCAATGAAGTACCCTAAATGGACACACGACTGTACGCTGCACCGGGGGCCGGGACAGTAGCTTTAAACTGCTTCAGGATAGGATTCAGCACGCAGTGTTACGAAGGGGGCAATGATCGTTCGAGCTCGGCAGAATGCGGGTTACTTCCTGAGTTATTGTCAACATCAAACATAGATCCCTTCCCACGGAAGTAAATGGTTCACTAACCTCCACACAGTGATGAGGTAAGACATGATTTGACTTATAACACAGCTGCACCCACAAGGTATTACGGCATTAAAAAGGAAAAATTTACTTCACCTTACTTTGTGGATGAAAATATTGATTCCAAACTTTAAAAAAGAACTTTTAAACATGCATTTGATAGGATAAAATTTACAGTTTTGTACAAAATCACGTACCATAATAATACTGATGACAATAAACAGTAATTATATGAGTTTTTAAAGCTTTGACACCCCTGCAGATAATATCGATGTTTTCTGTGAGATATTGCACCGCGTCACTGGGTAATGTTGCCGACGTTTCGGGACAGCTTTTGTTATCATCTTGCAGGTTCGTATATGTAGCAGAGAAAGAACAATTCTCCATTTGTCCAGGTTACAGGTTTATACAGAGTGACACCGGAATTCACATCGGATTTTGACTTAAAGAGCTGAACGGGTCACATAAATGACCCTAAGCTTTTATTGGAAGTTGTGATGATGACATAAAGACCGGCACAGGAACTGCACTCATACACTCAACATAGCGGTTATCATTATACTCATGCGGCTGCCGCGATTAGAAACTTGGTGTGAGGCAACGGAAGTTAGGCGGATGTGTCAGGTGTGTTTTCGGGTAATCAAATCGAGAAGAATGAGATGGGAGGGGCATGTAGCACGTATGTGGGAAAAAGAGGTGCATACAGGATATTGGTGGGGAGACCTGAGGGAAGGCGACCACTTGGGAGACCCAGGCGTAGAAGGGAGGATAATATTAAAATGGATCTTCAAGAAGTGGGATGATGGCATGGACTGGATTGAGCTGGCTCAGGATAGGGACAGGTGGCGGGCTCCTGTGAATGCGGTAATGAACCTCCGGGTTCCATAAAATGCGGGTAATTTCTTGACTAGCTGAGAAACTGTTAGCTTCTCAAGAAGGCCTCTGCTCCATGTAGTTAGTTAGTTAGTTAGTTAGTTAGTTAGTCAGTCAGTCAGTCAGTCAGTCAGTTAGTCAGTTAGTCAGTTAGTCAGTTAGTTAGTTAGTCAGTCAGTCAGTTAGTCAGTTAGTTAGTTAGTTAGTTATTCAGTTAGTTAGTTAGTTAGTTAGTTAGTTAGTCAGTCATTTAGTCAGTTAGTCAGTTAGTTGGTTGGTTAGTTAGTTAGTTAGTTAGTTAGTTAGTTAGTTAGTTAGTTAGTTAGTTAGTTAGTTAGTTAGTTAGTTAGTCAGTTAGTCAGTCAGTCAGTCAGTTAGTTAGTTAGTTAGTTAGTTAGTTAGTTAGTCAGTTAGTCAGTCAGTTAGTTAGTTAGTTAGTTAGTTAGTTAGTTAGTTAGTTAGCCAGTCAGTCAGTCAGTCAGTTAGTTAGTTAGTTAGTTAGTTAGTTAGTTAGTTAGTTAGTTAGTTAGTCAGTTAGTTAGTTAGTTAGTTAGTTAGTTAGTTAGTTAGTTAGTTAGTTAGTTAGTTAGTTAGCGTCAGGTGTGTTAGAACATACGCACTGTAACACCACGCTGGGAACAACCGTCTAGCCTGAGAGCACCTCGTGGGTACTTGTGACACAAAGCGTGTATTTTTAAGAGAAGAAAGAATTTGGCCACCGATCAGCTGTGTACCGTAAGCGTCGCCTGTCGTCAGGTGATTAGTTCAGACAAAGGCAAGACAGAGGAGCTGTCAGAGATGTGACGACAGACGCGGCAGTTGACAAGAAATGTGTCGGGAAGGGAGCGACCTGACACATGTCAGCAAGAAAGGCGTACTTTCCGGTACTTCAGCAGGGATTAACTCGGCGTAATGCGTCCCCCAAACCACTTACCGGAAACCCGATAGGTCTGTGTTTTATAACGTATTTAACATGATTCTTCGGAACTTTAACCCTTTAAAGACGAAGCTTATCTGTTTTATACAAGGACTCAGTGCGTACCGCGCTGTAAACACTCTCCACTTCGGTTATAAAAACCAGTCTCTTAATGTTTTATAAGGCAAAAGTTGCTGTTTGTTCTGAGATCCGTACAAAACACATAAACGCAATGTGGGCACCACGTAGAATTTTTTAATGTTAAACCTGGCGGTATGTGAAGTTACCGCTAGGCTTTAAAAGGTTAAAAGGTAAAAAGTCTAAGTGTTACCCTAGAACATGTCACGAAGGCCCAGAGGGGAGTAGAGGAATAGCTGTACTCTTTCTTTAACCTTGGCGCTAGTTGCGGTGGGTGATCAAACCCAGGCCTCGGCCGCTTTACCCTCAGGAAAGATACACCATACCCGTTTTACAAGAGACTGGGTGGCCATCACAGCCGGTATGGACAGGTGCAGAAAATCCCGCCTGCACAGGATTCGATCCCCGGACAGTCCAGCCCGTAGCACGTCGTTTTACCGACTCACGATGGCTTTAAAAAAGTGCGGAGTATATAGAAGCATTCCTCAATGATTCTTGACTACGAAATTATCCCAGGCAGTTGGTTGAGGCACTGCACTACAAACCGGAAGGTCGCGGGTTCGATTCCCGATGGTGTCATTGGAATTTTTCATTGACGTAACACTTCCGGTCGCACGATGGCCCTGGGGTCGACTCAGCCTGTCACGGAAATGAGTACCAGGAATATTTCCTGGGGGGTAAAGGCTGGCGCGTAGGTCTGACAACCTTACCACCTTCATGTGCCGATTGTCTAGAAATCTGGGAGCCTCAACGTCCTGGAACCCTCAGGGTCTGTCCAGGCCTGTAATGGGACTGCTTTACCTTTTGTCCCACTCATACAAATAGTTGTGTGATATACTGGTCTATACGAAAACATAAACGCAAAATAAAAAATATAAAATACTTTAAACGAGTAAACAAGAAAAAACTCGAGGTATGAATTTGTACACAAGATATGGCGGGCCTCTTTCTTTCGGAAGAATGTGAACACTGAAAAGAAGTAAAAATTGAAAGACGTCTGTATTAGATTAAATTCTTTTAGAATTGATAAAACCTGCTGGCCTGCTCTGAAATTAATTTTATTCAGTTTCGTCAATACGTGTTAGGAGAAATGCGAATCTTCAAAAACACGGGAAACGGCACTAATAAATCAAGTTTTTAAAGAACATAATAGAACATAATGCGATAATTACAGAGAAATATGCGTAATAAATAATCAATTATACAATTTTTAAAATTCTATAGAAATATACTTCAAAATATATCTGGCAGACTATTAATAACAGGGAAAATTGGGTATAGAAAAGGCCGATTATATAAGAGAAACATATTTATTGTACAGCAGATTATAGAAAAAGCAAACGTTTTGTCTCGAAACGCCTACAGCACTCAGCGATCTTTTAACAGAATTTGATTCAGCAGCCCGAGTTAAGGCATACGCAATACTATACAAAAGATGATATGAAAAATGTGTGATTTAAGTAATACGAAGTGTGCATAAAGACGCAAATATTGTTGCAAGAACTGGGTTAAGGACAGTAAAATCTAACTATGTTTGTGCTCTGACAGGGGAGCAGTTTATCCCCCTCTTCCTTTAACCTTTTAAAGCCTAGCGGTAACTTTACGTACCATCAGGTTTAACATTAAAAAATTCTACGTGGTGCCCACATTGCGTTTATGTGTTTTGTACGGATCTCAGAACAAACAGTAACTTTTGCCTTATGAAACATCAAGAGACTGGTTGTTATAATCGAAGTGGAGAGTGTTTACAGCGCGGTACGCACTGAGTCCTTATATAAAACAGATATGCTTCGTCTTTAAAGGGTTAACCTTTTAAAGCCTAGCGGTAACTTTACGTACCACCACGTTTAACATTAAAAAATTCTACGTGGTGCCCACATTGCGTTTATGTGTTTTGTACGGATCTCAGAACAAACAGCAACTTTTGCCTTATAAAACATTAAGAGATTGGTTTTTATAACCGAAGTGGAGAGTGTTTACAGCGCGGTACGCACTAAGACCTTATATAAAACACATAAACTTCGTATTTAAATGGGTTAAGTGGCTGTGGGTTATGGATGTATGAACTCCATTCAGCCAGTCAGAATTGGATCCTACGCCTGGCATTTGTTTGTAAAGTAATGACGTATCCAAAGTCATAAAACGAGACAATCTCGTGACTAACTAAGGCATTTACACTGCCCACAGTATGTCCTGCGCCATGGAGTTTCTCGCGTCTCAGTCGTACTGAAACCCACAGCAGACTCTCTGACGGAATTATATGATTTTGCAGGACACTGTCTAGAGGGTCGTTCCTCTCACGAGAGTTCACTTAATTCTGTGTCCCAGGGGTAATGAAATCGTGTTGCCTATGCCGTGTTGTAGCTTCAGGCGACAGTACAAGAAGTCCGCATTTACTGTAGCGTGTAACAACTTCTTTGCTACAAAAATACAACGGTTTACTGACACGTAAGCGGCCAGACACCGCAATTTATCGAGTTCGTCTTTACAAGAAAACAGCCGTGTCTCAACGATTCTGCTACATGTTTTGAATTTAGAATTCCCCAGCGATGAAGATTCATTTATTACTGTCGTAGAGTTCTTATACAAACTTCTGAACACGGCATTGCTTGAAGCTGCCAGCAGAATGCACCACTTTCATTACTCGACAACGCACACTCTGCTACGCCTGCCAAGTCATAATTTGGAGCGAGACTGTGGTTTCAACATCAGAGGATGGTATAAACACTTCCTGCTCATCACTTTACATTTCAAAGCTCTTGTTCCAGTACGTATAGGCGGCAATGCCTTCACTGAATGATCGTGGGTTCGAAACACGGTAATCATGTTTAATTTTGTGTGCTTCTGACTGCTGCAGAAGGTCATTTTCAGTTCAATTAATCGAAACTCTTCTACCGGTAGGTGTATACGGTTCACAAAGAGCTTTTAAGTATTAACTTGATAAGTTTTACATCTTACAAACTTATAGAGTTAAAAGTTTTGTAGAAACTTTGGTGTCAGCTCCCTGAAGATGCCGAAACATGTAGTAGCTATGTAAAATGTAATAAGAATGAACATAGAATACTGCATTTTTTGGTGTTACACGAGTTTCTTTGTCACAATGCACGGAATAAAATATGTAAAATTGGTATTTCCTATTAGATGCAACATACAACGTATTTGAATGCTTACTTTAAAATTAAATGATTTATTGAACGTACAAGACTAAAATTGTACACCACAATAAATTTGTGACAAGGGTAGCAAAACATTAACAAGAGGAATGATGGGCCACATCAGTGCTGCATCTAATAACCAGTAACATACTTTTTGTACGAGCAGGAGGAATTTGAAACAGTCTCTAACTGAGGTTGACAGAGAGCAGCACCAGCAAAGTATGAAGAGCTTTTTTGTCTAATGGCTTGTCGCACAAAAAATATCCTGTTTCATGCCTTTCCTTTCACAGTATCACCTTCTATTAAGGACACGACTGTCTTCCTAGGTAAACGTTTCTACCCGCATGGCACGCGTCCCACGCACGTAGTTAACTTCACTGCCTCAGACACCTGCCCACAGTGTATATACACGTCTTTGGTTTAAGTCTAAAAATAAATAGAAATTGCTTGAAAGGACTGTAACTGTTAGCATAATATCTTGACCATATAGATCATTGTTAAGGGCCCATATATGCGTTACTTATTGAACTTTACATTTTTAAGCATTGAAAACACAGCAGCTAAGACGTGTTTGTAGTGAGAGGGCTGTTAACTCCATTATTTTCTTGTTAATTATTAAATAATAATATTTTGTGCGGTTAAGAATGTGCGTTTCCTGCCAGGTACGGACGGAATATTTTAAAATATTACTTAGAAAATTTCACCATAATTTTAAAGGTTAATAATAATAATAATAATAATAATAATAATAATAATAATCAGTATGTATTAACGTGCAGGCTTAACAGCAAAAGTGCCTATTGTGAAGCCAGCACAAAAACACAAACACAACACAAAAACAGCACAGATACACAAAACAAACGAATAAAAAAATATTACAGGAAAAGATATATAAAAGTACTGGGAAAGAACTCCTATACTCTGAAGAAACACAGATAAGTTTATTTAAAAAGTGTCCCAGCTCAGCGCAACAACAACAACAACAACAACAACAACAACAACAACAACAACAACAACAACAACAATAATGCATGGTACAATGGTACTATTTACTAAGAGAGCATTTCTCAAAGTTCCCTTATTGTGAAGCCCTCTTATTTGGATAAAATGGCCTATCCCTAGACAAATGAACTACAGTATTAAAAGGTATATAGGATGGAACTACTGCGTTATAAACCAGAAGGTCGCAGGTTCGAGTCCCTGCGCAGCCATTGGGATTTTTCATTCACTTAATCCTTCCGGCCGGACTGTGGCCCAGGAGTCGACTCAGCCTCTAATAGAAACGAGTACCAGGAATATTTCCTGGGGGGTAAAAGCGGCCGGTGCGTAGGGCTGACAACCTTACCACCTTCATATTCCGATTGTCTAGAAATCTGGGAGCCTCAACCTCCTGAAGCCTTAAGGGTTTGTTCAGGCCTGTAATTGGATAGCACATAAGGTGAAACAGTTTTGCGCTAATCTAAAACCAAATTCAAACCCCAGTCGAACAAATGAACCGTAGTTTATTCGAGCTGCGATCATCCGTTTTAAGCGAAGTGTACTGTGTCTCTTTCGGCTTGCGATACACGGCTTTGGAACTCCACAGAAATATTTTGCTACATGATACTGCTGTTAGTCGTGAATCGACGAGCAGGTTCAGTTTAAATAAGAACATCGCGCGTCGGATATTGCTAAGTTAGATTCCTAGGACACCTAGAACACCTAGAACTGAGTCTCTTTACTCTGCCAACTCCCACTATGTACCGGTTTTTTCGCTAAATTACTGCATATCTTAAGAACTCTTAAAACCGACATCGCATAGATTCTTGTCAGGTTTTTTGGTGAAATTCAAGAAAGTTGGATTTGTTATTTGCATAGTAAGAGATTTCCTATTTGTTTTTCGTTTTGAGGAAAAAAAAGAGGCTGGAATTTGTTAGTCATTCCGTATAGAAATGGAAAGGAGTTGGTCCAGCTGGAAGTAACTTTATCTGTTGGAATTTATTTTTTTTGTTTGTTTTCGGGCCTTTTTATCTCCATTATTCTCTTTCATTTCCTTTACCCCATTTTGCCATGAGTTTCTTACTTTCAGCCAATTTTTCCTTGTCGCTTTTTCACGTACGCTTTTCCTCATTATTTTTTTCCACGATGCTGCAGCAAGCAGACAGCTCCATATGGAAATGAATCACACGAAACGGTAATCGATACGTAGAAAATATTTGTTCCTTCTGTGCCTTCCTGTGCATTTCAAAGCCCCAACTTTAACACAAGAGCAATGCGATTAAATAGCCTCTGTATGAAATTAAAATGCCTGTCTATTTTATGTCACTTGCTTCCCACGTGTTATCTGCTCACAATATTTGACTTCAGGCACCAAACCTTGCCTTAGGTGGTGACAACAAATTAGTTGGTCATTTGGCTAGTTTTAGCCCTTACAGCGAAGCAATATTCAGTAGAAATCTCCTGAGTGGGTGAAAAATTTAAGGTTCTGCTAGCGGTGTTGTTAAAAGTTCCATTTTTCTGGGAAATAACGCTACGTCATTCTGTCAACAAAGATAGACGTTTCGAAGTATTATAATGCCTCCATCTGCAGGGTCAAGTCGTAAAAGAAGGTTGTTAGACTACTGGGTTCTTACTCAATGCATATTTCCATTCGTCGGAAATTCTGGAAGTATTTACTCAGTGATATAAAGTAATACCCCTTAAGACGTCAATCGTATAAGAAAATTCATGACGTACACATTCCTTAAAATACCGGCACTTAGTCGAAAGCTGAGTCAATTAGGCGTACCAAGTTATAATGCAGCAGTGGTGCAATGATGTACATAGTTGCCATTAGTATAGACCATATGGCTGATCCCAGTGGCCCCGCGGTCTAAGGCTTAGGTCTGCGGCCGAGCGCTTGCTTGGATTGTGGGTTCGAATCCCACAGGGGGCATGGATTTTTTTGTCTCTTGTACAGTGTTTGTGTTGTCAGGTAGAGGTCTCTGCGACAGGCTGATCACCCGTCCAGAGCAGTCCTACCGAGTGTGGTGTGTCTAAGTGTGATCGTGAAGCTTCGATAATGAGGAGGCCCTGGCCCCACTGGGGGCTGTTGCGTCATTGGAAAGAAGTACAGCGTATGACCTTAAATTCACGACATATTCTTACGCTTAATTTCAGAGTCCCGCAAGTTCTTCATGTTCATGAGTATTCCCATGTAAACAACCACTTAATAAATTTTTAGGCACGTCGGCCAGTTCTGTTCACAATGCATTACATGTATATTGAGTCAAGCGGTTTATTTCTTGTCGCCATGTAACGTAAAGCAAGATCAGCTTTGAAGATTTTATGTCATATCATACTGCTCCTTGCACTTTACCAGACATCTGTCTCAAAAATTTGAGACATTTTGTGCGATTAATTATTGAACTCAATTCAAGGACATTACATTGGTGACACATGGTTTTTTATAACTTCGGAATTCCGAAACACCGTTATGCTCAAGAAATTCAGATTTACAGACAAAAGCGTCGCCTCTAGTGACGTCATGTCGATTCGATATTCCACTGAAATCATCTCATTTGATTTAAAGTCATTAACCCTTTAAAGAAGAAGCGTATCTGTTTTATATAAGAACTCAGTGCGTACCGCGCTGTAAACACTCTCCACTTCGGTTATAAAAACCTATCTCTTAATATTTTATAAGGCAAAAGTTGCTGTTTGTTCTGAGATCCGTACAAAATACATAAACAGAATGTGGGCACCACGTAGAATTTTTTAATATTAAATTTGGTGGTATGTAAAGTTACCGCTAGGCTTTTAAAGGTTAAACGGGACACGCTAGTGGATATCTTAATATCTCATAAACTGGAGGAAGCAATTAAAAGAATAATGAAGACGAGAAAAGAAATTACATTCTGCCTTAATTATTTTGAAAATTTCAGTCCCTAACGTCATAGCTGTGTCTTTACCAACAGGAAGATTACGTATTACATTATATAGTTTTTTATAAAGGAACTCATATAAGGATGTCGTAAAGCGATTTATATTTTAGGAACGTAAACACTGAACAAAAAATGTATATTCTCGATGCACATGAAGTGTAGTACAAAATTTGGTGAGAACTTCTGAAAAGCCGAATGAAAAAAGGTAAAAAGACTTTGGCGCCTTTAGAGGCACCTGGAAAATAACGGGTGACGTTGGAAAGCCGATTAATAGCGAGTAACGAGGAGCAGCAGATAGAAAAAATCAAGACAATTAATTAGATTAAAAATCAAGACAATTAATTAGATTAAAAATCAAGACAATTAATTAGATTATGTGAATTTGCATTTGCTCTTCACAGAGTTTTCACGGGTACAAATTCAATGATGGCTGTTCTTTAAACATTCCTGTAAAATATTTGATCGAATGAAGACTTCTGCAGCACAAATTCGTTTCGTTTCGTTTCGTAGTCCTTCCCTCTTCTACCTAATCACAGTAGATGTCGAGGTTGTTTATTTTCACTTGATCACACTCAGACACACACCACAGTCAGTACGACTCCTCTGGACGAGGGATCAGCCCGTCGCAGAAGCCTCTACCTGACAACACAAACACTGTACAAGAGACAAACATCCATGCCCCCGGTGGGATTCGAACCCACGATCCCAGCAAGCGCTCAGCCGCAGACCTACGCCTTAGACAGAGCGTCCACTGGGATCGGCGCTGCACAAATTATGAGGCAGAAATAAAACGAACGTTCAAGTAATGAGCGCTGCTTTAAGCAACGGGCTGGAGTCAGCGTTTAAAAAAATTATCATCGTCATCATTATTCATAAAAAATTCTCCAACTTATCTCTTAGCCTTATCAAGTCTACTTTGTGGAGTATCAACATGCGCCGCCTTCTAATGAGTACCGGTAAAAGTGGGGGCCACGCTACGCAGATCACGTTACAGAGACATACCTATACAGCTACACGTGTACGAAATTAGGGCGGCAACCTCCCGACGAACGGGCCGACTGTGACAGACGTATACTGAAATGTTAATATTAACCCTTTAAAGACGAAGCGTATCTGTTTTATATAAGGACTCAGTGCGTATCGCGCTGTAAACACTCTCCACTTCGGTTATAAAAACCAGTCTCTTAATGTTTTATAAGGCAAAAGTTGCTCTTTGTTCTGAGATCCGTACAAAACACATAAACGCAATGTGGGCACCACGTAGAATTTTTTAATATTAAACCTGGTCGTATGTAAAGTTACCGCTAGGCTTTAAAAGGTTAAAATGGATAAAACTAGGACGGCAAGAACAGGCCGTGTGAATTCAATTACCTGATTAAATTAACGTAAAATAGGGGTAAAATTGTAGTCTTTTGAACGAGTGCGATACAAGGTCTGGTTTCTTGAAAGGAAAATGAAATTCTGTCACAATCAAATAAGCGGATTTGTTCTTTGTTCGATATTTAGAAGCACAAAACAATGAAACGCAATATTTACGAAATACACTCACATTCCATCAGCAGGTAACAAGAGGAGGGACCGCCTAGTTACTTCGGCCCGATAGCTACAATTATTACCAAAACTCTGGTTACTGAATGGTGCTAAATATCATAAGTGCTACCACCGTCAAGACACTCTATGGTATTTTTGCAGATGACCACAGCAGTAGGTCGATCCCAGTGGCCGCGCCGTCTAAGGCGTATGTCTGCGGCCGAACGCTTGCTGGGATCGTGGGTTCGAATCCCACCGGGGTCATGGATGTTTGTCTCTTGTGAGTGTTTGTGTTGTCAGGTAGAGGTCTCTGCGACGGGCCGATCCCTCGTCCAGAGGAGTCCTACCGACTGTGGTGTGTGTCTGAGTGTGATCAAGTGAAAATAAACAACCTCGACACCTACTGTGAACAAGTAGGTAGAAGAGGGAAGGACTGCGAAACGAAACCACAGCAGTAGAAAGTTGTGGCATTCATTAACAGTACTTGGGTAGCGTGTTCCATTAACAGTACTTGGGTAGCGTGTTTCATTAACAGTACTTGGGTAGCGTGTTTCATTAACAGTACTTGGATGGCGTGTTTCATTAACAGTACTTGGGTAGCGTGTTTTATTATTCTGTTTTATTACTGTAACATTTCAACTTCCACAGGACAGAAGTATTTGTGCTTTTTTCTCCTATTTCATCTGTGCGAATATTGGGACTGTGATGACACCCCCCCCCCCCGCCACCTGCCATTAATCATCGTCTTTTATACCACGCACCCGACTTTGTGTACTTCCACACAACTTCACTCGTCACCTCACTTCCTGTGTTTTCGTCATTCAGGTCTGTTGACGTTACGTTAATTTTTAGATAGGTTCATACGGCCTGCGGTTCTGACGGACCTGCAAACCCTTCCCTATACCGCATATATAGAAGAGACTATATGAACAGCTGAAAAACTATCAGCCGCCGAAGACGATCTGTACCGTGGAAACGGATAGATAAATAGATGAACGAATGGACCACCACATGACAGACGCCAATCAAGCATCATACCTAAATAAAAAATGGAAATATGAGAATTCTTCCAACGCAGCCCACGCACGCGTGATTTCAGGCTTTCGTCGTACAGTCAACCAGATCTTCGCTCTTCTGCTATGTTACACAATGTAGATTGGTCCGTGGACTGCTGAGCCTTGAAGATGGGACCATTAGGTTTTCCTGAAACGTCGGTAACTGACTAACAATCTACTCTGCGTAACATATCGCAACAGCGAAGACCTCAATCCATGCATATTAACCCTTTAAAGACGGAACATATCTGTTTTATATAAGGACTCAGAGCGTACCGCGCTGTAAACACTCTCCACTTCGGTTATAAAAACCAGTCTCTTAATGATGTATAAAGCAAACGTTGCTGTTTACCCTGAAATCCATACAAACACGTAAACGCAATGTCAGTACAATGTAGAACTTCTGAATGCAAAACCAGGTGCTACGTAAAGTACCCGCTAGGCTTTAAAAGGTTAAACAAATTTTAGAGCTGCAGTATTTAATATATAATACTAGAAGTTTTCTTGATGTACGTAAGATGTCTCCTTTTCAGTTTTACTTCGAAATTCTGAAGGACAGTCTGCAGCAAAAACCAAGAGCCGGTTTGTGTATATAACAGACAGCCGATTCATTTCCCGACGCCAGTACCGTCAGTTCCAGCCACTGTTTTTGTTTTGTTTTCTGGTGTCCCTCGTTGTCCCAGACACTTGGCTCCTTGTGACCCCTCATCTTCACTGCTCACTTGTTTGTTCAACTTCAACAACAAAATTTGCTCACGCGGTAAGAAATTCTGTCTCGCATTCAGAAGATGCCTAGTGTCAAACTTGGTTGCAACACATGCAGCACTCACTAAAAATGCCAGTGTTTTTACTCATTTATTCCACGAAAACGCTGAACTTAGCTGATAAACATTTTACACTTCATTACTCGTCCAATCATTCTATGCTGTATACCCTGGATTAGAGGCAAGGCCATAAAATGTACCATAAAATACAGCGACCGCACACGTCAGGGACCTTTCGTGGTGTCAAGCAGCAAGCAGTTAACATTCCACGCGGTGCAGTATTCCAGAAGGCTGGATTCGTCGTCAAATCGCTGTGAGCATTACATATGTCACGCTGTGACTTCTACGAATTTGGGAATGAAATTACTCTACGAAGCCGAATCGAAATTCTTCGAATTAAGGCAAGCTGCCAAGTTCCTTATCTTTCCTTCTGTGATGCACGGAGCAAATCATGCTCCCCCCCCCTTAGTACAACTCCCAAGACTCCAACAGAATCTACAAAGGGTAATTATTTACAAATAGTTGTAATTACCTTCTCTTCCAGCCACCATGCTCTTGGACAGACGTCTGATTATGACACATTTATTCTTTAACCCTTTAAAGACGAAGCGTATCTGTTTTATATAAGGACTCAGTGCGTACCGCGCTGTAAACACTCTCCACATCGGTTATAAAAACCAGTCTCTTAATGTTTTATAAGGCAAAAGTTGCTGTTTGTTCTGAGATCCGTACAAAACACATAAACGCAATGTGGGCACCACGTATAATTTTTTAATGTTAAACCTGGTCGTATGTAAAGTTAACGCTAGGCTTTAAAACGTTAAAATAATTACAGTAGAACCCGGTTATAACGACATCGGTTTATATATCTCCCCTATAGCGTCAGATATTCTGTGGTACCAATTAATTCGTCACTGTTAACCATAACATTATACTCCTCGGTTATAACAACACTCGCTTATAACGATACAAAATATTCAGTCCCTTTCATGACGTTATAACCGAGTTCGATCCTACTTACATTTCGTGCATGAGTGATTGCTTTTGGACAAGACATTCCACCACACAAATCTGCGGCTGTTGTTGAAGGGCAATGATGCGTGCCAGGGGACGTGAGTTATGTAGGGTCAGACGCGAAAATGTCTGCAGAATACTGTTACATAAAACTGAATATGCAGATTTAAATATAAACTAAATGTTAACACAACATTATTTTCTCGTAACTGAATTTGTATTAGTAATTACTTAAGCATAAAAATAAGCTTATATTTGAAACGTGTTATCGTGAATTAGTGACAGTGCTCGGACTTAATAGAGAAGCGAACGTGACATAATGTTAAAATTTATACATATTTTCTAAACTGTTTACAGAGAGAAGGTTTTGTACGTCAGTTTCATGCTCATAAAAGGCTGAGAAGCGAGACAATTTTAGATTCTTCATTCCAAAATTATTTCAGAATAAAAGAAATACGCGGACTGGTTCGCTTTATTCATTCAGTGAAACAGACGCACGACGCACAAAAGTATGTACAGAATTACTCCCTACATTAGGAAACTTCCTATTCAATGAATCCATGTTATGAATCCACCTACCCTCTGCCTTTCGTGTCTTTGAGGCAAGCACTAGTGCACGATTAAAGAGTCCTGATATTCAGACATTTCACAAATTTTATGATTTGAGCAAAGCAAGTTGTTTCATTAGGATACCCCGGCAACACAGGTTACATGTCTCCCCATACTGACACAGAACACACACAGGCTGTCATTATGTGTCCCGTTTTTCAACAGCAGCAACACGTCTCCATATTTAAATCGGTTACGTTCCGAGTTGAACGCCAATGATAAATATATTTATGTATTCCTGTACTGAATTATGCATTATCCTTTATTCTCTTCACAGCTTTTGCACTTCTATGCGCACAGCCGACATCATCAATGTTTTGGCAGGCACTGGTGTGCGAAAAATACGAACACAAATAGCGTAACTACAGCAGTTGGTATAGTGGAACAGCCAGCAAATTTATCTGAGTTGTTGCTGTTAGTGTTTTAAGTTATTCTAAAGTGATATACTAATTAAGTAGCAAATTTTGTACACGGCAGTCACTATGCTAATATTATAGAACCAATACAGATTTGTGTGTTTCCACAGCCTCACAATTTTTAAAAGCCAGGCGAAGGAAATACATGATATGACATTCCGATTGCAACAAACAACAGTCATATAGATGTATAACCTTTTGAAGCCTAGCGGTAACTTTACGTACCACCAGGCTTAACATTAAAAAATTCTACGTGGTGCCTACATTGCGTTTATGTGTTTTGTACGGATCTCAGAACAAACAGCAACTTTTGCCTTATAAAACATTAAGAGACTGGTTTTTATAACCGAAGTGGGGAGTGTCTACAGCGCGGTACGCACTGAGTCCTTACATGAAACAGATAAGCTTCGTCTTTAAAGGGTTAATATAAGCCATAATTTTCAAGCCAGTAGCCATCTTTCTCATGCATTCTGTACATCACACCCATCTCGCTTTCCTTGAATTAATTTCCGGTGAAGTAAATTATAGATAAAACCCCTTATCAACCATGCACCCGGCAACCCAGTTAACATACGAACTTTAAACAGCGACATATATACGGCTACAGCGTTTTCAGTAC
Organism: Coptotermes formosanus; assembly: GCA_013340265.1. NCBI lineage: Eukaryota > Metazoa > Arthropoda > Insecta > Blattodea > Rhinotermitidae > Coptotermes > Coptotermes formosanus. The sequence goes on from BLKM01012992.1 coordinate 782,874, forward strand.
ACCAGTCTCTTCGATTTTTGAGATAACACAAGCGGACAGACACAATACAAGTACCCCACAATGCATCTGGGGTATATACTGACAGCAAATAACACACAGATGTTTCGCAGCAGAATGTTTCGTTCCAGGCTACAGAGTTCAGTCAACCAGAAACACACGATGACTGTGCACATGCGTTTGCAGGAACTGTAAAAGCGAAGCCTGCAAAACATCAGGCATCATTGCCATAGGAAAGAGTTGCGCCATTCACACAAAACACCATATAGAGAACAGACGTACAGATCCCATGCTACTGACACTGTGTTCCCGCACTTATTCCTTTTGGGAACATTCCGGTAAACTTGCACGTCGGGGAATAGAAGCTTCTGTGATGCCTACACAGTAGTCTGTTTTAGAGTCTGTATCAGACGACCAATGACAAACAGCCTCGCGCAGGCATACAGAGGCACACAGACACTAAATTTCAATATTCTAAATTACTTCGACATAGGGTGCAACTAAGCTGCTCTCCTCACGTTATGAGTTCCGTTACGTTAGTGAATTGAGCAGACTCAACCAGTCGAATAATTACTTGAGCTAAGTTTAAGTTCCATGAAGTTATAATTTGCCGATCCCAGTGGCCGCGCGGTCTAAGGTGGGGGCCTTCGGCCGAGCGCTTGCTGGGATCGTGGGTTCGAATCTCACCGGCGGCATGGATGTTTGTCTCTTGTACAGTGTTTGTGTTGTCAGGTAGAGGTCTAAGCGACGGGCCGATCCCTCGTCCAGAGGAGTCCTACCGACTATGGTGTGTGTGTGTGAGTGTGATCTATAAACCTCCAAAACAAGGCGGCCTAAGCCTGATTTGGGCTGTTGCTCCATAAGAAAGAAAGAAAGAAAGAAAGAAAGAAAGAAAGAAAGAAAGAAAGAAAGAAAGAAAGAAAGAAAGAAGTTACAGTTTACATTTTTACAGGGATTCAGGTTCGGTAGAACGTCAGTGTTTGCAATACTGCCGTCACACCAGTCGATCACAACTCCAGCATATAGCTGACTTAATTTTATTCTCAAGCTTCGATCCTGAAGCAAGGGCTGAAGTGAGCGGTATGTTCGACCAGTTTCAAGGGACCTACCGCGTATGTTGCAGTATTATGTACTCTACAGGCAGGAACGGTTGAGGTCCCCGTTTTTTCTGAGATGTGGCGCCGCGTTACTGCAGAATTGGTGTCTCACCTTCCCAAATAACACAGACTTCTCATTTTCAAATATCGAAAATTCCATATTTTCAAGCGTCGCACACTAATCAGCGTTGCACGTGACAACACTCCCAGAAGAACGGCGAGATCAACTGTACCGCTGCGGAAGTCTAAAACCTCGCATTTGAATAGGGCCCATGTGTTATATTTACGTTTGTACTTACATATACGTAGCAGATTATTGTGAATCAAGCGTATTTTTGGTCTACAGGTCCTTGCGAAAATAATGACGTAGCTCAAAGGAAATAAGCTTATGATTTTTCACGAAAAAGAAATTTAATTATATTCAAGGATTCATTCCGTACCGCGCGGTAAACACACACCATCTCAGTTATAAAAAAGCAATCGTTTAATGCTGTAAAGGTTAATATGTCTATTGTTGGTGAGATACTTGGACCATTAGCACTGCAGTGTCTTGTGCTTCAGTCTGGCTTTGTGACAACACTATCATTCGTAAAGTTTGCTTCAACGCACGCCAACAATACAGACATGCGTATCATGAATACACACAACATAAAAAGAAATTTCCATTCTGAGGGAGATGAAACATTTCAGAAATTGGTCATGACATTTTCTTGTTATAAAGGCAGACAAATAAAGGCATCTTCCTGTCTCTAGCTTTAGCTACGCAGGGCCTAAGAGAAACTTTCGACTTGAGTAAAGGAAATCAAATACGGATACGTTTATTTACTGTTATATCTTATTTGTACGAAGGGCAAGGAATGAATATACAACGTTGAGGTTACGACCGTCTGGTACAGCCACGTGCATCATAAACGAAATTTCCTCAACCAGTGTCAATTAAGCGTACACGGATTAAGGAATAAAAGCACCATTGTTAAAAGCAAAATACTTTGAACTCGACTTTAAAACAATCAGGTTAAGGTATAATTATACCTGTCAATACTTAATATGTGCTAACTATTCACTTATATTTTAGGACACGTTTTGATAACATTCATTTGTTGTATAGGATAGTTTTATATGGCATTTATAGTTTTATATGGCATTTATAGTTTTATATGGCATTTACAGTTTTATATGGCATTTATAGTTTTATATGGCATTTACAGTTTTATGTGGCATTTATAGTTTTATATGGCATTCATAGTTTTATATGGCATTTACAGTTTTATATGGCATTTATAGTTTTATATGGCATTTGTAGTTTTATGTGGCATTTACAGTTTTATATGGTATTTATAGTTTTATATGGCATTTGTAGTTTTATACGGCATTTACAGTTTTATATGGCATTTATAGTTTTATATAGCATTTGTAGTTTTATACGGCATTTACAGTTTTATATGACATTTATAGTTTTATATGGCATTCGTAGTTTTATATGGCATTTATCTGGGTTTTATTTAAGGTTTTCTTCAACCATTTTGTATTTCAGACCCCACTGTAATTCTGTAACCAGGAACGAACATTGTGAAAGTTCACAGTTCTAAATGTGTACGTGTTACAATTCGGTATTCCTCTCATGTTTATTTGACGATTGTTATTTGAAGCAGTAGAAATCACAGCGAGAATAAACACCATGAGGGCACCCGTTCCAGGTTCGGCCATAGTTATTGTCACGTGTAGGACGAATACCGAGGTCAGAGAAAACTGCTGTTTATGACACATTTATGGACTTCGTCACGTCGTTGGCTTGGAAACTAAGTGTATAAACCCCAGGAAGCCAACCCCTGATTGGTTATAATTTCAGAGTCACACACGCAGGTTGGTCCGTGTGGGACCGTGATAGTCATTACTGGTTCTATGATATATCATTATGGTAATAAACTGTATGTTTAAGTTTACCCTTTAAAGACGAAGCGTATCTGTTTTATATAAGGACTCAGCGCGTACCGCGTTGTAAACACTCTCCACTTCGGTTATAAAAACCAGTCTCTTAATGTTTTATAAGGCAAAAGTTGCTGTTTGTTCTGAGATCCGTACAAAACACATAAAAGCAATGTGGACACCACGTAGAATTTTTTAATGTTAAACCTGGTGGTAGGTAAAGTTACCGCTAGGCTTTAAAAGGTTAATATTTCGGTTCGTCTTCATTACTGGGAGACTGTATCACCTCCTAACTATTCCTCAACAAGACTGCAACCTACAGACTTCCGGGGTGACAACATCCACGATATGGCATCCCAACTACACGTCAAAATAATTATACAACATAATTTGGTGTCAGATTTGGGGTGAAGAAAAGAGGAGCTTGAAGCTGCCAGACAATTACTGTTGCCGGACTTGGGACGGATGTCCTCATAGTGTTTAATCTCGCTGTGATTTCTAATGCTTCAAATAACAATCGTCAAATAAACATGAGAGGAATACCGAGTTGTAACACGTACACATTTAGAAATGTGAACTTTTACAATGTTCGTTCCTAGTTACAAAATTACCGTTGGGTCTGAAATACAAAATGATTGAAGAAAACCTTAAATAAAACGCAGACAAATGTCATATAAAACTATCCTATACAACATATGAGAAAGTAAAATTCTGAGAAAGATTTACCGAGAATTAAAATTTCCCTCGGGCCACTTCCAGTTCGCGTATCACAGGTTACATACACCTTGTCTAATTCACAGTAAATATACGGCTAAAATGTTTGTGTCTTTCTCTGGCCGCAGTGCAAGCACGAACTCTTGACCGCCAACCAAAATATCGACTCGTACTCCAATCTGTTATCCGCCTGTGGTTCCAGTACGTTCGTTGTACACGCAAAATGCCTCTCCCACTGTGCGCAGGAATCCTTAACGTTTAACCACGTCTACTTGCCACACTGCAGCTTCAGAATTTACATATCTCATTTCCATCTTCATCCCTCCTGTCCCTATTTTATTTATCAAAAGACCTCAGTATGCGGCAGTTAGAACAGAATATATTTCACGTAATCTAATTTGTTTTGCCCTTTACTTCAGCTCAGTAATGCTTTCCCTCATATAAAGTGCCGTTTCAACGCTAGAGATGCCGGTGGGAAACATCAGCCGCTAAACACACCGTATTTAGCCACACTTTTGTTTGGAATTCCAAAGGCCATCGCCATGAATTATTTAACATATTTGTTGCACGTTACAGTAACACTGATTACCATTTTCTGCCAGAAAGCCGGGTTTTGTAGTTTAAATTTCTTTGGTAAAGTAGACGTACCTCAAAATATGTAATGGGCAATTAATTGCACAGATTTCGAATTTATAATTCATAATCAGCCACCAACTCGGCTCTCTGTCGCTCAATACACAGAAGACAAAGAGTAAAATCATTCTAATTCTAAGCAACAAAACATGAAGAAACTCACGCTTAACGTAAGATAGTGAAGCTTACTGTATCAACGTACTGGATGAATATATGTTGGGGGTTTCACACTCAAGGCTTTCAGACTCTCGAAAACTACCGCCCCCCCCCCCGGCCCCCCCCCCTCCCCGTGTCAGTTGGATGGGAAACTAAGAAAAGCGAGAACCTATGCAGGCTGGTCGAGACGCTAAATCCCGCTGTCTCTAATCGCAACCCTACCAGGGGCTTCCTACTCGATGACAGATATCTAAGCTGTTTGCAGATCGAAGTAATTAGGTCCATGGGAGACAGTCCTTTTGAGAATCTAATAGCTTCCCCGCTAGTCAAGAAAATCCCTGCATTTTATGGAACCCGACTATTCATTACGGTTTTCAGAAGAGCCCACCATTTGTCCATATCCTGAGCTAGCAGCCAGATTAATCTCATCTTCACCCTTTATGCTTTGTCAGCCCGTCTTAAAGTCGAGCCCCTCCAGATCTTTCTTTGTGTATTGTACACTACTCTACTCTCTGTCAAAGACTTGAATTACATCTAAAGACTGAGTTCGTACTGCGCAGAAAACACAGTCCGTCTCAGATGAAAAAAACATATCAGTTAAATATGTAAAACGAAATAATGGCTATTTGTTCTCAGAATCTAAGAGTTAAAACTGGTGGAAAGTAAAGTAACAACTAGGATGCAGCAGGTTAAACAAAACACAAGTGAATGAAAACACACACTTTATATCAACGTGGGTAAAAATATCGTTTGTAAGATTTATGCCTTCCTAGGCAATAAAACCCTTCTTTGCGCAGGGCAGTTAATGTGAATACACAGGTCTGGTCTGCCTCAGGTGTTCATAATGAAAAATCTCCCTCCCCCCCCGGCAATTCATTGCTTATTTTGTCCATCAAAATTAAGCCTGCACTGCGGAACAAAAAAGAAACAGCCCTATTTCACAGTCACTAATGAGCCATCCGGAAGCCCACCAACCGCCGACTCCATCATGCCGTTCACAATTCCAGAGTATAATATTGGTGATACACAATTCAGTTTAGACTGGTTCACGTACAGAAAATTTTGTGTCTCTTTTCTCCATATATATTTATGGTCACCTCACGGTTTATCTGTTGCTACAAATAAATTAAACTCTAAATTAAAGGCCTCATTGCAAAGTTATAAGACTCATTACTGATGCAACGACAACTTGCCATAACGGTCCACTTCTCTTGTAGAATGAAAAGTGAAAAAGCACACACGAATACGGAAAAAGAAAAAAGTGCCTGAGCGTATCTGTTTTATATAAGGACTCAGTGCGTACCGCGCTGTAAACACTCTCCACTTCGGTTATAAAAACCAGTCTCTTAATGTTTTATAAGGCAAAAGTTGCTGTTTGTTCTGAGATCCGTACAAAACACATAAACGCAATGTGGGCACCACGTAGAATTTTTTAATGTTAAACTTGGTGGTATGTAAAGTTACCGCTAGGCTTTAAAAGGTTAAGACGACGTTTCGCCAATAAAGTAAACATTTATGAGACAAGGACAAACAATTCAAATCAAACAGTATTTAGTGCAACAAAATGCATTGGATTATTTCCAGACATTCTGTATAACAATACCTCATTAATCTATCCTACATATTTCGATGCCTCATGGGATAACCATCAGGGATTCATATCAAAGTAACACTTCACAAAACTAAACCAGCAATGTATATACATATTAAAGAGTTATACTGCCCCATCCTTCCACACACACATGCAGTCTGTCTCCAAAATACGGGGATCCATTACAAAGCAAATCGCCTACACCTTACCTGATCGACTTCCGTGTGTATGAATCAGGAAATTGAAATATGTATTTTTAATATATATATATGTATTGCTAGTTCAGTTTTGTGAAATATTACTTTGATACGAATCCCTGATGATGATCCCATGAGAGATCAAAACATGTAGGATTTATTAAAAAGATTTTGTAACATAGAATACCTGAAAAGAAGAGAGTGCAGTTTGTTGGACTGAATATTGTGTGATTTGATTATCGAAAATGCACGGTGAGAACAACATAAAGACGAGATATTGGTTTACCAGAATACGTGCGTGCGGTGGCGTACACGCATGGCACGATTATCAGCCAGAGGCATCAACGCTCTGACACAATACATAAACAGTGCCGTTTGTCACAATGTTTTGTTACCACGCGTACGACCGCATGCACTTGTTTCCTGCCTTCATGATTACAATAAAACTATGTGTCACGTGTCACAAGGTATTTTACTTCCACAGATATTGACATCGGGGAAAAAATTTATTAAAGTTTAAATAATTTGATTTTTAAGAAGTTTTCAGAGTTTGTTGATACAGCAGATTTTTCTTAACTTCTTCATATCAGTTCAATTTGTGCTTTCAACGGGGCTGTTAGGTTGAAATGAAATTACATTCCATGCACACCAGCGGTCTCTTCTTAAAAGTGTTACCGAGCCAGTGTTTAAGATCCGTACAAATGCAGTAAAGTTTCGTATGTTCATTTCTTTCAAACATTTGAGGAAACACTAATAAACCAAAAGCGCATACAGGAGGGAATTAAGAAAATAAAAAATTCTAGAAATGCCTCACACCATTCGGCAAATGATACCATTTCTTCCCATCTCCAATATAAACGCATGAACAATAAAAAAAACGAACAACAATTCTTCATGTTATTTATGTGGGCGTGGAACTGTTTTCTCGAATGAAGAAGAGGACACAGGTTTCCAGTGCTGGGGAAGAGGGTGGTGAGAAAAATGTTGGATTCCAAATGGGACGAAAGTAAAAGGAAACTGGAGAGCATTACGTAAGGAAGAACTTCATGATTTTTACTCCACACAAAATACAATTACAATGATCACACTCACGAGCATGAGATGCCCAGTGCATGTGTCATGCGTGGGGAGGAAAGGAATGCATATGTGATTTTGGTGAGTAAACGTAAAGGAAAGAGGCCACTTTGAAGACGTCGACGTAGATGGGATGATAATATAAAAGTGGTTTCTAAGAAGTCGAATGGGAGGAAGTTAACTGAGTTCATATGTATAAGGATAGAGGCCCCTGTCCTTGCATTCTAAAAATTTTCCATTTCCCACACGATGGTTCTCCATTCCACATGGCTAGCAGTGTAGCTACAGTAACGATGCCAAACAAAGTGAAGCGCAGTCTCGCCTTTGATTTGACAGCAATAACGTTCGTATTCCATACGCCATCACTGCGTTTAAATAACCCACGATCCAAACACATGACTGGCCAAGTTAATTTTCGGTACCCCCGAATAACGCAGCCAACAGGTTGGGTCCTGCAGCACAAGTTTCGCCTTTTTATATTTTACTGATTCTCACAAAGAGGCTTCGTTTATATTTTCCCGCCCCTCGTCACAATAATTTACCCAATGAGATCAAATTCTTTCATTATTTTTCGTTTACGTCACTTAAATATTGTTACGTTGGGTAAAATTTAAAATTACCTCAGTCTGAAAGATTTATATATATATATGGTAGTAATTTAATCCCTTTTAAAAATTTATATTTAATTATGAGTTTGATTTATAACTAGCATGAGGCTTAGCACATTTTAAATAAACAAATTATTGCAGATTTGTGTGTGTAAACAGTGCCTTGACTCCTTGCAATTTGGCTAGTCAGTACAAGAAACTTTGCGTATGAACAGGTGTCGTGCAGCTGAAGGCCGTGTCGTAAGTCGGAGTTACACGTCAGGATGTAAATCTGAAACATGCCTTTTCGCTTTAAGCATAGACAGCGAAACGCTTTCCAAACCGAGGGACCTCATTTTGCTCTTCTCAGCTTCTGCGCACGAATTGACGGCTATGAACTAACAGATGTAATTTTAGATTATCACTCTCAATTTATTTTAGACAACACCTGTCAATAGCTCAAACTTGGTCCTAAGTTTCGGCTTTTTCATAAACCGATCATCTGGAATGAGTATCAAAAGTGTCAGAGGTAATCTGTTTATGTACAAAAAACAGTATTAGTTGTAACGTACACAGACCTCAGCCTTACAATGTTTAAAACATAACATGGACATGACACGAACATTTCACCCTTCAGTAACTAAGTAACTGACTGACTGACTACCTGACTGACTGACTAACTAACTAAATAACTAACTAACTAACTCCATGGAGCAGAGGCCTTCTTGAGAAGTTAACAGTTTCTCAGCTAGTCAAGAAATTACCCGCATTTTATGGAACCCGGAGGTTCATTACCGCATCCACAAGAGCCCGCAACCTGTCCCTATACTGAGCCAGCTCAATCCAGTATATGCCCCATCCCACTTCTTGAAGGTCCATTTTAATATGATCCTCGCATCTGCGCCTGGGTCTCCCAAGTGGTCGCCTTCCCTCAGGTCTCCCCACCAAAACCCTGTATGCACCTCTCTTTTCCCCCATACGTGCTACATGCCTCGCCCATCTCATTCTTCTCGATTTGATTACCCGAATAACATTTTGTGATGAGTACAGGTCAATAAGTTCCTCGTTCTGTAGTCTTCTCCATTCCCCTGTCGCCTTGTCCCTCTTAGGCCCAAATATCTCACCCTTCGGTAATTTACCGTAAAGCAGCAGTATAAAGATCACAAGTTAACTATGCTAAACTTTTCCTTATCAGAGAGGTACGTACAATTTCTTTGTAGTGTTGAAACAGTTTTATAAATTAAACTACGTGGAGGAAATGTAAAAGGAGAAGGACTGGAAAATATTTAGTGTTCTCACGGGCATTAAACACCAGAAATTCTGACTTTACAAATACAGGTTTGTTTGTAACAAAATAACGTCTCGAAGAGGATACGCTAGTAACTCAAAATAAAGTAAAAAGGGTCCAAACAAAATATACACAGCAACTTGTGGGCCTGGCACTGGCCTGCGTTCTGAATCTTCGTAAGGGACTGTACTGCGCTTCCACGTAAACTGAGGTTAGTGTCGCGATGTGGCAGGAAATGAAGAAGCCGACACAGGCGTAAAATTTCAGCTTCATTAACACAGAAAATTACGCAGCTATATTTCTGCAGACTTCATCCCTTTACTCTTTAATGCTGTCATTTTTGTCCCAAGTGTTTACGTCTGGATTCTAACATCCCGATTACTGAAACTTCCATTAATTTCTCTATACGTTTACGCGGATACTTGAGTGCAGATGTTGTGTTTGTAAGCCTTCCTTACGCCAGTGATTCAACTTCCTGTTTACCTCCATTCGCCGTAAATTCCGTTCTCGTGGTATCATATTTCCTTTATGCAAGTAAAGTCGGGGTTTAAGCATCTTCGGGTGAAGGGGGGTGGGGGAGGAGACAGAGGAAAATGGGCTGAGAAAACCAAACAGGCTTTCTGGACATCTTGAATTTCGGTGATGCGTGATATGAAATACATCGAAGGTTTACACATAGGACCCACAGTCCGTGCCTTATTCGAATATCTGCAATGATGATGATAAAAAGTGCAGGTAAATATATTAACCTTTTAAAGCCTAGCGGGAACTTTACATATGACCAGGTTTAACATTAAAAAATTCTGCGTGGTGTCCACATTGCGTTTATGTGTTTTGTACGGATCTCAGAACAAACAGCAACTTTTGCCTTATAAAACATTAAGAGACTGGTTTTTATAACCGAAGTGGAGAGTGTTTACAGCGCGGTACGCACTTGAGTCCTTATATAAAACAGATACGCTTCGTCTTTAAAGGGTTAATATTAGTTTTATACAGAAAATAAGCTACTACATGTTTCGCCTAACCACGTGGACATCTTCAGGGATACAAAATAAAAATAAAATACCTTTATATTGTATTTGTATTTTATATTCCTGAAGACAATAACGTGATTGGCCGAAACATGTTGTTTATTAAGCGCATAAAACTAATGTTAATATACTTACATGCATGTTTGGTACCATTACGATATATGTAGAAGGTAATTTTGAAAATTCTACTCCAAGGGCATATACATATTTTATAACGCGTTAATAGCTATTCTACATCTAATCGTGTGTCTTTGATGTCATTTATTTCAGACATAACTGTACCGGCACAAAACGTGTCAAAACGCACAAATTAAACTACACTAAAACAAACTCCATCAATAGGCTGATTCTTGATAGGATGATAGTCGCTTACCAAGGAAATCTCTTCGTTTAAAGACAATGAATGTACAGTCATGTGTGAAAAGAAGCTCACATTTCACCTCTCGAAACTGTAAAACATTTTGCCACACGGTAAACATTGTAACGGAAAATCACAAAACAGCCAATATATTGTGCATCTTAAAACATCTACATATATTTTGTATCGCGCATGCATGTTGAGTACAAAGACATATTTTATAAACAAATTCTAAAACGTTTTGACGATGGTGTATAATATTGTGTGGTGATGGGTTCATGGACTTTATCCATCGTCCGAAGAGTAAAATATTAAAAATATTAAAAAATTAAGATCACAACGTTTCGGAAGCTGGCTCTGCTTCCGTCCTCGGGTGAATGGAGGGGGGAAGAGAAGAACACCTACTCAGTTGGGCCCCTTAGACAGAGCTAGCCTCCATCACTGCAGTGTCTAAGGGGCCCAAAAGAATAGGCGTTCTTCTCTTCTTCCCCCTCCATTCACCTGAGGACGGAAGCAGAGCCAGCTTCCGAAAAGTTGTGATTTTAATTTTTTAATATTTTTAATATTTTACTGTTCGCACGATGGATAAAGTCCATAAACCCATCACCACACAATATTATACACCATCCATTAATCTAGATTTGAGACTAGAGTAAGTTGTGGGATATGTTAGACCTCATTAGCAGCAGAAATAAATAAAGCTCATTAATTTTCAGTGCAGAATTCAGAAAAAAATGTTAACCGAAATTAGTACCTTTGGAGATTAAACATAAGCATAGGTAATGGGATACAAAATTCATTTCCTGTGTAACTCATGGGAACCCTTCACATTGCCAAATTATTACCTCACTATCACTCCCAAACTTTCAAGTGATCAGCAAGAAATCAGACTAGCTTGTGTGTACGAAGGTGTATAAACAGTCTCTAATCGCGCGCTGTGTTGTACTTACATAGATTTTACTCACATAAAAATGTTTCTTTCCAAGTGTTGCTCATAAATCACGCACAGCACAAGTGGTCCTGACGCCATGCATTTCCATATCGGATTTTTCAACACCCTGTTGTAGCAAAGAGTGAAGAAAGGGAAGACGAAACAAAAGAGGATTGGAGTCAGAATGAAAGAGGACGCCGAGAACACAGAAGTGCTCAGCTAATTAGAGCAATTAACAATGTCAGTACCAAAAATACTCACAGCAGCCAGAAACTGGACACGACGATGTCTCTGGCCGGATTCAGAATGTTTATTTATGTACAGTTTTCTTAACAGTGTTTTGCACTGTCGCGTCGCCTGTTATAAATTAAAGGCGGTCATTATTCCATGAACAATCAGAGTTCGACTGTGATAGAAACAAGATCATTTATTTTATAATACTTTGTTCTGATAATCACCCAAACTCTTATCCAATAGGCACACAGAAAACCGCAAATAAGGCGGCCAGAACGTGAACCTTAGTGCAAATCTGTAGAATGCGTGGAGATTTAATTTTCCCAACGTTTGTCTTGCGGCGCCTGGGCACGTTAGAGTAAGAACACTATACGAAGCTCGTGCATTAGTTTTCATTTGGATCTACACATGAGCACTAATAAATTATTATGAAAAACAAAACCTAACCATAATTACAAATAGCAAAGGGAAACATCAAAGTGCATAGGAATAATGAAGAGCCGAATAGAAGTAAATACTCAGTTGTTTTCATTTTTCTTTCGGTATCCGTTGTGTTTTGTGGGTGCGGCATGTAGCACGTATGGGGGAGTAGAGAGGTGCATATAAGATTTTGGTGGGTAGACCTGAGGGAAGGCGAACACTTCAGAGACCCAGGCGTAGATGGGAGGATAATATTAAAATGGATCTTCAAGAAGTGGGATGGGGGCACGGACTGGATTGAGCTGGCTCAGGATAAGGACAGGTGGCGGGCTCTTGTGAATGCGGTAATGAACCTTCGAGTTCCATAAAATGTGGGGAATTTGTTGACTAGCTGAGAAAATGTTAGCTTCTCAAGAAGGCCTCTGCTCCATGGAGTTAGTTAGTTAGTTAGTTAGTTAGTTAGTTAGTTAGTTAGTTAGTTNCCATGGAGTTAGTTAGTTAGTTAGTTAGTTAGTTAGTTAGTTAGTTAGTTAGTTAGTTAGTTAGTTAGTTAGTTAGTTGTGTTTTGTATATATCTATACATGGGTATATATATTACAAGATAGACAATCACTATCACAAATATATATCGCGTTTTATCAATAGAGTTACATAGCTACATGTTTCGAGTAGTAGGCTGTTATCTTCAGGTAATTAAAGTACTTAAAAATTTAATTTTATCTTTATGTACTTTAATGGCCTACACACAGCATTAAGCTGGTTGAGTTTTCTAACGGACGCACACTGTGTTCTCCGTGAAGCATGATCAGACTCTTTGCATATGACGTAAAGTCCCTGCAGTCTACCGTGAGTTCGGCATTACTGATAGGTCCGCAATTTAGCCTACTATCCTTTACCTAATGTTTCATTTACTTTTCTGACATGGCGAGCATGAGACAGGGATTGACGGAACCTATTTGAAGTAAAGTCCAGTACTCGGCTACAAAGACAGACGCAAACCTTCTTCCTTACTGCGGACCAGACTGGAACTCTTACTTGCTGCATGCTAGTTACTCGCTCGAGCCAAGCTGCTGTGTCGGCAAGGTTTCATTACAGTGCGGTGCGCCGATATGACAAAGTTCCGTAACAGCTACGGTGGCGAAATTAATCGTGTCACCAGCAGAGCACCTGCCTTTGACATTAGACCTTAAACACGCGTATTAAGTTTCTAGTACGTTTCTCAGCTCGCCAAACGGACACTTTTGTTCTGTGGTGTATAGTTTTTTTAAACAATATTAAATCCTTCTAAAAATTTATTTTAAATTATATGATACATAAGACTCTTCTTCACTTTACAGAATGATACAGAAGCAAAATGCAGCTTTGCAGCCTCTAGCGACTTCTTTATTTGCAGCTAAATTCTATGGTAGAAAAACACTGTTCATTAACACTTTGAAGACTAGAAATAACCTAACTGATACATAAGAATCCAGTTCGTACCGCGCAGTAAACACTCTCCACCTCGGTTATAAAAACAAATTAGTTAATGTTGTATGGGGATAATCGATATTTGTTCTGCGACCCATTCAAAATACATAAATATATTCTGCAGACAGAATGTTTGAATGTTAAAAATTGGTGGCATGTATAGTAACCACTACGCTAAAAATGGTTAATGTAGTTCCGGCATTGTTTGGACGCAGGTATTTGTACCTACCTAACACCATAAGAACATAACAACAGAGAAGATTTTTATTGCCCGTCCATTCGGATGTTTAATCGAGAATCTGACATTTAATTTTTAGATTTAAATTAAAAAAAACCTTCCAAAATGATAGACAGGAGCAAAAATAAATTAAATCGGCTTTAGGATTCAGTACACGAAACTTTCAAATGCAAATCACTCGCTCTAAATAAATATTCTGCTGCTGAATGAACCGCGTCAAACTGTTCAGATAACGTCCGGCTGTGGGAGGGACGTGTTATCAGGCAAGCGAGATAACACACCAGGTAGACTCCAGATCGTTTGCAACTGTTTCCGGATAAACCGGCAGAACTTGTCGAGGTGTTCTATATGTGTAGTTGATGAGGTTCGCGTTCGTAACCCGACAACATCATATGCTACCTATGTCGGGTTTTCTTCTCTCTACATCATTCACTTTATGTTTCTATTGTCTTACCTTTTATAAAGACAAAATTAACGCATGTTACAGAAGTACACAGTTCGATGTTCTCGTGAATCATCACGTACAATTTCTGACATTCTTTATTGGCATGCTTTATAATCAAATTACTACATGAGGATATATAAAAACGAATATATACCTGTATATTCACCTGTCCGTTACTCAACCTAAGAATGAATTCGTTCGTCCATTGAACCTTTTTATATGAAACCCAGAATGTTATGAGTATTTAAAGACACGTCATACTGGATGAATGACTGTCTCAATATTATGACAGACATGGAGCTTGATCAATATGCACGACTGACAATACGCGTTGTTCACGAACACGCACATGTGCTTACATCCTTAGGCACGTGACTGACATTGTACGGGATAAAACAAAATTATCAACGTGCTCTAACTTCGAATCAGGCATTTATGGAAACAATATATAAAATCCAGTCCGTACCTCACAGAAAACAACGAGAACCGAGACTATCAACGTGTTCTAATTTTGAAGTAGACATTACTTTCTTCAGGTTTCCACGGTAACTACGTAAATGAGTGTGCCTTGCCTGCCCACATCGCGATGCTTCCTCGGTAACTACGGAAAAACGTGTACCTTGCCTGCCCGGATCACGGGGTTTCCGCAGTAACTGCGTACATGTAGTGTTCTTTGCCCCACGGGGTGCAAGTTTTCAAAGGTAAATAAGTAAATGGGTGCGCCTTCCCTGCCAGGATTGTGGGGTTTCCGCAGTAACTGCTTATATGAACTGTGCCTCGGCCGATGGGTTGCGAGGTTTCAAAGGTAAGTAAGTAAATGTGTGTGCCATCCCTGCTGGGGTCGCGGGGCTTCCACAGTAACTACGTACATGAAGTGTTCCCTGTCCCCACGAGTCGCGAGGTGTCAAATGTAAATAAGTAAAGGGGTGTGTCTCCCCTGCTCCGATCGTGGGGTTTGCACAGGAACTGCGTACATGAAGTGTGCCTTTCTTCCACGGGTTGCGGGGATTCCACGGTGTTCCTAGACTGCCCGGCCGCCGGGCATGAACATACTAATCTTCTATATAATTTGATAAGACCTGTAACGGTCTGCAACGCTGTAACCTTCTGCCCATATACAGCATTTACTGGTTTTTATAACCGAGACGGAGTGTGTTTACTGCACGGTACGGACTGGGTCTTTAAATACTTCAGTGTGATCTCACTCTTTAAATGGTTAATCTCACACACACACACACACACACACACACACACACACGACACAGACAGACAGACAGACAGACACACACACACACACACACACACATATATATATATAACAGCAAAGAAATATCCATAAATCGTAACGCCTGTAACGTTCCGATGTTGGAGTTTCACGGACCGCCACGTAAATACACAGAACTGTGTTTTCTGCGTGGTAGATCTGAGCCTGTAACATAATTCAGCTTTATTTACGTGTTTTGTATGAATCTCAGAACAAACAGCGATACTTCGCTGTACAGCATTAACTGATTGGTTTTTATAACCGAGACAGAGTGCGTTTACTGCGAGGTACGAACTTAGCAGGTAATATAATTCAGCGTAATCTCAGTCTTTAAATGGTGAAACACAAAGATACGAAATAGCAAAGGAATACCCTTAACAATGTTCTCTTTGGGCTAATTTTTTATTTAAGGCCGTGCCATGGGCTCAGGCGGTTAGCAGTATTAATGGTGCCATTCTAATTTCTATGAAAAGCGACAACATATTGTACTGCCTCCCAATGCCGTATTACTTTATAAATAGCTTATTCAGTGTAGGATGAATTAAACTTACCCTTAAATAGCTGCATCGAACACTGGACGTATCATTACGAGTTAAATATTTCGGTGCATTTATCTGCGTCTCGGCGAAGGACATGGCGGCAGTCCACAAGACAGGACCAGTTCGTCTCAATCCTACCCACTTCGTAATCATCCTTCACTGGCATTCACTTTACAGCTTCATTAGAATATAAAATGACACCACAAAGGCAGTATTATAATATTTTAAAATATTCAGCACTTTGTTACACGAACAGGCACGTAACAGCACACATTACAAACAAATTAACAGTAACTGACACACGAGCTACATTCCACTTCCGCGACGCCATTATGCACACGATTGCAACCAGAAGGAGGAGGGGATGTCATGCTGCCCATCGCCTTACACCTGCCTCCCTCCCTTCCCCTCCATCACGATATCACTACAGAGTGACATCTGCTGGTCAGACTTGGTACAATTATTTTCTATTGCTTACTGATGGAAGAAAATAAATCAACACGTTAATATATTTGTAATAAATATTATTTGGGCCTTCATGCGTATTTACATTACCCACATATGTTATTAAACAAGTTGAATCAGAATTCTTAAAATTATACAAGTTTTGTGCCTTACTGCCACCAGATATCTCTACTAATCAACAGGAAAAACCGGTTTCTTCAAGATAGGCACTGCCTTGCTGGCCTGTACTCTTTGCAGCCCGGAGGGTTGAGTATTGGCCAATCAAGATGAAACTTTAGAGTCACTTCTATGTGACGTAATGTGGAATTAGTAGGGGATAAAGTGACATCGGATCAGGCATTTCCCCCTTTTATTCCACTGTCCTCTGCTAGACAATATTCCACAACTGCTCCACACTAAACTGTCACAGGCCCTTCATATGTACGATAGACTTAGCGTGGGGTTTTCGCATCTGAACCTTATTTCGGCTGGATACAGAGCAAGGAATTTAAGATTCGTGAAGATATGAAGTCCTCACAACCGTGTTACCGTGAGTTCAGTTCTTCTGGGATGTGACCTTGTGGCACTGGGCAATATGTTAACAGATGATCGAAGACTTTAACCTTCTAAAGCCTAGCGGTAACTTTACGTACCACGAGGTTTAACATTAAAAAATTCTACGTGGTGCCCACATTGCGTTTATGTGTTTTGTACGGATCTCAGACCAAACCGCGATTCCTTTTCTATACAGCATTAACAGATTGCTTTTTACAACCGAGATGCAGTGTGTTTACTGCGCGGTACGCACTGGGTCCTTATATAAAAACAGATATGCTTCGTCTTTAAAGCGTTAATATTCAGTTTAAGATACATCTGCGTGTAAACTAGCTGTAAAATAAGGATTCAGATTTTCTGGGATAACGGGCTGTGTCGTTTCGTGAGTGGTTTCCGACATCTCGAAGGACCGTAGTACTCACGTTCGAAACGTCGGGAGCCACTCACATAACGACACAGCGTCAGCACAAACGACTTGTATTCTCTGAAACGCCCCGGTGAGAACCAAAAATCTCATAGATGTGCAATGTACGGAAGACAGTCTATTTGAAGAAAAGAATGTGAGTTGTAACTTAGCCGTCTTTACTGATTACAGACATATATGTCAGCAAATCGAGAATAATGAGATGGGCGGGGCATGCAGCACGTATGGGTGAGGGGAGAGGTGCATACAGCGTCTTGGTGGGGAGACCTGAGGGAAGAAGACCACTTGGAAGACACAGGCGTAGATGGGATAATATTAAAATGGATCTTCAAGAAGTGGGATGTGGGCATGGACTGGATTGATATGGCTCAGGATAGGGACATGTGGCTGGCTGTTGTGATATATAAAATTCAGTCCGTACCTCAAAGAAAATAAAACCAGCCACTGATTACCATTTAGGGAAAACGCTATTCTTTATCCCGACAGTCTTTCGCGATATATTACGTATATCATACTGTGAAAAAGCAAAGTTCTTGAGCATCAAAATAAGTGGCGCATATACGGGTAGTAAACATTGCACTTTAAAGGCTTAAAAGATATCTTCAAAACCAAAATTTCACTATTTTTTGTAAATTTTGATCACGTTATTGGAGCTATTTTAATTCCCAGTACTTTAGTAGCGTCCATTACACATTCAGTATTACTCTGATTTCTGTCGTATACTATTCTGACTTTGTATGTTTCCTAACGAAAATATTTACGTATTTCTTTCATTTTCTGCTGCGCCAGTCAAATACTCTCCCACTTAATCACCTTAGTAACACAGACTACAAGTGGCAAAATTCTTCTTGTACAAAGTGCACCTCATCAGAAGTGTATTTGCAATCCAAAGTGAGCCGGCCAGGTGTGTATTTTCCTTTGTACAGGCTTCAAGTCTGTACAGTCAAGTACACAGCAACTGGGTGGGTCAATAAGTGATTTCAGTGCAATATCGAGGCTTATCCGTCACAGCTCCTTCAACATTCTCCCAGGCATGGAAATCGCATCACGTTACGCCAACATCAATCGAATTAGGATGTTCATACAGAGATAAGCTGAAAAATGTATCCATATCCTGAACACAAAGTGCTTACGTTGTAGTGGCAACTTTCTAGAATTATACCAGCAAAGAATTCGGCCTGTAGGCTTCAGACAAGAGAAAAGTTTCTTGTATGTGCCGGGATTCAAACCCCGGATCTCCATTGTCCGTAGTCTGCCCACCTTACCGACTGCACCATTCTGGTTCCCGTCACTTGGTGACAGGGTGTGTACAGTATTGTTCTAGGCAACAGGGGTCCCGCTTCCTGCAGACTGAGCGACATTTATCTTCATCAGGTCTGAAGGTTACGGTAACATTTCCCAAAGTGCAAAGCGGCTGGATTGTGAAGCCAATAAATTACCTTCCTAAGTGTCGATGCCAATAAATGGAGATCAGCTTACACTGCGACAGACATTGTTAAGAGCCGGTGCCTAATCACAGAGAAAACTTTAATTTATTCGTGTGCATTTATTGTTGTCATCCGGTGACATCCTTGAATGATTTGTGTTAACAGATTACAGCAAGAGACTTAAAAAAGCTGACCTCTGACCTCTTCTACCTACACATTGTACGAGTAGAGGGTTATTATTGCAGCTCGTCACACTCACTGACACGCGCGCGCGCGCACACACACACACATACACACACGGTAGGACTACTCTGGAGGAGGGATCGGCCCGTCGCAAAAATTTCTACCTGACCACACACAACATTCTCAACAGACACATATTCATACTCCCCCGCTGGATGCGAACTCGCAATCCCAGCAAGTTAGCGGCCGCAGACCCGCGCCTTAGACTGCGCGGCCACCAGGATCACCTGCGCTTCATTTCCTTTGCATCAGTTTTACTCCGTTTCCAGTTCCTTAAAGTCTAGTTTACACGAAAGTACAAAATAGACAGTTTTGAACTCAGGTCAGGATATCCAACTTGTCCTAATCTGCCGCAGGCATGTGTCGTTTCCAAAGGAAACACAGTGACTCTTCCTCAGACCATGACTACAAGATTGGTTTACAGCAGTTTTGCAAACATTCGGATAGAAACAACTGGGAACAAGTGCGTGGGCATGATTTTTTGCAAAGTGTTTTTCACATTACCTATACGTAAGGGGACCAGGCATTTACAGATCACCGCTGTAAAAATGGCTACATACATACCATATAATTAAAATCCTCAGTTAATCTTAGACTGAAAGTGTAGGAATTGCATGAAATTCAGATTCGTTTTTGAATATTTTTATTGTTTCATTTACAATTTCTTAAATGTCAAAATCTCGAGGAGGTGCAAGAGAACTATCTTACGCCTCACTGAGAGCCACCTCTGCCTGGAAAACCGTTTGTTAAATGTAAATTATCTCAGAATTGAGGAATAAAATAATAAAATGTTTTCTCTTTCGAAAATTAGAAAGAAAATATTAAAAGATGAAATTAGAACAACGCAACAGCCGTGGGAACGGCGAGACAGGAAGAAGCAAGGCTAGAGTGGAATACAGAACGCTGAAACGAAAGCTCTGACAGGAAGCAAGTAAAACTGTACTCAAGTGCCACTGATATGAAGAACTGTTATTGTGATCATCACTCCTACACTCAGCCACAGAGGCAAATACGTGAGCGTATTTTCAAGGTTTGCCGATCCCAGTGGCCGGGCGGTCTATGGCGTATGTCTGTGGCCGAGCGCTTGCTGGGATCGTGGGTTCGAATCCCACCGGGGGCATGGATGTTTGTCTCTTGTACAGTGTTTGTGTTGTCAGGTAGAGGTCTCTGCGACAGGCCGATCCCTCGTCCAGAGGAGACCTACCGACTGTGGTGTGTGTCTGAGTGTGCTCAAGTGAAAATAAACAACCTCGACACCTACTGTGAAAAAAGCAGGTAGAAGAGGTGAAGACTACGATTATGATTTTCAAGGTCTGATTGCAGGCTGACACTCTTCAACTGAATATAGAATTAGGTATAACTAGTATATTGCGTTTACTCATAAAGCCTTTCGACGTTAACAACTGGAACAAATAATATCATAATAATTATAAGCCCGAAGTGCTTGGGAATTTACGAATTATTAGTAAATCTTTCATCGTAAATAACCGTTTTGCTAAACAGAAAATTAAACTTTTAAGCCCATTGGTTACTATAGGGACCACCATATTGGCACTCAAAGCCCCACGTTCTATCAACAGACCGAATGCTTGTGTTTTATGTTTTGTGACCCACATAAATTATTTTGCTCACAAAACAAAATGACATTTTTTCCCGAGCAAAGTTCAAAAACTGGTTTTTTAAATGGAAACTAAATACGTTTACTGCGCGGTACGGACCGAATCTTTAATACTTCAAGTTCAATTCAATTTTAACGGTGTAATGCCTAGTGTTATCAGGCCTTGAGGTCCTGGGAGGTCTTGTTGCCTCCCAGATATCAGTATCAACGTGAGAGGCATCTCCAGCATTATCTGTTTGTTTGAAGCTTTCAGTATTTCTGTGCACTGTCGAAGGGTACCATGAATCATGCAAACATAACTTGTGAGTTTCATTAACGCTCATGTGCAACGAATTAACATACCTTAGCAGACAATTTGAAACTTCGAAGCGTCAGAATAAGACATGGGAGGTACTGTGACTTAGTGGCAAAGACAGTCTCTCCTAAGACGCAGATTATATATCAGGTGTAGACGTATCGCTCGGGTGAAGCGTATTTTCATAAAATATTTGTTGTCATGACAGCGCATAACATACATATATACATGCACACACACGTATACACACGTCACATTTCACAGGAGAGTAACTGATTATAATTAGGACATTAAATTTCGAAATTCAACATCTAGATTAAGACAAATTTTCCAGCCTGGCAATCAGTAGTTTACACGCAAGTGGTGATTGGTTTAAGAGATTTATCCATCTTCCGAAGGGTACAGAGCAGAGCTAGCTTCACTGATCCATCACTGATGGAGGCTAGCTCTGCCTAAGCGGCCCAACAGAGTACATGTCCTCTTCTGCCCCTCCATTCACCTGAGGACGGAAGCAGAGCCAGCTTCCGAAAAGTTGTGATTTTAATTTTTTAATACTTTTAATATTTTACTCTTCGGGCGATGGATAAAGTCCATAAGCTCATCACCACACAGTACTATACACCGTCGTCAAAACGTTTTAGAATTTACACAAATGTTCAACAGCAAAAATGAACGTATTTAAATGATATTTGAACACGAAGACACGCAGCAAGAACAGCGGCATTTCGGTAGCAAATTCATGATTAAATTACGACAAAAGGCACGCTGGGTTATCAACATACTCAATTTATTGTGCCAACCAAATGAACCCTAATACTCACGCATAAAGCTGCGACATGTTTCGGCTCCAGTGCACCATCCTCAGGGAGCACAGGCTGCCAAATATAAAACCAACCCTCATTGACGGGCCACTATTATGGTTCCACAATCCGCTGTAGGCACCGAAACATGTCGCAGTTTTATATGTAACACTTATGTAATTATTACGGGTGCGTTTGTTTGGGACAGTAAGTTGACTGTGCTGATCAGGACAATGCACGGAAGGAACACTTTTAAAACGCAAGGTGATGCTTGTTATCAGAATACTAGAATAATGCTGATCATTGTAACGTTATCCCAAATTAAAGAACAAACAATAAATCTGTTATTATAATGATATTCAATCACCGAAAGGCACGACTAGTGCCAAATTTCCTTATTCTAGGCAATGGATAATACGAAAGGTAATATGCGCCCAGTGAAAGAAAGAATGGCAAAAACCCTTACAGCAGGGGTTTTGAATCTGTGTGGTGCAGAGCTTTGAATAGAGGAATAATTACATAAATATAAATAAGAAAATTAAAATTTTAAAAAAGGAAGTTGATGAAGGTTTCTCGTACAGAGACAAAAATGGTGTGGGGATTCGATAAAGTCTTTGCTGTACTAAACGCCGCCATTCTATAAAGTTTTCACACTAATATGTTTAATAAGTACGGGAGTTTATATTTGCATCAGAACTTAATCTCTTGTCTGCTGTGCGATAATTTTATATTTTAACTGTAAATTTTTTAAGGAAATGTATTTTGATTAAAGTTCTCATTTCGATATTCCACTTCTAGTGTGCTCCGAAAAAAAAACGAAATATCCAGATCGTACAGCGCGCACTGAGAAACTTTCGTAACTACTGCTTCAGGAGACCAAAAGGAGATAATGCGTATGCAGAAATTGTACGTGTATTGGTTGTGTGTTCTGACGTCATTGTGACAGCAAAACAGCGTAGTAAGTGGCAAGAGCTGAGGTAAATACTGTAATTCAAGAAAGAACGAAGAAAAGTAGAGAAGCGGTGTTGTTGCTGCTCTATAAACCTGTAAATTTACACACCATATCTGGTGGTACTAAGGTAGTTAACTCATAAAAATTGAGATTGGTTTGGCACGTAGAATTTAGGTATGGATAATCTCTTGACAAACAACGGCTTTAGAGATCGAGAAGTATGTATAACCCTGTAAAGACGAAGCGTATCTGTTTTATATAAGGACTCAGTGCGTACCGCGCTGTAAACACTCTCCACTTGGTTATAAAAACCAGTCTCTTAATGTTTTGTAAGGCAAAAGTTGCTGTTTGTTCTGAGATCCGTACAAAACACATAAACGCAATGTGGGCACCACGTAGAATTTTTTAATGTTAAACCTGGTTGTATGTAAAGTTACCGCTAGGCTTTAAAAGGATATGCATATATATGTGTATATACATACTGGCACAGATCCTCATAAACCAGATAAGTACACAAACCTCGGCCGTGGAGGAGGGGGGGTGAAGGGCAGAAGAAATGCGAAATTACCTGCAGAATTTTTGGCGGAAAAAATTTTGGACATGAGCTACATGTCAGAATGGGAAACAACGCAAGGATAAACACAAAGAAATAAATATAATAAAAATTCAATATTTTATTGACCGTTCCCTCTGACAACCTCCGGAATCCTAAATTTATCTTTGATACGACATCCTGCACTTCCTTTTTTCTATATTTCTGTTAAGATGTGATATAGAAAATTATCATAATAATTTGTTCATTACATTTTTAATATCATAATTTTATTTCCATATACCTTCTATCACCCGCCACTGTTACTTGCACTGTAAGCCCTGTTAAGACAATTGTACTGCGTAGCCTCATTTTCACCGCTTCACTCCTTTTACCGCACGCCTCCAAAAACGTAGTTTTGTTCCGTTAGTTATGTGTTTGCAGTTGTGCTTATTTATCACGCCGCAATCCGCAGCTGATCTTTTTATCCAAACAGTATTACCTGGTCATCTACATGTAATTTTATATCAGTTCTTCCCTTTGTACCAACTGAATTTAATTTGAAATTGTTGTTTGCAAATCTTGTCAGATTTTGTTGATATATGCACCAAACAAAAGCCACATCCCCGTCATAAGTTTTTGTTTGTAGCCTCCATTACGTTCTGAAATATCCTTTTTTGCATATTTGGTACATATTTGCGTGTTCTGTAAATACGTTTATTTCACTGTTGTATTAATGTGTTTGAAATTCGATTTTGTCTCATAATTTGAAGTAATATGACATGGTTTTAAATACAGGCTCTTTCAAAAAGCATTATGTGCGGAAGAGCGAACAGATTCTATTGTTTTGTTTTATTTTATTGCTAAGTGCGTAAATATCCTTACTTATTGCGTCTCATCACTACAACTATATGTGCCACAAAATGAACATGCAACTTATGAGATGACAATTTCTGAGGCGTTCTAGGAATATTACTATTTTATCTAATTTCATTTAATTATTTTAAAACGAGTCAATTCCTAGCCAAAGATCGAACATTTCTGCCACGTGTTTGGCGCTTCTAATTTGTATTTGGAAGGTCCCGTGTTTAAATCTCTGTCACCATATGTAATATACTGAGAGGTTTCGTGATTTTCATCAGTAGTGCTACAAAAATGCATGGCTAGGACACTGAATTAAAACATTACACCTTTCTTCTACACTGTTTGAAATATTCCTATCGTTCTTTGACACAGGGTCCCAGCAATCGAGAGAATACTTAAGTAACTCAGGGGTAAGTAAGTAAAGAAATCGTAACCCGTATCGCGGATACACTTATGTTATGGACGTCGCACTTATGCCAAACGTTATTAACAACAATGTAACGGACATGCGCAGTATGCAGGTGACACAAAATACCGTGCCTGAATATGGTCCTCAACCTTCGAAACTTGCCAGTCCCAGTGGCCGCGCGGTCTAAGGCGTAGGTGTGCGGCCGAGCGCTTCCTGGGATCGCGGGTTCGAATCCCACCGGGGGCATGGATGTTTGTCTCTTGTGAGTGCTTGTGTTGTCAGGTAGAGGTCTCTGCAACGGGCCGATCACTCGTCCAGAGGAGTCCTACCGACTGTGGTGTGTGTCTGAGTGTGATCAAGTGAAAATAAACACCCTCGACACCTGCTGCGAACAAGTCGGTAGAAGAGGGAAGGATTACGAAAAGAAACCTTCGAAACTTGTTTTAAACAATTAATTAAAAGCACATGAAATTTCACCGTGCTATAGCCATCTAAAAGAGATGATAAAGAGTCTCTCCTATACTAACAGGTTAATGCGGTGTAAACTGCCGCACCCACAGAAATGGGCGCCAAACACAATACACAAACACATGAAACAAATGAGAATTCTCCATCCGACAAACATTTCGGAAGAATTAGGGGAAAAAATTAGAACATTAGAGCCTTTCTAATACAAATTAAAATTCACAACGAAAAATTCTCGTATCTGTACTCTAATCTAAATTACTTTTGACAGACACGCAGTTGCATATCTGCACGCAGTTGCACAAAGCTTGAAGAGGCATTCTCTTGTGGTGCAGGCCTTACACTACAGCATTACTGTTACGTCACAGATTCTAAAACCTCGCGCACTTATAATATAATACGACACTACAGGAACGACTGACGAAACAAGAAACGGCGATTCTAAGATAGTGACTGGGTACCTAAGGCTAGAGCACTACGGATATATGAAAGTTACATTGCCGAAGTATTAAAAGCAGCACTGCAGATTTCCAAACGTAACGCGTTTTAACATTATTCATTCCGTGCATTCATAACTAAAATATTACAAGAGCCAACCAAATGCACAGTTTGTCTCTCACAATTATACTACGTTAACCCTTCAAAGATGAAGCGTATCTGTTTTATATAAGGACTCAGTGCGTACCGCGCTGTAAACACTCTCCACTTCGGTTATAAAAACCAATCTCTTAATGTTTTATATGGCAAAAGTTGCTGTTTGTTCTGAGATCCGTACAAAACACATAAACGCAATGTGGGCACCACGTAGAATTTTTTAATGTTAAACCTGGTGGTACGTAAGGTTACCTCTAGGCTTTAAAATGTTACTGCATTAGAGATTAAAGACGCCTACACGTTTCGGTTACTGTAGGTTCATCATCAGGGGGGTAAAGACATCAAATAATCACGTACGAAACACTGTGTAAAATTTTACACAGTGTTTTTACGTAGTACGTAGTCATGCCTGAAAATCTTCATATAGGCCGAAACGTGTAGCACTGCTGAATAAAGTAAATTGTCTTTGACTGTGAAATACATGATAATATTAAAGGCTTTCTGTTTGTTATTTTAATTTCGTGTTTACCCAGCGTGTAATGGGATGTATTGCGTATGATACACTCAAATGTCATATAACCTTGTTATACATATATATATATATATATATATATATACATACACAGCAGGCACAGTCCTTTCCTTGGCACTGCGTTCCGATTAACTCCGATTTATAACCGCAATAGCGCCTCTCTATTACATACGTAACCTATTTACAGATATTTTACTAAGAATCTACCTAGGTCTCTGACAAGCAATTTATTCTTTTCTTCCTTGGCTCGACGGCCCCTACTGGGCCAGGGCCTCCTCATTAGCGAGGTTTCATGACCACACTCAGACACACCACAGTCGGTAGGACTCCTCTGGACGAGTGATCAGCCCGATGCAGAGACCTCTACTTGACGACACGCAACACTGACAAGACGCAGACATCAATGCCCTCAGCGAAATTTGAACCCGCAATCCCAAAAAAAGCGAAAGGCGGTAGACCTACGCCTTCGACAGCGCGGCGACTGGGTACAACTTAATGTTTTCCTACACGCCATCCCTTCATTCATACTAACCATATTCGTACAGTTGTGACACCCTATTCACCTAAATATCAGTGAATATTCCTTTCTCCATTTGCTTTCTAACTCCTCCCAGTTTCCACACTACTGCCAACAGCTACACGATCACATTCTTACTATCTAATCATTTATTCTGAATGGCTCAGAATTTCCCGTAACTTAGGGTAGATTAGAATCGAGAAATCTCACGGTTGGTTAGCAGCATAATAACAGTAGCTTGCGTGGTCAGACAAAGACGCCTGGATTAGCACCAACGAAACTAATTGAGTCTAGCGAACCGTTCGCGAATGGCCGACCGCATTATACGAGATTCCCACTAGCGTTTGCAGCACCCAGCCTTTACCTAATCAATTACTCAGCGAGGGAATGTAGCATAGCAGGGCGTTGAACCGGTACTGATAGAGTGCAAACTGCATATTGCCTGTATACACTGTATTGATACTGTTAACTTGGTGGACGGAAACATGTGACCCACCGGAGAGCAGCGACATTTTAAAAGCCAGTGAAGAAACGGGATTAGAAATTAATTTCACCTAGTGCCAGAATTTATAGTGGGTCTGATCGGCCTTTGTAAATGAGATTCGAATCCTTGTCAAATAAAAGAAATTCATTTATCTCAAAAGAATTTATTTTCATGACACTTATTATCTTCAGTTCGAAAAATTTTTATATCACTAAAGTACAGGATATTCTGTTGATAAATGGAATAACCGAAATATGTAGGCTGGGTACATAATGTAGATGTATACTGCAGTTAAGATTAGATGGCACATGCGCACAAACCAGATTTCGTCTTTCGGAGAAACGGACGAGTCCATATGACTCGGCGGGGGCGCCAGTTCAGTCGACTACTGGAAGCCGAGGTGTGCGGGTCAGCTGGTAGGATTTGTACTGT
The DNA here is from genome assembly GCA_013340265.1 of Coptotermes formosanus. NCBI lineage: Eukaryota > Metazoa > Arthropoda > Insecta > Blattodea > Rhinotermitidae > Coptotermes > Coptotermes formosanus. The sequence goes on from BLKM01012992.1 coordinate 810,648, forward strand.
GCTGGAGACGCTATGTCCCACCGTCGTGCTAGGCTGCTGGGTATCCCCTCCATTCTCCTGTTACCCCTTCACTTCCGCTCTCACGCGTCGCCGTGTGCCGTGTCATCTCAATCGTGCTCTACACAAATCCCGGGCATCAGGTTCCCCAGGCGACTAAATTCTGTACACTCTCTCATATGAAACTACGAGGAATTTAGTCTTTTACTTTGCAAAGTTCTTACCCACTTATGCATTTGCCTGTCGTCATAACATAGCATATAAATTTGTGCCATCGTTTAGTGTAATGTTGATTATATCTTCCCAATATTGTGCGAGGACAAATAAAACGAAGAAATAAATGGTTCAATTTTTTAGTCTGAAAAATTGTAACCACAACCCCCCACCTCGCCAGGTATAACAATTATGAATCCCATGTAATCATGATACACACTAATCTAATTAATACTGCATTCCCTAAACCATAAACCTGAATACATGAGCATGTTGTTTAAAGCATTGTGGCTGCCATGTCATTTGAAAAATAGATGCATACAAGTTTAAAAACAGCCCTAGAATATGAATACGTCCACATACTGCTGTACATGTACTGAAAAATGACCTCACGTCATTGTGTTTGCATGCTATTCATTTTGTTTACCTTTATATCAGAAACAGTAAGCAATGCACTATCAATAATATACATTATTTACTGAAGAATAAATTATTAATTCGCTGCTCACAGATAAAAACACTGTGTTAATGTCAGATACTATGTAGCATGAATTAAATGAAAGAATGGAGTTGAAAAATGGTAGGATTTGGAAGTTGTTGTGGCCTGATGGTAAGTACTGTCCCGGTATTAACCTGGATACACTGAAGTAAACACCAATTTCTTAACAACGCCTCTGATGGGAACCATAGAACATCGCTGTACTAAAATACTTTGAAAAAGACTGTCCCAAGTTCATAGTCTTGCCCCAGCACGTATTCCCTTTCAAATGTTACGCTGCCAAGTGTAATTGCCTATTAGTTGGGCTATCAGAGAACAGACGGAATTAATCGAAACGTCTGCACAGGTTTCTGGAGAATAAATTGCTCTGCAGGTTTTCTGTAATTGGTCTATATTTCTACCAGCACCTTGACACGCTGTCCGATTTTATTTGGGCTAAAATGCGATGCAGTTCGTGTGTATGGACACCACGGAGTTACCGTGCAGAATTGTTCGTTCCTTTACTTTCTAATAACCAGTACATAAGCCTTTGCATTGCCGCATATTATAGCTTATTCGAATCAAACAAACACACTGATTAGTTATCCTATATCTACATTAACGTATCGCCAGTATGTTTCTGCTTCTACTAAGCCGTCATCGAAGAGGACTTATGCCGGGGAATGCATATTTATAAGAATACCATTAAACGCAGAGCAGCATATGTGCATCTCTTAGTATATGAGACGTTGAATTCCCATGCAGTGCTAATAAAAATCGATAACAGATTTCTATAAAAAAATTTATAAGTATAGCCTCTATAGCTCACGTACCAAGACATGCAAATGTACTGCTCTCAAACGTAATTGTATACTCACATATATATAAGTCCCTTATATACATCTCCCTGATAATGGCTTACTAGAAGCCGAAACATATGGAGATAGGTTAAAGTACGAGTAGATAAAAAGATGTATGGATCTAATCTAATCTAATCAATTAGCCGATTTATTAACTCCTAAACCGATCCCACTGACCGCCCTGTCTAAGACGTGGGTTTGCGGCCGCTCGCTTGCTGGGCTTGTGGGTTCGAATTCCGCCAGGGGCGTTCATGTCTGTGTCTTGTGAGTGTTGTGTGGTGGGAGGTAGAGGTATCTGCGTCGGGCTGATCACTCGTCCAGAGGAGTCCCACCGAGTGTGGTGTGTCTGAGTGTGAGGAGGCCCTGGCCCACTCGGGGATGTTGCGCCATGGGGATGGGGGGGGGGGAGAAGAAAATTGATTCCTCATACCGAATTCACAATAATGAAATGCCTCACAAATTGTCAAATTTCAAATAAGCACATACAAACAAACAGCGGCGGATTTCCATTAATCAGGCGTTAAATTTTTAATTCAACAAAACTCCAGCAGTAACAAAACAGACTGCATGACGAACATATATTACAGACACCGGTTAAATGGCAATATTGCAATCTTTTTTAATCTGTTCACCACTTTTTTACTGAACACACCCCTACTCTTTACATCGTTTCGACATCGAATTTTAATCGAAAACCAATCGACATAAAAGCCCCTTCCCCTTACCTGGTTGTCCAAATCAGCCACCACATTCAGCCCTCACCATGCTCCATTACCGCTACAGTAATTTATTTGTCATTTTACTCGCTGAAATTTTGGCCCATTACGAAAATGTCATATATATGTTTGAGATACAATTTATTTATCTTGTAATCACGTGTATGCTATTTCTGCTACCATGATACAGCAAATAACTAACTAACTAACTAACTAACTAACTAACTAACTAACTAACTAACTAACTAACTCCATGGAGCAGAGGCCTTCTTGAGAAGCTAACAGTTTCTCAGCTAGTCTACAAATTCCCCGCATTTTATGGAACCCTGAGGTTCATTATCGCATTCACAATAGCCAGCCACCTGTCCCTACCCTGAGCCAGCTCAATCCAGTCCATGCGCTCATTCCATTTCTTGAAGATCCATCTTAATATTATCCTCCCATCTACGCCTGGGTCTCCCAAGTGGTCGCCTTCCCTCAGGTCTCCCCACCAAAATCCTGTATGCACCTCTCTTTTCCCCCATATGTGCTACATGCCCCGCCCAACACATTAGTAATATTTTTTTGCAGTTTCTTTTTTGAAGTTTAATATTTCTGGAAAAGCAATTAGTAATCACATTAAGCATGACATAGAAGAGTATTATGCTGATCAGAAGAAATTCTGAATCTGTAACCTGTAAACTGTAAAATACATTTCAAGCTTTGCGCTTCTATCCTTTCAGTATGTGCAATGCTTACTGCGAACTAATATGGGGGGATGAGCCCAGCAAGGCCACGCAGGCATGTAATTACTGATACAGGGTCTCGGGAGCAACAAGAAACCTCACGGAATTCTGGGTATCTCTACGTCACATACTCGATTCAGTGACTATTACACTGGAGTGCCTGCACTAAATTTACTGAAATTTAACACAATTACAGTGCCGGTAGAGTGTGAACCGTTGTAACTATGAATATACACACTGTGCTCACATAACTGAGTAAGGAGTGGAATTCAATAAAGCTGTAATGTTTATTAGAATTAAGTCAAAACCCTTCATGCTAACATAGCATTTAAATTTTCACTTTGTTATCACCGTGCATTCTTTTGTATCACAAGTAAAATCGCCAACAAAATGCACTGTATTTTTCACACTTATTCTGTCTTACCCCGACATGTTTGGGCGTAGCATGACGCCATCTTCAGGGGGATCGTGCAGACACTATTCACTCGGGCGATGTTTACATACAATATTAAAAGAAGTGGTTGCTAAAAACGGAACGTATACACATACTCAGTACTTTTTCAGTTTGTTAAAACTTGATAAGAGCTGGTAAAACGGTAGTACACAGCGTCATGATCAAAGGCAATACCACACTTTTACTGTTCATACCGTGGCACACTGTTACATAGTTACATAGTGCGCCTTGTTACATTTTATCAGCCTGTTTGACTATTTAACAGTGTGCCACGGTATGAACAGTAAAAGTGTGGTGTTGCCTTTGATCATGACGCTGTGTACTACCGTTTTACCAGCTCTTATCAAGTTTTAACAAACTGAAAAATTACTGAGTATGTGTATATGTTACGTTTTTAGCAACCACTTCTTTTAATATTGTATGTAAACATCGCCCGAGTGAATAGTGTCTTAAATCTGCACGATCCCCCTGAACATGGCGTCATGCTACGCCGAAACATGTCGGGGTAAGACAGAACAAGTGTGAAAAATACAGTGCATTTTGTTGGTGATTTTACTTGTGATAGCATTTAAAATTGTATGACTTTCACTCATTGTGGGTTTAACCCTTTAAAGACGAAGCGTATCGGTTTCATATAAGGACTCAGTGCGTACCGCGCTGTAAACACCCTCCATCGCGGTTACAAAAACCATTCAGTTGCTGATGTATAAGGCAGAAGTTGCTGTTTGTTCTGAGATCCGTACAAAACACATAAACGCAATGTGGGCACCACGTAGAATTTTTTAATGTTAAACCTGGTGGTACGTAAAGTTACCGCTAGGCTTTAAAAGGTTAGCAGTGTTTGAATTTGCTAAAGTTAAAGCTAAGTAACTGATGGCAGTGAAACGTGGACATTATCGGCAAGAGATATAAACATTTACTTTACTTGCATGTGAAGTAGAGAGATTCGTTCCGTTTCGTAGTCCTTCCCTCTTCTACCTACTCACAGTAGGTGTCGAGGTTGTTTCTTTTCATTTGATCACACTCAGACACACAGCACAGTCGGTAGAACTCCTCTGGACGAGGGATCGGCCCGTCGCACACACCTCTACCTGACAATACAAACACTGTACAAGAGACAAACATCCATGCCCCCCGGTGGGATTCGAACCCACGATCCCAGCAAGCGCTCGGCCGCAGACCTGCGCCTTAGACCGCGCGGCCACTGGGATCGGCGACATGCAGATATTAAGAAGGATATATATTCCAGTTCAAACTGAAGAAGGATGGAGAATAAGAAATAATGATGAATTGGAGAAATTAATGAGACGAGAAGGTATAGTTAAAATACATGAAAGCACAGAGGTCAAAATGGTGGGGGCATTTAACAGGATGGAAAGAACAAAAAAAGTGAAGGGGATTACGGAATGGAGTCCCGTAGCAATGCGATCAAGGGACGTCCAAAAGTTAGATGTAAAGATGAAGTGCCAAATGATTTAAAGAAATTAAAATTGAAGAACTGGACATATCTCGTTAAAGACAGAAAAGCCTGCTATGGACTGATGCAGGATGATCCCAGTCGCCGCGCGGTCTAAGGTGTGGGCCTTCGGCCGAGCGCTTGCTGGGATCGTGGGTTCGAATCCCACCGGGGGCATGGATGTTTGTCTCTTGTACAGTGTTTGTGTTGTCAGGTAGAGGTCTCTGCGACGGGCCGATCCCTCGTCCAGAGGAGTCCTACCGACTGTGGTGTGTGAGTGTGATCAAGTGAAAATAAACAACCTCGACACCTACTGTGAGTAGGTAGAAGAGGGAAGGACTGCGGAAAGAAACGAAACGAAACGATGATCTAATGCAGACGACCAAAACCCACACGGCGTTGTAGCGTCAGCATCAGAAGGAAGGTAAAGCTATCCATATGCAAACCACGAAGGTATATGCAGGAGTAAAGATAAAGGTCGTGCGGTTATAACAACGGCACTAAGGTGACGCAAGTGTTCAGCTTCAAACCCCGACCTCTTTACTCCCGAAAAAGGCATCCGATACGCATTCAATAAAAGACTTGGTAGCCACAGAGCCTGTTTGGCCGGGAGGGGAACAAAATTCTTGGCTCTGCCGTCAATCGAAGCCCGATCCCCCGTTTGCCCATCCCGTACCTTACTCACCATATCATATTTTCAAGGCAGCATATCTTCTATTGGGTTATTTTAAATGCGACATTTAACCTTTTAAAGCATAGCGGTAAATTTACATACGACCAGGTTTAACATTAAAAAATTCTACGTGGTGCCCACATTGCGTTTATGTGTTTTGTACGGATCTCAGAACAAACAGCAACTTTTGCCTTACAAAACATTAAGAGACTGGTTTTTATAACCGAAGTGGAGAGTGTTTACAGCGCGGTACGCACTGAGTCCTTATATAAAACAGATAAGCTTCGTCTTTAAAGGGTTAACCTGCATCTAATAGTACGCCAATCTTTGCAGTCTAATTTTCAGCACAAGCAGCGAAATAGTACGTCTGGTGTTTAGGCGCCGATTTTGCAATTAGGTGACCCAGATCTGACCCCAATGTAGTGACCGCCTGATTTGTGGTTGTCAGAGTGGCACTGCAACAGTTCTGTCTCTGATTACTTCAGTTTTCTCCTGTCAGTTACCATTCCACTAAAGCTCCGTATTCGTATTAACTCACACACCATTCGTGCTAAATATTGTACTGACAGAACGACAAATTGACGCGTTACAGAATTCAAAAGGAGTCATATACATAAAAGATACAGCCAATGCATTATAGGGTAATAATTAGGTGCCTTCACGTAACCCCTGTTGCCGTCGAAAACAGTAAGTGTTACATATAATGAGTGAGTATCTGTATTCTTGCCTTAGTTATCCAGCACGCAAAACGCATGCGCCGTGTTATATTGTCATCTGTGGCCTGTCTCGCTCTATCACATTTTTCCACATTGTCTCACAAACGGCACGATTTTCAGAAAAAAAAACGCTATTGAACATAAACTGTGTGTTTTGATTTTCTCTACAAATTTCGTTTGAAACATTTCTCATTCTAAATATAACTCAGCGAGATATTATCATAAATGTACATAGGTCTTCATGTAAACTACGTGTTATTATTGTCAGATTTCAATTCAAATTAAAATTTGATGAACTGGGTTTCGAAAAATCTTCAAATATGAAATTTCATAAAAATTCGTCCATTGGAAGCCATGTTTTCCACGCCGATATGATTAGTACTGTTACTTCTTCCCCACTAATTTCGAATAAACAATTTGCCTTCAAACAGCTCAGTCTATGTTCGTCCCTTTGTCCGGTGTTTAAGGTACTTTTCTCGTAAGATATGTTGCTGGCGAGAGATATCATAGCAGACACAAAATCTCTGATGCAATTCTCCATTAGATACTCCAGCGAAAACTCGCGCTGGAACGTGTTATAGACATTCGTTGTACTCCAGCAAGTTGGGACATTTATTGGAATTTTAAGCTTCCTGTAAGAGGGAGCATTAATGCTTGTTTCGACACAATACTTCCTTCTTAAGTGGATCTTTATGGTGCAAGGTTTTGGATTCTCCAAACGCTGTCGAAAGCTCACGTTCTCCAGGCAATTGCACTGTGTCGACTGATAAACATGTATTATTCTTGAACTGCCTGATCCTGAATGAGGCATTCCGGTGCTTCGAAACGTCGGTAATTATTTACCAATAGACACGACGCAACGTCCCAGAAGATTTAAATCTTCAATGCTTAAGATTTTTCTCATTTATGTAGGACTAAACATAGCTCATCCACAACTCATGAGAGAATAGCTTATAGATGTGACTGTACCGCTCCCATTAACTGCCGACTTTACAGCCATTAACTCAGCCCATCGTGTTCTCTCTGATCTTAGAAATTATTTTAATCAGCTCAAAATAAATTACCTACAAACATCCGCGACATATTCTGCTCAAAATTCCCACCTGGTGCAATAAAAACGAACCGTGTTTGCTGTCCGTCGAAGGCTATATCTAGAACCAGACTCTTTTCTCCTTTACCACGATATAACATTCAGTACACAGCACATAACTGGTATTGTCTGCGTCGAGATTAAGGTGAGAAAAATTAGCAAGGGAACATGTAGCGAACTGGAGACAAGGACTATCAAAAAACATCAGTAGCTCTAATAGAATCAGTTTAACCCTTTAAAGACGAAGCATATCTGTTTTATATAAGGACTCAGTGCGTACCGCGCTGTAAACACTATCCACCTCGGTTATAAAAACCAGTCTCTTAATGTTTTATAAGGCAAAAGTTGCTGTTTGTTCTGAGATCCGTACAAAACACATAAACGCAATGTGGGCACCACGTAGAATTTTTTAATGTTAAACCTGGAGGTACGTAAAGTTACCGCTAGGCTTTAAAAGGTTAAGAATTGGAAACTTTTGGTACGTACAAGTCATAAAGTGTTCCTGATAAGAATTATCTCATCAGCTGCGAGAGCTGGCACATGTTAGATCAGTAACGGCGGCTTCTGAAACTGAGGGCAAGAAACAGGAAACAATTGAAACAAATCAAATTCCTCGCCGTATAATTTAGCCTCTAATGATATGGCGTAGAGGATGATACAAATATAGACGGCAGGAGATATGAATACGTAGAGATAGAAGATTTCAGGGCGCGGACAGGGCTTTGATTAAACGGAAACAAGATACTCAAAATGAAGCGGTAATGCCCATGGGGAAGAGAGACCTCTGATACTGCTACAGGCAAAATGACACAAAGACAACGAAAGGCCTTGGAATTGCAGCGGCAGAATTATAAATATCTTTGCTCATATTTCAACATTGCTTTCAAGCTCTGTACTACGCTGTTGTTAGCAATGAATTCCAGTGGCGCAGTACGATTTTGTGTGAACTCTAGATTTATAATGAAACCTGAAAAAGACGTCAGAAACCACACGAAACAAACAACAAATCAACATAAGATTATGATATAGGCAGTAGTCTAATAAAATTATTTTCAGATCTACATGAATAATGCATTTTCAGTCTATAGGTAGCCTATAATCTGCAAGATTTGGAAAAACACAGTATCGACATGACTGGACTGGAAAAATATTCTACATATTTTAGACTCTCTCCTTCTTCCTCTCTCGCTGTCTCTCCTCTGATCTCATTTCCTCTCCCAAAGCAAATAATTGCTGTAGAATAACATTGCGTGAAATTGGTAACGTGCCGAAACCCAGTCAATTGAGTGACATTGTGAGAAGGAGTTTCGGAATAAAAATCCCGCTTTGTTTCCGAAAATAAGTCACTAATCCAGGGGTAGCCAGTCAGACTATTTGCCACAGCCTCGATGTGAGAGGGAACGTAGGCAAGAGCAAAACCGTCTGGCCACTGCGGTGGACATGCGCGAAACGTCAGAGGGTAAGAGGAGCATACGACGGTTTTTAAAAAGTTATTTCGCAAAGAAATATAAGGTTTTTACGTTTTACAATTGCAAACAAAATAAAATGTTATTTCTTTATTTGATGATTTATTTCTGATAAATAAAATGCAATAAAATTTATGTTATTCATTTCCCTGCATTTGGTTTTTCCTTAACCTTTTAAAGCCTAGCGGTAACTTTACGTACCACCAGGTTTAACATTAAAAAATTCTACATGGTGCCCACATTGCGTTTATGTGTTTTGTACGGATCTCAGAACAAACAGCAACTTTTGCCTTATAAAACATTAAGAGACTGGGTTTTATAACCGAAGTGGAGAGTGTTTACAGAGCGCTACGCACTGAGTCCTTATATAAAACAGATACGCTTCGTCCTTAAAGGGTTACTTATAAAATACAGAAGTTTAGCTTCAGATATTTATGAGCCTCCCGCTTCAAAATCGAATGTGATTTTCATTATTTTCCTCAACAACCTGCGCGAAATGCACCAGTGACGTGGGCGAGCCGCGTTGTGATCAACCCTTATACGTTTTATACTTTACTTTTGCGAAGATATTTACCCTTCTGTCTCTCTATTTGTCTGTCCGTCAGTCTGTGCACCTGTACGCCTGGCCGTCCATCTGTCAACCTATATGTCCACCTGTCTAAATGTCCTTCTGTCTACCTGTCAAAGAATTACAGCGGTACGCTGGAACTTGTTGTTGCCTAACTGACATACTGCACTATTACTCGTATATTCCTGCAGGCACTGCGGAAGACCACGAAAAGCACCACTCAAGGTACTCGGTATCCCACCATAAATTCGAACCCGGCACGTCCCGGATATAATCCTAGAGAATTATGGCTGTAAGGTACTAAGGAATACGGGTACAAATCGCTTACCACAAATAATTATGAACAAATCAATAGAGAGAAAACGACGGTTTATGGATTCTCATGAAAAAGAAATTAAATCGAGCCACGAGGGATAATGAATGCAGAAGTTACGTACAACCGCAAATCCAAAAGGAGAGCAGACTTTGTTAGAAAAGCAAAGGTACAATATCCTAACAAACACATAACGACAATTTTCGGAGCAACAACCGACGTGAAATCCTGAAAAATTTATTCATACCGAGGGCATTAACATCTGAGTTGAAAATCAATCGAACGATGCTTATGTCAACTCACGCTGTGAAAGACCTAAAGAAAACGTAACAAAATCACTAATTACAGGCCCTTTTACAACAACAATACTCAGTAATTACACTCAGCCCATATTAAGAAAACAAACAGCTGCCAAGGAACTAACAGAACAAAACACATCACTTGAGCCAGACGCACGGGGGTATTTCAAAGCATTAAGGGGCTGCAATCACTCCGCAAATAACACTTAATTTATCGTCAAGATATGACTGACAATTTCAAAATAAAAATACACAGATTGAAGAAAATATTTAATTAATTTTCCCACCAAACAGAGGAACGTTTAATACAGCAAGATATGCTAAACAAGGCGTGGAAATACGCTTTAAAGAAAGGCGGCTCTGAAGAAAAAGACGAGGGCGCTGTGCATCCTTCAGAAAGGCCATACAGTAGTGGAAGAACAAAGAGAAGAAAATGAGCTAAGATGACAAGAAAGGATTACATCAGTCTGTATCAGTTTAAAAGCACGTAAATCAAAATCGGAACTGAATGGGTGCCACAGAAACTCAATACATTCAAAACAACGGAAGGAACATTTAAAATCTTTTTTATGAACAAAATTAAAGGTCAGAACTTAATTAGATGCAACACAGTAACTTTGACAAGTTAGCGCCAAAACCGGCTCAAATGCAGAAACAACGCTTTGGATATAGATTCAAGTGTTCCGGGACGTTACTCTAGGTCGACATCGACGTTTCGAAAGATATATGAAGCAGCTATAAAATTCTGAAGAGAACAGCACTAAGATCGTTCGAAACGTCGACAGAGCGTCACATCCCAGAAGAGTTGTTTCTTAATCAAAACTGCAGTCTTACACCAAACTTCTCACGCTATGGATGTGAGACACTGCAGTGCAGAGGAATTTATTTGGCGTGTACAACTAATTAACTAACTAACTAACTAACTAACTTACTAACTAACTAAGTCTCTATCTATCTAACTGGGATGCTAAAAGTTCTTCAGATAATCAAGAAATTCCCCACTTTTTATGAAACCTGAAGTCTCAATGCCGCATTCACTAACTAACTGGGATGCTAAAAGGTCTTCAGATAATCAAGAAATTCCCTACTTTTTATGAAACCTGAAGTCTCAATGCCGCATTCACTAACTAACTAACTAATCAACTAACTAAATAAATAAATGACTAACTGAGAAGCTGAAAGGTCCTCAGATAATCAAGAAATTCTCCACATTTTATGAAAACCGAAGGCTCATTACCGCATTCACAACAGCCCGTCACTTGTCCCTATCCTCAGCCAGAGCAATCCAGTTCACGCCTGCCATCTATGCCTAGGTCTTTCAAGTAGTTTCTTTCCCTCAGGTGCCCCCAACCAAATCCTGCATGCACCCTCCTGTCCCCCATACTTTCAACATACCCCTTCCATCTCATTCTTCTTTATTTAATCATCCGAATGATATCTGGCGAGGAAGCTTGTACAAATATGAAAAAAAATGGGAACGGAGAAAAGGACCTATTGCAGTGTTCACTGAAATAGCGCGTGTGATTAGGTCAACGCCCGGCAAAAGTAGGGCTAAGTAGCTGTGAATTCTTCATTTCACGCAATTAAGCCGCCCGTTTCCATGGTTACGTAATGAAATCCAATTCATGAAGCAGCTGTACTCAGACACAAAGGCTTGCAAGTGAGAGCCATTACAGTTAGCAGAGCGGCAATAACATCTCATTGACTTCTTGTGAGAACCCTCCTATTGCTTATCCTATAATTGCCGTATTTTTCACAACTTATCTCTCTACATTTTATAACAGTAGCCCTCTTCCCTTACTGAGGGTGTTCGAGAATAGGGTGCTGAGGAGGATATTTGGGCCTAAGAGGGACGAGGCGACAGGGGAGTGGAGAAGACTACATAACGAGGAACTTAATGATCTGTACTTATCACCAAATATTATTCGGGTAATCAAATCGAGAAGAATGAGATGGACGTGACATGTAGCACGTATGGGGGAAAAGAGAGGTCACACAGGATTTTGGTGGCGAGACCTGAGGGAAGGTGTCCACTTGGGAGACCCAGGCGTAGAGGGGAGGATAATAAAATGGATCTTCAAGAAGTGGGATGGGGGACATGAACTGGATTGAACTGGCTCAGGATAGTGACAGGTGGCGGGCTTTACTGAATGTGGTAATGAACTTCCGGGTTCCATAAAATGCGGGTAATTTCCCGACTAGCTGAGAAACTGTTAGCTTCTCAAGAAGGCCTCTGTTCCATGTAGTTAGTCAGTCAGTCAGTCAGTCAGTTAGTTAGTTAGTTGGTTGGTTAGTTAGCCCTCTTCCTGTGGCCGTTGTCCAGTGTTTTGGGTATAATTTTATGCTGCTACACGACATTTCATATGCCGACCAGTTCCTCAGTCCCGGTAACGCTAGGAACTCTTTCCAGAGACAGACCTACTTCAGGAAGCAGCGATCCTACCGACGCGAGCTACAGGTCCTCCTGGCCCGGGAGGTAGTACCTGTTAAGGGCGCCGTCCTCAGGGACAAGAGGCGGCTGGATGGGAGTCCTTAGACATGGCGAAGGCAACCCGTCTAGGGGAGAAAACCCTTTACAAATCCTGGCCCTCCAAGTTGGGGGTTTGTCGTGGGGCCAGCACCCCCACACAGTAAAAAACTACCTTGCTAAAAAAGCTCAACGAGGACATGTAAGAAATGATGGACGATAACCTTAGGACGACCAAGGCATGTCAAAAGGATTAAAAAGGATATAACAAGCATGAAAGTATATGACTGGAAGAATGAAGCACAGAATAGAGACAGACCGAAGAAAGTGGCTGAGAAAGCTAGAATCTTGTACAGCTTGTATCGCTTTATAAGAAGACAAGACCAGTTCCTCAGTTGTCGTGTGTATCAAACAATACAAGAACAATCATACCACTGACATACTACCCTATCGTCTAAATGGCCTGGTTTTGATCCCAACCTCCCGGGGTTTTAAAATAAAAGACAATTTAGTGTATTGAAAACCAATCACTTGAAAACAGGATTTCTGCCATCTTCTGTTGTCCTTAACCCTTTAAAGACGTAGCGTATCTGTTTTATATAAGGACTCAGCGCATACCGCGCTGTAAACACTCTCCACTTCGGTTATAAAAACCAATCTCTTAATGTTTTTTAAGGCAAAAGTTGCTGTTTGTTCTGAGATCCGTACAAAACACATAAACGCAATGTGGGCACCACGTAGAATTTTTTAATGTTAAACCTGATGGTACGTAAAGTTACCGCTTGGCTTTAAAAGGTTAATGTGTTCCAATCGATCCATGTTTCTATTCCAAAAATCACCATTAATTCTAAAGCAAAAATTATTATAATAATTACACCATCTACTTTTATATCACTTGCAAAGAGAATAAAATTAAATCCAAACCGTAAAATATATATCCATATGTTGAGTTCGAGCTCAGAAATTACCAGTAATCTAAACATTAATTGTACACTATAATACTGAGACGGAAATGTCACATGCGAGGTATCACTGACGTGTATTCGGAAATTTTCCATTATCGCTGGTTACACAAACACGACGTTTCGAAAGCAGACTGCTTTTTTCTTCAGGTGCGGGAAAATCTTCAGAAAAAAGTAAGAATCTAAAGAAACTCTCACGTATGAATTGGTAGTTTTCTCATTTCTTTAGACTGTTACTTTTTATGAAGATTTTAACGAAACTAACGAGGAAAGTAATCGGCTTTCGAAATGTCGTGTTTGTGTAAACAGTGATGACGGAAAATGTCCAAATACACATCCGTGATATCTCGTAAAATTATTAGTACAATGGCGATGAAAAGAAGAGGACAGCTAAAAGTCAACCTGTAGATTTTTCCTACCATTCGGAAAGACAGTGAGTGAGTAGTTTTGTGGCGTCTGCATATTGTTACAAATTCGACACTGATAACTCCGATTTATCAACTGTAATTCGGTGCCTTATTACAGCTTACACTAAATTTTACACAGAGGTCTTTTCTGAAAGAAATCTCCCAAAGCAAGTAGGCGTATAATTCTACGCTTAAATATCGCAAAAATTTTCTGTTGTTGAAAGTCACAAGTACTTTTCTAGAGAATTCGGACACTGTTATTGAGAGTTTCCTTCCCGGACACAAAACGTGTCCAGAACAAAGACAAGGAAACATGCCGTGTGAAGCATCAAGGGCTTAAACCAAGCACGTAACTTGTGCCATGAGTTATTTATATTTACTTTCGAAACATAAATACGAGGCCAGACTCTGCGGTATGTCAAGCACAGCTATTCCAGGTTTGTAATTAGACAGTAATACGACCAACAGCGCATAAATACCAGGCGCCAGGAAAACCGGGCGACATATTTTTGTACCGTGGCGCCTAACATTTGTGGGCCCTCAGCATGGAAGTTGCTTCATGTCACCCTCCTGGTGGCTTCCAGATTTTTGGAAAATGTATACACCCCCGAATATAAATAAATATCTTTTTTTTCAGGCGATTTTTTTCGGGACGTGGAGTAATTTTATGTCTTTCACACTGAAGGGGACACTTTAAAATTTTATACATTTCTTTCTAAAATTTAATGTGTTCCATGTCCGTGCACTATATTATACAAAAACACTAATCACCAACAAATGCACAAAGAGAGTTTTATCATCAATTGTAACACACTCCTACATGTTTCGACCCTGCTAGGTCATCTTCAGGGAGAACTTTTTGTTGTCGTTACACTAAGTTTGCACTTTACAGTTGAGTGAGAACGTGCTATTGACACAGTCAACAGCACATTAGTGTAACGACAACAAAAAGTTCTCCCTGAAGATGACCCAGCAGGGTCGAAACATGTAGGAGTGTGTTACAATTGATGATAAAATTCTCTTTGTGCATTTGTTGATGATTTGTGTTTTTGTACACTTCTTTCTAATTTCTCATTCCTTACACAAGTTTTGTTCAACCGCAGACACACTGCACCTTCTCTAAATGTATAACCAGTGGATTACTGTGGCTCATGTGTGCATAAGGCTTCTTTCACAAAATCTCAATTTATTTTTGTTTCAGTTTTTTTAAGAACTGCCTAGGGCTTTCATTTAGACAGAGAACGGAAGGATATCTGCAATATCGCCGTAACCTTGTTTAAAAAACCTGCTGCTTTCGTCATTCCTTTTTAATGGCTTTGAAAAAAATAATTGAAATACGCCCTTTTAGTTTTCAATAACAGCTCCAGTAAGTGCCGGAATTCCAAAATGGAGAAAATACTAAAATATTCCATGCAATACAGCCAATAAGACTTCAAGGTTATTAACAACCGTCAAAATCATAAAAACTGGAGTACAGTAAAAAGAAAGAAAACGCAATTTCAGGCTTCCGCTGCGGCGGAAATGAGATTTTCGCTCTTACGGGATTTTATGAAGCAGGGATTGGTACTTTGGCACCGACATTTCGGAACAACCTCTCGGTCCCAACTTCAAGGGTCAAGCGGTCTTCCACTCATTCCATGAATTCCCCATACTTGTTTATTATTCATGTTCCATCGACACGGTAAATTCCTAGGAATTAACAGTCTTTAACCTTTTAGAGCCTAGCGGTAACTTTACATACAAGCAGGTTTAAGATTTAAAAATCTTACCTTCTGCCCACACAGTGTATTTATATGTTTTGTACGGATCTCAGAAAAAACAGCAATTATTTCCCTATACAGCATTAACTGACTGGTTTTTATAACCGAGACGGAGAGTGTTTACAGCGCGGTACGCGCTGAGTCCGTATATAAAAGAGATACGCTTCGTCTTTACAGAGTTAAATAAGACACGCATCTGTCTTATCAGTTTTCTAAAATGGAGCGTGTAAATAATACAGAATTCCCAATTCTGAAGTCTGCATCCCCTGACCCCAAGGAACATTTCCTATTTCTTACCACTCGGTTGCTCAAAACGTTAAACACAGTGAAGGCAAACACTTCGAATTTATATACATCTGTGTATAGGTAACGGATATTTCAAAACAGGCTGTTCCATCAGTGAGCTTGTGTTAAACAAGCAGGAGAGCAAACCCCAGTTCTGTGGTCATTGTTACCTCCGTGTGGTAATTCCCATGACCACACCTGACATCGGCTAACATGGCACAGACGTGTGGACAACAGCGTATCGCTCTTCAGATAAAACGCCCCCTTCTGTTTCGTAAAATAAATAATAAAGACAATTTTAGTCAACATAGTCTTTTTACGTTATATAAACAACATGGCCTTATAAAATGCTACGTGTTTCGACCCCTAAGGGCCATTATCAGGTACCAGTACTTAAAAAGGAAAGCAGGAAAATATCTCGAATTGTAATTCCTATGGAAGCTAACTTGCTGCTTTCGTTTTTATGTATCCTACCCTGATGATGACCTTTAAGGGTCGAAACATGTAGCATTTTATAAGGGCAGATATTGTTACATGGTATAAAATGACTGTGTTGAATAAACCGTTTTTATTATTTAACATTATTTCATTAATGAACGGAAGATTCCTAGCGGCCAATAAAAGAAGAAAATAAAGTACCTCATTAATTTTGATGATACTCCGTGGTAGGTGGTGGGGGGGGGGGTGCCATTTGCAAAAAGTAACTTTTGTTTGGGTTTAATATAACGCAAGCATTTAAAATTTCAGTACATTTTCTCTCTGCTCATAAACAGCTGTATCTAAATTAAAATGTTAACTTTCTGTAGAAACCCTAATGTTGGCAGCTTGTTAAAAATTGGATATTTCCATACCGTTCGGTTGACCCAACCTCACTACACGCAACATGATGACGACTAATGCTTCTACGAAAGCAAAAAGAAATGTATGCTTTATCGAATTTGATGGAAGGCTTAAGGGATTAATTCTTTGTCGACGAAGTATTTAACTCCAAATGCTACCCTTGTTTATGGAAGGATTTTTTGGCTATTTATTTATAAAAGAGACACAACACAAGACAGCCAAATGTGTGACTTATGAATTGTGTTAATTATAAAACTTCGATGGGATGATATTATTAAAATGAATCTTAGCGCGAGATGTTATGAAGAAGTCAGGTGAATACAGCCAACTTAGAATCATGTACCTTGCTCAGGCTTCTTATTAGCGGGTAGAAAGAGGCATTTAATTAAATGGTAAAATATTAAATGCTTTATCATAATAAAAGTAATAAATAACAAAAATCACACAAATATTATTCTATCCTGCCCTAAAGTTATCGAATAATTCATATAAATTTGAGTGGAAAATATTTCATGCAAGCTGTTAAACATTTGAAGGAAAAGACCAATCACCCGTGTAGGTGTGTAACTCACGCACTCCAATTTGTGCTTGGATAAAACGGATTCACTTACCGCCAGTGAGTATCAGCTGTCCACTCACAGTTGTGGAATCATGATGCTGGATTATGCAAATATTGTAAGGCTAATAAAGAGGTTCCTTATACCTGCAACAGGGCAAACTGTCCGAACCATGAATACCTGGTCGACAGAGTGACGCTAACTAATGAAGTAACTAATTACAAACGCCTGCATCAACAAAAGTACAAGAATGAACACTGCCAATACTAAAGCCAACAGCTGGACAAGACCCAAAGCCAGTTACAGTCAACCCCTGTTCTTAGAGCATACACTTTAATGTGTACGTTAAAACGTGAAAGACTAAGATTAACCTAAATCACATATATATTCAGTTCGTACCGCACAGTAAACACACTCCATCTCGGTTATAAACACCAATCAGTTAATGCTGTATAGTGAAAGATTCAGTCCGTACCGCGCAGTAAACACACCCCGTCTCGGTTATAAAAACCAGTCAGTTAATGCTGTATAGGGAAATAATCGCTGTTTGTTCTGAGATCCACACAAAACACATAAATACACTTTGCGGTAGAACGGAGAAGTTTTGAAAGTGAAACCTCACGGTGTATATAGTAACCACTGGGCACTAAATGATTAATATGTTTAAAGAAGCGATTTTATGTAACTATCACATTGCCTGGAGAGACAGAAGAAAACCATTAAAAACCTTCCCTGGGATGTTACTTTCGGCACGGAAATAAGCCTAGTCCGTTCCGCCTTCTTGCACGAAATTTAACCTGTGAGAAACAGCACGTTGAAACGCAGAACTTTGTACTGGGACTGTGACGGAGCAAGAAAGCAACAGTGCAGAGCAGATTCGTACCTGAGAAACGCTAGTGACTGCTGATAAAGAGATTCACCACCTTTTATGGATCCTGAGTATTAACTCTTCAAACACGAAGCATGTCTGTTTTATATAAGGACTCAGTGCGTACCGCGCTGTAAACACTCTCCACTTCGGTTATAAAAACCAGTCTCTTAATGTTTTATAAGGCAAAAGTTGCTGTTTGTTCTGAGATCCGTACAAAACACACAAACGCAATGTGGGCACCACGTAGAATTTTTTAGTGTTAAACCTGGTGGTATGTAAAGTTACCGCTAGGCTTTAAAAGGTTAAAACAGGCCGCCAATCTATTCTGTCGACAGCCAGGTGAATATAGTCCATGCCTTGGTAAGATTTAACGTTACAATATCTAATTCTATGTCTACAAATTAACGTTTCAAGTTCCTTCACTTCCATAGTAGGTCTATTCGTCTCCTCCATTCATGCTACATGTCCCGCCGTTCTAAATGTCCTTGAAATTATTATCCTAATATTATTTGTTCCAGAGTAAATTTTTCCTCAACGTCCTTTTGTATAGCTCTCTGAGGTCTGAATACTCTGTTCCTCCCAAAACCCCTTATCAAACACACCCAATTTACTTCCTCATATTAACATTGAGATTTGAGGTTTTAAGCCCACTTAAAACCAAAAGTAATATCACAGCATTTGGTTTCTTTGATGTTCATGATTTTAGAAAAAAAATGGAAGAAGAAATACTCGCAGATTCACGGTAGCAACAATTCCCTCAGTTTAATCTGTTCTCATTTCCTTCCTCAATGTAACTCAGAAATGCTATTTTTTCTCGAAACGCTTAAAATCAGCTACGTAGCTACATAGCTGTCTTTCCACTTTGTTCTGAATTCTGTAGAAATATGTTCAAATAAGGGCCAATTTATAATTTTTCTTTCTTTATTTACAACCGACCTACTCAGTAGCGACTAACAGGAAACCTGTAGTTTCCTTTCGGCACCTAACAACTCCGGCCAACCAAATGATATAAACAGCACGGGCTGATCTGTTCCTTTCAATTACAGTCCATGTGCTTACTTTGAACCTTCCTGCCACAATGCCACACAGACTTAGAAACAGTTACATCACATAAATCTCACTCAGCCGGGGGCCAGATATGTATACTGAGATCTGCACTCTTCTGGGATATTACGCAGCATAGAGTTGTAGTTCTGCACCGACATTTCGGGACACCCAGTTCGTCCCGTCTTCAAAATTCGAGAAGTCTTCTTGTATATAATTCCTTATCTGACTGGAACTCTGAGACAACATTTGTTTGTCCTTCATTATATGTGTGACGTATTCACCCTTTAAAGACAAAGCGTATCTGTTTTATATAAGGACTCAGTGCGCACCGCGCTGTAAACCCTCTCCACATTGGTTATAAAAACCAATCTCTTAACCCTCTAAAGACGAAGCGTATCTGTTTTATATAAGGACTCAGTGCGCACCGCGCTGTAAACCCTCTCCACATTGGTTATAAAAACCAATCTCTTAACCCTCTAAAGACAAAGCGTATCTGTTTTATATAAGGACTCAGTGCGCACCGCGCTGTAAACCCTCTCCACATTGGTTATAAAAACCAATCTCTTAACCCTCTAAAGACGAAGCGTATCTGTTTTATATAAGGACTCGGTGCGTACCGCGCTGTAAACACTCTCCACTTCGGTTATAAAAACCAGTCTCTTAATGTTTTATAAGACAAAAGTTGCTGTTTGTTCTGAGATCCGTACAAAACACATAAACGCAATGTGGGCACCACGTAGAATTTTTTAATGTTAAACCTGTCGTATGTAAAGTTACCACTAGGCTTTAAAAGGTTAAGGCCCTTGGCGAATAACAGTGTCGGTTCGTACAGCTGTAGCATATACTTTATGGAAAACTTTGCTTGAATTCGTAATAATGTTAATATACCCAGAGACACATTAATGTCTAGAGAGGGCTTTCCTTGGCTCCGCAGCGGATATTTCTTTGTTCTTAATCCAGGGTGTTCTCAGACATCTCCCCCTTTATGACACTCATTTTCTTCAAATTTTACTCTATCATTATTCTTGTGCACAGTAACCGGGATCCATAATACAAACTGCGCCATTCCCTTTGACTCTTAAGAATATTACTGAAACAGCATAACACACAAAGCCTCTACCATTCGAATAACACAGGCTTATAAATTCATTCACTCACCTTTAACACCCATTCATATTTCGCTAAACTTATTAGCCTAGCCATTTTATTTTAGGGTTATTTCAATTATGCCTTTTAATAATATTATCCAAAAAATGCACTTAATTGTCATACATTCATAGCAATATATTTACAAACATTCCACTCCTACACGTTTCGGACACTTTCGGGTCATCATCAGGGAGAACACCAGAAATTCAAATTCAATTGTACCTTAAATTTATCACATTATTATTAGTATTAGTATTAGAATTAGTATTATGAATGAGATGGGCGGGGCATGTAGCACTTATGGGGGAAAAGAGAGGTGCATACAGGATTTTGGTGGCGAGACCTAAGGGAAGGCGACCACTTCGGAGATCCAGGCTTAGATGGGAGGATAATGTTAAAATGGATCATCTAGAAGTGGGATGGGGCATGGACTGGATTGAGGTAGCTGAGGATAGGGACAGGTGGTGGGCTCTTGTGAATGCGGTAATGAACCTCCGGGTTCCATAAAATGCGGGTAATTTCTTGACTAGCTGAGAAACTGTTAGCTTCTCAAGAAGGCCTCTGCTCCATGGAGTTATTTAGTTAGTTGGTTGTTTAGTTAGTTAGTTAGTTAGTTAGTTAGTATGATATCAGTTTACCTCGTATCATATTTCAGAACAATATCGCACCAATATGCTCTCAGATCGGAGCCAACCTGTCACAAATTTCTTTAGTTTTTTAAGAAATCACTTCTATCCCCTACGTGAGTCAAATCGCCTTCTCACGTAACGTGCATCACCATTACCTTCGCGTAAAATGTGCAATTGTAAGCATGTCCCATTTTTCCCTCTCTCTGCTTCCACCTGACCTAACTCAAACTTCGCTAATTCCTTTGCCGCAGCATTAAATAAACATCAACTCTGCATTCTCCAGACGTTACAATTTCCAAACACCATATTTACTGCTTTGCTGCTTAGATCTTTCTACCAAAGCAGTTCAATGCTCACAGCTTATGTATATAATAACTTATTTCCATAAAAACTTACATCTTCTGCGCTCAAAATTTACAACGCGTCTGCCTTAACTAGTGACAGGTGGCAACAATAATTCGTTTGTACAGTTCTTCTCAAAAGAAAATAACTGCTGATAAGAAAGTCCAGTCCCTTAGGCACGAGTGTCTTGCGTGCAATGGACAGGGTGGCTTTTGTAACCCACGATTCCGCGCAGACATAAAATATGACACATCTGTTACTTGACAAGATTAGAGAAGAAAGACATTTCTCCTTTTTAATTGCAGTGCTGTAAATTGCTATATTTAATTGTTCCGTCATGGAACGATATTGAATACAATTTTGTAGAGGTTTTTAGAATACGTTTTTACAAAAAGCATAAAGTCCTACGGTTGTAGTAAAAAAGGACTGTAAAGTTTTATGGTAGAATTAATTTACAGCAGAATTTCAGACATCTTTGAACTTCGAAAAATACGACATTCTGCAGCTTTTAGAGTAATGTTCTTGGTGTGTTAGGAAATTTTTAATTTATCTGTCATTCCCACGTACACATATTATTGGACTTCTAATGTTGTTGTGCTTTCGGGTAGAAATTCTTTGCTTTTTTCATATGTCATGCAGTAATCGGAAAAAATAGGAGTTTGCAACACCCTGACAAATGTGGGTGTGCTTGCTGCAGTGTGGATGTTAAGTTGCAATTTTTAAACTTAACCGGCTTACGCTTTCTTTTCACACCACTGAAATGCCTATAAAGTAGGACACACGCAACGCAGCGACTTGGACGAATTGCACTTCGTGGTTTAAAAATACTGTGACAAACCGGACTCGTGGAACAAGCAGCCATTCGTCCCAGAAGCTTTTGAAAATAAGTTTGTTATAACGACCATCATCCTGGGTTCGATTCCCGATGGTGTCATTGGAATTTTTCATTGACATAATCCTTCCGGCCACACTTTGGCCCTGGGGTCGACTCAGCCTGTCACGGAAATGAGTACCGGGAATATTTCCTGGCTGGTAAAGGTGGCCGGTGTGTAGGGCTGACAACCTTACCACCTTCATGTGCCGATTGTGTAGAAATCTGGGAGCCTCAACCTCCTGGAATCCTAGGGGCCTATCCAGGCCTGTACAGGGATTGCTTTACCACCAGCAACACCAATAACATCACCATCAACACCAAAACATCACCACCATAGCCAATATAAACACCGCCACCAATAACGTCACCAAAAACACCACGGCCGCCGCAGCCACAACCACCACTACCACCACCACCACCACCACCACCACCACCACCATCACCCCCACCACAACCACTCCCACCACCACCACCAATAAAAACACTGCCACCACCGCCACCAAACGAAAACCAGCAACACCAGCATTACTGCCGCCGAATCCACCGCCACCATCAGTAGCGCCGTACTACCACCACCACCACCAACACCACCACCACCACCACCACCACCACCACCACCACCACCACCACCACCACCAGTTTGGTGACATAAGATACTTAACGCACCACAAGAATATATTTTAAGAGAGGCCCTGAAATTCGTTGGTTCCTACAAAGTGACTGAAGTACAGTATAAATACGTCCACTTTGAGAAGTTAAAATTAAGCAAGAACACGCTTCCAATAAACACAGATACCCTGTAGCCTCGTGTGACAATGGCGCTCTGCAGGACGCTTGCAGGAACACTGTAAACATTTATGTACCGTGTTCTGTCCAAGTTGCTCTTGGCGCAAGATGAGTTTCTTACTCAAGAGACCGCAACTGAACAGGTGTACTGAAAGTTGCCCCACCAGCGGTTTCCATAGTAATTTAGAAATGTCACAACCAACCTGAAAATTATCTACCGCACCGACATCTCCCTGCTGCTCCTGTTTCCTAGTGCTTTCCGCTGCAATTTTCGGCTCCTATAAATAACGAAACAGTCCGGCGACTAACAACTTCCCTCCCCCTTATTATAAGGTATTTGCTTTCTTTTAGAGGTGGCTGTTTTCTGTCACAAGTGGCTGTTTTCCTTTGTATGTATTAACCGCACGGAATTTGTACAATATTATCCATTTAAAGACGAAACGCATTCCGTCTAATATACTCAGGGTGTACCGCGCAGTAAACATTCTCCACCTCAGTTTAAGCTACCAATCATTTGATGATGTGTCAGGTAAAAGTTGCAGATTGTTCCCAGATAAGTAAAAAACGTATAAACGGAATGTAAGCACCATGGAGAATTGATGAAAATTAAGCCTGGTAGTACGTAAAGTTACCGCTAGGCTTTAAAAGGTTAAATAACACTGTATAACGTATCGTCTTCAAAATACGCTGGCTTCGTTTAGTCCTGCAAGATTTCATTTGTTTGAGAAGATACATAAATGAAGTACACGACACATTTCTGTTACACATATATATGGTAAAATTAATGTTCTTTCATTAATGTAAGAATTGCGTACCTGTTTTCTGATTCCAGAGTTTTCGCATTTCTAACACCATAATTTCTGCAGTGTATTTCATTGTTACTGTGGTTACAGCAGAACAATGATGCCTAAAATGAATAGCTCCAAACGTTTATAAACTTGTGGCTTGAAAGCTGCTATGGAAACCAACGCGTTGTGGCTAAGATAGAATTGAATGTGGTCTTGGGGAAAGGAGCCGGATTCCATCCGTGTTGCACTGGCTAAGGGCTGGCTTACTGCAGTTCGGCCCCCTTCAGAGGCAGGGGTCTTCTCTTTGCCACAGAGATAGTGTCAAAAAAGGGCCAGACACCCACAAAGGCCCCGAAACTTTGGATTCCGGCAAATTTTTCCACTTAACTAAAATTACGGCAACGTAAAACCCACTATTTATTTCTAATCAGCACGGGTTAAGGTTTCCTAGAGATTTGCTACAACGTATGATTTAATGGAGTAGTCCTTTGAAACAGGAAGTAATAACATGATATGGGGAACTTAAGTAGATAAACAGGGCTCAGCACATAGATATATAGCCAGGTTATGTGACCGGCGGTAAAAAATAGCGTCGAACTCGGTTATAACGTCACGAAAGGGACTGAATATTTTGTGTCGTTATAAACGAGTGTTGTTATAACCGAGGATTATAATGTTATGGTTAACAGTGAGGAATTAATTCATACCACAGAATATCTGACGTTATAGACGAGGTGTCGTATAAACCGATGTCGTTATAACCGGGTTCGACTGTATTTGTGTTCCTTTAACAATTGGATCGATCTTACTCAGTTGACTGTAATTGAAAAGATGTTAAATTAGACGCAATTACACATTGATGTTGTTTAACCTTTTAAAGCCTAGCAGTAACTTTACGTACCACTAGGTTTAACATTAAAAAATTCTACGTGGTGCCCACATTGCGTTTATGTGTTTTGTACGGATCTCAGAACAAACAGCAACTTTTGCCTTATAAAACATTAACAGATTGGTTTTTATAACCGAAGTGGAGAGTGTTTACAGCGCGGTACGCACTGAGTCCTTATATAAAACAGATACGCTTCGTCTTTAAAGGGTTAAATAGCAATATGGGGGTTACAGATTTGTGAGATATCAACCCCAAAACACGATCTAAAAAGTATTTATCACGGGCCTAATAAATGGTTCATCATGACCACAAAAATACACTTACGAGGCATTCGGTTATAAAATATGATAGATGTAAGCCAGCTTATACAAGAAAAGTTAGCCAACACGAATAAGTCAAAATAGACTGACAATAGCAATAGTGTGGGCAGCCCTGTTCACAAACCATTTACAAATTTATCAGGTATCCTGCAATAATGATAATTCTGTACCATTAATCAAAATTTCCGTGCCTCTTGACACATGATTTGCTGCAACACCCCCCATTGTTCGGGGATCCGAACAGTATTTACGGCATTCTGTTAAACCTTGTTTTAATGACAGTTATTAATTCTGTACAGGTCTGCGACAATGCTGCATTTGCTGTAGCAACACCACGTTTGACACTGTGTGACATGTTCAATACATATTTGATGTTTCAGCAGCTGACAGTGAGTGCTACAGTCTTCAGACAGTTAAAATTATACCCAATATACTCCCTTTATTCATCATTTTAAAATCAGTGGCAGTTGCTGAAATGCTAGCCGAAACGTTTGAAGAATAGGCAAGAAGTTAAATGACAATCGTTACCCAGCTTAAAATGAAACGAAATAAAACTGTATCAGTAAATAACTAACATTTGAAGAGGGAAGTAAAACAACTGCCAAAAAGCCTTAAATTTCAGAAATATCCTACTACAAACAATTCTGTAATTCCGATATACAAAGACAGGCCATACACCAGTGGCTCCAAAATTTTTTTCTGCTCACAGCACAGTGTTGGTGTGGAGACCTGAGGGAAAGACCTTGGAAGACCTAGGTTTAGATACTAGGATAATATTAAAAAGGGTATTCAAGAAGTTGATGGGGAGGCATGAACTGAATAGCTGTGTCTCAGTATAGGGACAGGTGGTGGGCTCTTGTGAATGCGGCAATGAACCTTTGGTTTCCACAAAATGTGTGGAGTTCCTTGACTAGCTGAGGAGGTTCCCAGGAAGGCCTCTGCTGCATGCAGTTGGTTTCGTTAGCGCGTGGCAAGCGACACACACTGCATGTGACACTAACTGCACAATTTACTTCGAGAAGCCAATCAAAAAGTGCCGAACAGTCTCGAATAATTCACAGCAGCCAAAAATCGCAGGCTGATTCATGGGTAGCTAGTGGCCACGTGTCAGGCGGTTGTGGCCTTCTTGTGCAGGCTGCACATAACGGTCGGGAAGACAACACGCCTTCCACGTGTGCACCACCGATTTAACATTCAGTAGCTCTGCCCAGTCATTACCCCAGTCCCCTTGTCATTTGGCTAAAACACACTGATAGATATCTTGCTTACAGCCCTGATTTAGAACAACATAAAAATATGTGTTTTGGAGAGTGGATTGTTTGGCAGCAAAATTAGCAGCTTCTTCCCCACTGACACCTACTTAACCTTTTAAAGCCTAGCGGTAAATTTACGTACCACCAGATGTAGTATTAAAAAACTCTACGGGGTGCCCACATTGCGTTTATGTGTTTTGTACGGATCTCAGAACAAACAGCAACTTTTGTCTTACAAAACATTAAGAGATTGGTTTTTATAACCGAAGTGGAGAGTGTTTACAGCGCGGTACGCACTGGGTCCTTATATAAAACAGATACGCTTCGTCTTTACAGGGCTAATCCGGTCTCCAATATGAAGTTATATCAAAACTGCATTTGAAAACTGAGCTGCAGTTCCTCTAATGCTTCCTGTGGGTGATATCTCGGGAATGCAAACTGTGAATTTCACTGATCGTAAAAAGCATAGAGGATATGAAAGCCGTAGTAAAATTTAACTTCAAGGGGTACAATAGAATTTCAAGTTTCTTTAAAATAAGGGCATAGTCTTTGATCTATCCACTCACCATTGACTCATGTGAGGAAATATCTGTGTGTCCTACATAATGTGTGAGAATTCCAGAATACAGTCTGTGGTGGGTACGTGAATATGCACGGGCAGGCAGTGCGCAAGTCACAAACGCGAGGTTTGAGGGCTGACGTATTGTTAGGGGATACTGTGTCTTTTAAAAGGGTTTAATGGGGGCGTGACAATGTAACATTCGTACTAGTGCACGTTTTATTTTTTGTCGGTTGGAC
The DNA here is from genome assembly GCA_013340265.1 of Coptotermes formosanus. Lineage (NCBI taxonomy): Eukaryota > Metazoa > Arthropoda > Insecta > Blattodea > Rhinotermitidae > Coptotermes > Coptotermes formosanus. The sequence goes on from BLKM01012992.1 coordinate 837,696, forward strand.
AGAATTGTTTTCAGACAGAGCACAAACATTGCCTGGAGCGAGGGCTGGTGAGTTTCTCAGTATGAAGTTTGTTAGGTCAACTTTGTTTGTGCAGCATACCTGCATAACAGTTGGCACAGGGGTGGCTGGTATACATTCCCTCTGCCCTGGAGACACACTTAAATTTTTCGAAAAGCAACGTACAAAGACGCTCGTCAGAAATACGGACAAAATCGATTGTGGTTAAAAATTTCATATTGCGAGGTACTCTAATGCGTCAGTAAAGCTGCGGTTTAAATTCAAACTACTCGCCCAATGGAATGGGTTTTGAATTCATAGTACATCCAGTTCTTCTTTAACGACCTAGCTGCCTTCTTGAAAAAGTGGGAGCAAATAAAAAAGGTGTAGATCAAAGTAATATCCCTATAAGAAATAATGGACTTAAATCAATAAATATAAACAAGCCAAAAGGCGTTAAACCGAAAATGAGAGAGCGCGAATTAAGAAGTGACGTAAATTGGCAAGAGGGAATTGAAGCATTAAGACGTAAAATAAATGCACGTTAAACAAGGGTTGGCCGTATTCTAACAAGCATTAACGACCATACATGCACCGATGCCGGCGGCACGTGAAGAATTAAAGAACGGAGCACCGAGGGCGGTAATAGAGAGGTGAAAAATGGTAAAAACTTTAATTTAATCGTTTCCAAACTAATAGAGAGCACTTTGCCCCAATATACTGGCAACAGCCTGTAAGTGATATCAGTAAAAACTTGCATGCATTAACTTCTGTTTTACATCTCGAACGTTCCCATCACAAAATACGGGTATCACATCTCATTCACCTTACTAACGCGCAGAATTATGCGCTTATTTCTATTAATAGAATTCAGCAACACAGCCTTACGGAGAGAATTTACGTGGTTTTTAAGACAGAGCGCTGTAGCGGAGCTGTGGTGTTAATATCCGCAGAACAGTGCAATGTGCACTCTAATTCACTGTACGTAATCCACGTGGGAATGCGATTAGCAAGTGGAATTACTCCGCAACCGACCCACGTGAAAACATAAGCACGTAAGCAGATGAATTCTCCTGTCCAGCCATTGTGCTATCAGTAGTGTTATGCGTAGTACATGAGAAAAACTTTTTGATTTTTATACACTTTCTTTTGTACCCAGAACCACTTGGAGTAACAATATTTGAATAACGCCCCATCAACTTGGGACGTCTCTGAAACGATTTAACACATTTGCATTAAATATGGGATTTAGCGGCCAATATTTTTGCTCCTATGAAAGAGATCAATGTCTTACATCTCGGACACCGAGGTCGGTGTCCGAATTGCTTCGCACACCTACCTTTAGGCTACATCCAAGCATATAACTTTCATTACCGATCTTCTTTAATTGTTATTCACTATTGTGTGTTTTGTCAGTATCTATACACCACACTTAACCATTCAATAACGCTGGAATTCAAATTCCAATTAATGCCCAGAGAGAAAAATATTTGAAATTATTTTTTCCTTAATCGTTTGACATCCCCCTAGCGCCCCTAGGCCTACTCATTTCTGAGGTTTCGAGATCACACTCAGACATACCACACTCGGTAGGAATCCTCTGGACGAGTGATTGGCCCTTCACGGTGATATCTACCTGACAAGACACAACAAACACAGGAGACAGATATCAATGATCCCGGCGGGATTCGAATCCGTAATCCCAGCAAGCCAGCGGCCGCAGACCCACGCTGCGCGGCCACTGGGATCGGCGTTTGAATTTATACTACCCTTAAATGCATACATGATATTTCGATAAACCAGGCAGGCAGCATGTAAAGAATTAAAGGTCTGTATGTTGCACTAAGTGGGGCACTGGAGGGTTAAAAATCTACTGTAAGTGTATGTGACTCTTTGACGACAAAAAATGTACCCATTTAAGGATGCGTCAGGTAACGAGGTCAGTGTCGAACTGGAAACAAACGCAGGTGAAAAGCGTCTTGGTATTGTTTTAAACGACATGACTTTACTGCCTACTGGGAGAAGTGAAGTGAATAGATAGACACGTCCTTCTGCATGAACTTTCATAAATTCGATGCACAAAAGGCGTAGGGTCTGACACTTGTAGTAGCGTGGCCTGTGACATTAAAAAATGCCACAAGACAGCGCGCGCGCGCGTGTGTGTGTTCTTGAAGCAAGAAGAAGGCTGAGATAAAAAAAAAGTCAAATTCAGTTTTTGCATGGCTGAATGTGTAACTGATATTCCAACCTACAACTAGGACAAAAATTATTCGCCAGAAAAATATATGCTAAGGGGGTTCACTGTCTGACGAGCTAGATTCTAACATGGGACACAAAAACAGATATCTCGACTGTTCTGAAATGTTACGCAGCGCAAATTTACAGTTGGTTGCCGAAGTTTTGGAACAAACTATTGGTCCCAACTTCAAGAGTCAAGAAGTCCCAGAAAAATTGACTGCTTGACCCTTGAAGATGGCACCGATAGGTTTTCCCGAAACGTCTGTGTCCAACTACCAAACTATGCTGAGGAACAACCCAGAAGAGTTACGATCACATTTACATTGCGGAGGAAGCCTGAAATCGCACATAGACACAGGTTTGTACAGGGTGAAGGTCTATCTTGCAGCACTGTAGGCCGATGTGAACTTCACCAATGCATTTTTAGTCTAAAACTTTTATAAAAGTTCCACGCTACGGGCCTAGATGTAATTTCATTTAAGCATGTAAGAAAATTTCGGCCTTCTATGCGCCGATTTTCAGGACATCACAATTTTCAGCAGCAGTGTGTTCAGATCTCTTAAGAATTTCACCCAAAATGGAAAACAAATTTCGGAATTAAGGACAGAAATATATTTTCGCTCTTAAATGAAGTACGGATGTGTCGATTTTTTTACAAAACTCAAAATAACTAATTACATTTTTAAATTTTATGTTTAGCATCCCCGTTGGCGTATGTTTCAATTCTCACAAAAAATCAATCACAGCTAACTCTGCTTTTATCTCTTTATTTGGAGATTTTTTGAGCTACAAGTTTCGGCCTGTTATGGCCATCATCATGCCCCCCCCCCCCTTCTAAAAGTAGAGTTTCTGTGTTCATGTTTTTTAGAGGAGCCTGATGATGCCCATAACAGGCCGAAACTTGTAGTTCAAATCTCCAAATAAAGAGATAAAAGCAGAGTTAGCTGTGACTGATTTTTGTGAGAATTACATTTTTGTTTACATACCCTGTACAGAATTTTATCTAGACCGGAGGATAGGTATAAATGTACGAGTAAAATTTCACTTACGCCTTTAATTAAAACAATATTCACAAAACTCGAAATTCCCCTGTTGCGTTATTTGGTAAAACGTAAAAAAGGTAAAGCAGTCCCATTACAGGCCTGGACAGGCCCTGAGGATTCCAAGAGGCTGAGGTTCCCCGATTTCCAGAAAATCGGCACATAAAGGTGGTAGGGTTGTCAGCCTTACGCACCGGCCGCGTTTACCCCCCATGAAATATTCCTGGTACTCATTCCTGTTTGAGGCTGAGTCGACCCCAGGGCCATAGTGCGACCGGAAGGATTATGTCAATGAAAATTTCCAATGACACCATCGGAAATGGAACCCGCGACTTTCCGGTTTGTAGCGCAGTGCCTCAACCAACTGTGCCACCGCGTGCTTGCCTTATGTAGAGATCTCCTGTATAGAATTTCACTCAAAATTTTTAAGAAATGTCAAAGTAAGCTTAGAAATTGTTTCAGGCTTTTAAGTAAATTCTTCCAGCAAATTTTCATAAAAAATTCATTTTCCCGAAATCTCTTTGTAAAAGGTCCCTTACCATATTCCATAAAAATCAAACACACATCTTCGTGGCTGATAATAGGTCACAGAGGGACACGGTTTTCACATAAACTCTTCTTTTTCAGTAAAAAATGCTTTAAAATGCTGGGAAATAAAATGCGCAGAAACCTTCAAAGGCTACCACAAATTATTCATCTTGTTAACCTAACGTTTGTTGTTGTTAGAGTCTTTTTAATGTACGGTATTAACCAAATTTGAAATTAACCTTCTAAAATAGAAAGTGAACCCTAAACATACGCTACACTGCATGTGTTCGCCATGTTTGTTGTTCAAATTTCACAAAAAAAAATACTAGCACACAAAAGGCTACACCACTCACCTTTTCAGGGTCCTGCGCTGAATACACTTTTTGTGCCCCCTTCCACATTTGACATTTGTCCGGTTGACATGTTGGTAGGGAACAAAGAGAGTTTATGACAGTAACCTTCAATAGCATGATATTCATAACGGGAAAGCTGCCTTGGTGAAAAGAATTATCAAACACGGCTTCCTTTAACAACCAGTTGGCTTCGTTTATGCTTAGACGTCGTAAAGTAAGATAGATAAATACAGCAATTGCTAATGTTTTCATTTATGTTATGATAACACAAGCTAAAATATTAATGATGGTTCGGGGTGACATTAGTGACTTGGATGCTAAATAAACTGTCCTTATTACGATCGATGATGTAACAACTGGTTATTTCAACTAAAATTTATACACATGTCTCATTTATGTGTCATGACTATTTGTTATAACTTTTCACTAAGCATCTGTTTTCTCCTTACTCGTGACAGAAAGTTCAAAGATTCTGGGATAGTTCACACTTCCCAGACATGCCTTAATGTAACGTATCTTGTTACTTGTGGCTTAACCTTTTAAAGCCTAGCGGTAGCTTTACGTACCGCCAGGTTTAACATTAAAAAATTCTACGTGGTGCCCACATTGCGTTTATGTGTTTTGTACGGATCTCAGAACAAACAGCAACTTTTGCCTTATAAAACATTAACAGATTGGTTTTTATAACCGAAGTGGAGAGTGTTTACAGCGCGGTACGCACTGAGTCCTTATATAAAACAGATACGCTTCGTCTTTAAAGGGTTAAACTGCATGTTTTGTACGGATCTCAGAACAAACAGCAACTTTTGCCTTATAAAACATTAACAGATTGGTTTTTATAACCGAAGTGGAGAGTGTTTACAGCGCGGTACGCACTGAGTCCTTATATAAAACAGATACGCTTCGTCTTTAAAGGGTTAAAATTGCGCGAAGGAGTAGCCACGCTTCGCGGCCTTGTCTTTTCTATGTCTTAAATTTATTTCTTTCTGTGCTACAGGTAAAAAAGAGTAAATTAGTCTCTGTCCACGTCATGAAGGCGTATAGGGGGAGCAGAAGAATACCTCCACTCTTCCTTAACTTTGGAACTAAACTGAGATCAGTGATGAAGATCAGCTCCCGGCCGCCTTACCCCGGGAAAGAACCCTGATATCCATTGAGTAGCAATCTAAGTGGGCCCCACTCCCCATTTCGACGTTTTGGAGAAGAAAAAACCTCTTTCCTCCTGCGGGGATTCGAACCCCTTGTCTTCCAGCCATTTAGCGTAGCCTAGTGCAGTCTCTAAGCCGACTGCTATCCAGACACCTTTGTTTTATATAGTCCAGCGTCCAATGGATTACCTTCAGTGCCTTTAACCCTTTAAAGACGAAGAATATCTGTTTTATATAAGGACTCGGTGCGTACCGCGCTGTAAACGCTCTCCACTTCGGTTATAAAAACCAATCTCTTAATGTTTTATAAGGCAAAAATTGCTGTTTGTTCTGAGATCCGTACAAAACACATAAACGCAATGTGGGCGCCACGTAGAATTTTTTAATGTTAAACCTGGTGGTACGTAAAGTTACCGCTAGGCTTTAAAAGGTTAGTTAGCGTTCATTCACTATTTCTTTGTTACTGCTCTACCCTGTCAAACGGAAAGGCACTGTTAGCTCCTCGATCCATTCTCCGACCTGTCAGGCTACGCTCCTCTTTCCCGTGCCAGATTTTTACCTGTGTATGGGACCCAGAATGTCACTACTTACATAGTGACTTCATAATTAGCCGAAGAGCCCGGAGCCTTCGTGTTTCTAAGCAGCCCGATTTGCAAAGCTGAGACAAACAATGAAAATATAACTACGAAGAAAGAATTTCGGTAGAGACAGGTGGGGAATATTTGAAAATAATATCTTCGAATTCGCTTGGAAAGGCGAGAGAAATGTATGCAATATCTCAGTTAGGAGTGAGGGTAAACTGGCGGAAATTGAAACTAGGTACCTGCCGAACACTTGCTACCACTATAGCAAGCCGTTCCGTGCTTCACGCTGAATATCACTATCCAGCTGAAGGTGTCAGAATTCGCATGTCTAGATTTGTTATTACATTTGGCAGTCACAGCGGCGGAAGGATGTACCACCCAGGCAGAAAACGTTCAGCTGTGAATTCAAGCTCCTTTCCATGACTGAAATAAATATAGACCTGTAAGCGGGAAGAGAAAATATACTGTGTCGTGGATTAAAATTAATGACAAGTCCCTTCCTGTGTATCCAACTACAATTACTGAAAAAAGTTTTATTTTCTTAAAGTGATGACTGTAGTCTACTCTGTTCCTATGTAACAAATGGTGCCCTCCTGTCGTTCTCAGCGATTTTTCTTCGTCTTCACGTATTAACCGAAAATTTCCATTATTCTGGAAATGAGAGAATTGTGCAAATGGAGATGCGCTAGGAAATTAGATATGAAAGCATATATTCGTAATTCGAATAACGTACTTATGTTGCTACATATTTTGCTTATATTTGATGGGGCAAATTTAGCAATGCAGGTCTATAATAAGAGCTGTCCATTTTGCCAGGTGTTCCTGAAATTTAATACTGCAAGATGGAACATGATTTTCGGAATACTGCTGAGAGGTGATTTATGATACACCAGACTGATATCGCAGTACTTGTATATCTGTTGTACAAGACGCGAAAGGCGTCCTTTCTAAATGAGGTACATCAAAAACATCGCCTCTACAACGTGCAACATACTGCTAGGACGAGGCATAGCATTTTAGATGCAGAAATGTCTTAGGAAGGACCATATTCGAATCTCGTTCGGTATATTAAATATATTGAGTAAAGAATCAAATCAGTATCTGTCTAGACGCAACTGAATTATATTTACTACATAGAACAACATGTTTCGACCTATTTAAGGTCATCCTGAGGTTCACAGTTGGTCCTTAAAACATATTAAGGAAGAAATATGTTTCAAGGACCAACTGGCAACCTGAGAATGACGTTAGATAGGTCGAAACATGTAGTTCTGTACAATAAATAGAATTTAGTTGTCTTAGTACAGATACCGGTTTAATTTTTTGTACTATGAACAACACAACGGGACGGCGTAATTAAAATTACACTGACTTACGTTCTCACGGCTGTCCTCACACTCCAATACACTGTACGCTATACACAGCACACACACACACACACAGCCAGCAAACGGTCCTTCATAGAGTCACTTGTTCACCATCTGTAATCATCATCATCATCATCTTTTTCGATGTTCGTTTATGCAACATCTGAGGATGATATCTAAGAATCAACTGACAGACCGCATTCAGTAAAACAACTTTTAGTAAAATTCAAGGCGCACTATCTAGCTCAAAGAAATGACAACCTAATCGGGTTAGCCAATTTTTTTTCTCAATTCTTAAGCGACTCCAAATATTTTCACCTTTATTATATTCCGTGGTCCTTATGCTTAATTAATAGCAAGGCCAGGAAGATAAATGGGACAGCGGAGGTATATTTCCACGTATTATTGACATCCGCATTGGTGGAACTGAGTTGTCCGTACACGCCCACTAAGAATTATAACTTAGAAAGGCCCAACCGTACCCACTGGCTCGGAAGTTGGGTTGGCTCGAGTCTGGAAGCTGCGAGGCGGAGGACATCCCATTTCCGGTAACGTACGGCCGACATCTCTCTCAACTTGCACGTAGCACCGTCACTATACTAACTGAACTACCCCAACCTTTATCATCACATAATGTCGCCATTATTGCTTAATAAACTACATCCCTTGTCATATATAAACGCTAAAAGCAAAGTACAAGCCGTCAACCGCAACTAAATTTATATTAGTTTTATTTCCTGCCACGTGTTTCGGCTTTAGCGAATAGCCGTCACCAGGCAAGTAAAAAAGAATAAAGAAATATAATTAAATACATTAAATGCAAAATAATTTTAAAGGTTTGTATTTGTCTTTCCTTAGTTGCTTGATGATGACTTTTCGTTAAAGACGAAACATGCAGCACGCAACAAAACTGATATAAATTTGTGTTTCACTGTACGTACTTCCTTTTCACGAGGGGCCGCGGCGGCGCAGTTGGTTTGAGGCACTGCGTTACAAACCAACAGGTTGCGGGTTCGATTCCCGATGGTGTCATTGGAATTTTTCATTGGCATAATCCTTTCGGTCGCACTATGGCCCTGGGGTCGACTCAGCCTCTAACAGAAATGAGTACCAGGAATCTTTCCTGGGGGGTAAAGGCGGCCGGTGCGTAGGGCTGACAACCTTACCGCCTTCGTGTGCCGATTGTCTAGAAATCTGGGAGCCTCAACCTCCTGGAACCCTAAAGGCCTGTCCAGGCCTGTAATGGGACTGCTTTACCTTTTTTTTTACTTTCTTTTTACTGTCGCCATAATACGTAATTCTTAACCCTCTTAATCAAATCTACCTTCACATTCTGCTTCTCTTTGTTTTATTTTAATGTACTCCTCATTTCCATTTGTTCCCACTTCCCACACCAATGTACCGCCAGAGATTCCACACCACAGTGTAGGTATTTCATATCCAGCATTCCCATTACACGTCCCAAAGCCCTCATTCTCTTCGATGTGCATACCGTGGTAACGGCTCCTTATATCCTCTCTCTTAAGTCCAAATATATTCGCCGACACTTTTCTCTCAAACTCTCTCCGTACATCACTCTCTCATAGATTAACAGACTCACGTTTCTACGAACGTATACAAAGGTCGCTGTTTATCCATATGATTAGGTGTTTAATTAAAGCATTAGGGTACGAGGTATTATGAACTGGTTGGTAGCAAGCACTCGCGTAATGCAACGCATCCGCAGTTTATTAACCCTTTAAAGACGAAGCGTATCTGTTTTATATAAGGATTCAGTGCGTACCGCGCAGTAAACACCCTCCACTTCGGTTATAAAAACCAATCTCTTAATGTTTTATAAGGCAAAAGTTGCAGTTTGTTCTGAGATCCGTACAAAACACATAAACGCAATGTGGGCACCATGCAGAAATTTTTAATGTTAAACCTGGTCGTATGTAAAGTTACCGCTAGGCTTTAAAATGCACGTACAGAAATAACGACTGATAACCAACCGCCTGCAGTAGCTGGCATTCCCACAACATCCGTGTAAACATAACAGAAACTTCCCGGCCACTGACGCGTGTCATTCATCAAAACGATACTCGATCTGCACCTGCCAGTGTATGCACGGCCTTATCTCAGCATCGGTAGTGGTATAATGACTCCGCCGTTTGTGTTTCTATACTTGAATTTCAGGCACCCAGACTACACAAATCCCCCACCCCGCATTTCTGTTTATGTATTAGGTTCATTTATTGCAGATACGAATCCAGTGTTGCCAAATGAATGTCTCTCTCACACACACGGCAACACTGCCCAGTGTCAGAAGCAACTCTTATTTCATTTCTTAAATAAAAATTGAATATTACCAAGGTCCTCGGACACGGATAGCATCTTTGTGAAGTAGAATCTTGCCTGTTAATTTGTGTGGGTGTGAAACTTGGTCTCTCACATTAAAGGAAGAATATAGGCTAAAGTGTTCGATAAAAAAAATAGCGAAAAAAATATTTAGGCACACGAGAAGGGAAATAATAGAAGACTGAAGAAAATTACACAATGAGGAGCTTCATTATCTTTACTCGTCACCAGACATGGCTCGCTTTATTAAATCGAGGCACATGGGATGGGAAACGCACATAGCACGTATAGGGGAGACGAGAAATGCATGAAGCTTTACTGGAAAGTCTGAAGGAAACAGATCATTTGCAACACATCGGTATAGATGGGAGGACAATATTAAAATGTACTTTAAAGAACTAATATGGGTGGTCGTGGATGGATTCACTCAGGACGGTGGCATGTGAATGGCTATTGTGAAGACGATAATGAACATTTGGTTACATCAAATCCAGGGGATTTCTTTTGTGACACGTTGAAGAACTATTCCCTTCTAAATAATGGTTCTGCTCCATGGAGTCAGTTACCTAGTTATTTAAAACGTTTACCACAAATAAAATTACAAATTTCATTCAAACATGATTAGATTATTGTTAATTTGACACCGTATACTGTGGTATAACTTTACAGGTGGCTTGGAGATATATACTTCCCCTTTTTCTACCAATTTAAACTTCGAATCAAGGCAGTACTTTCTTCTTAAATCTTGTTAAATTAGTACCAGAATACACACCGTCAGACACCACACGGTGCTAATCCTTTAAGTAATAGCATGAAAAACTGCTATCTTGTTTAACTCTTTAGAGACGAAGCGTATCTGTTTTATATAAGGACTCAGTGCGTACCGCGCTGTAAACACTCTCCACTTCGGTTATAAAAACCAATCTCTTAATGTTTTATAAGGCAAAAGTTGCTGTTTGTTCTGAGATCCGTACAAAACACATAAACGCAATGTGGGCACCACGTAGAATTTTTTAATATTAAACCTGGTGGTACGTAAAGTTACCGCTAGGCTTTAAAAGGCTAAGCCCTTATAGCATAGTGGTTATTTTATGAACCATCAGGTATAACATACAAAATTCTACGCTCCGCCCACAAAGTGCATTTAAGTGTTTTGTATAGATCTCAGAACAAACAGAGACCATTTTCCTACACAGGGTTGAATGACTTGTTTTCACAACCGTGACTAAGTGTGTTCACTGCGCGGTACAAACTGAATATTTAAATATGGTGCAGGGTATTCCGAGTATTTAAAGAGATAATTATCTCAAAAGAGGTCTAATTTCTGTTATTTACCTAGAACAGTTAATTGGTTTTAAAAACAGATAATTTTGTGTTTTCTACTTCATCTAATGTCAGATCAACATGAAGCAAAATTAAATTCTTCACGCACCCTTATTAAGACAACTCAAGTCAAATAGCAACCTGTTAAGAGCTGTAAAAGTACTCACCCAGCACTGAAAACGACGTTCTGTTGTTCTGACGCCTCGCACATTTTCCCAGCGTCCGACAGATTTTCTCCTAATATCGGAATTCCTGCGAATTTTTTCCAGAAATCTGTGAATGTACCCTGCTCCTTCCTCCTTAGGCTTTAGAAAGTCTGTGACATCCCTTTCATTGCTAGAAGATTCAGTGTATGATATCATTTTGAAAAGCATCTACGTCGAAGGGACGGGGAAATTTAAAAAATGCTACAAGCCAAAATTTATTTCTGTTCAGTAACACTGTCCTGACGAAAAATATTTCCATGTAGTGAAAAACCTCGGGCGTGAACCTCACCCTTCTTGTTTGTTCAACCCCTACGTCATATGATGGAAATAAGCCCCATGACATTAGTAAACAAATCAGTTGATTGTATAGAAAACGGTACGTGAAACAGACACTTGCTTGTAAACCTTGATTCACAGGGCTTTATTTTATGTTTATCGAAAGGGAACAGAAAAGGCAAATATGACTTAATAAACATGCAGTGCTAATATCTATATGGTTAGCTTATCTCTGTCACCACTCGATCGATGAATGCAATATAATTGGATTAGGTACGTATCACACAGACTGCATTATGGTTATTCGCGTATTACATGGAAGTGCGCAATACACATTTTCCTTCCTATTTAACTGAGCATTTAATTAGATAGAAGGTTTTGGTGGGGAGATCTGAGGGAAAGAGACCACTTGGAAGATCTAGACGTGGATGTAAGGTTAATATTAAAATGCGTCTGCAACAAGTGGGACGGGGAGGTGAGGCCTGGATTGATCTGGCTTAGGACAAAGACAGGTGGCGGGCGCTTGTGAATGCGGTAATGAACCTCCGGTTTCCACAAAATGCGGGAAGTTTCTTGACTGGCTGAGAAACTGTTAGATTCTCAGAAAGGACTCTGCTTCATGTAGTTAGTTAGTTAGCTAATTAGGTACGTAGGTAGTTAGTTAGAAACGTAACAGCAAGAATCGCATATGCTACGCTATCAAAAGGTTTGAAATTGTGACCATTTCTGGACACCGGAACTTCCACACGAGTATATTTGACGACTGGGGCCCCCAGAGCACAAATGTACCACCTTGGGAAAATAACATTCTTTTTTCAGGATCTTACAATTATTCGCCAAGTCATCCGTTTTTCTGGCTTAGTGGTAAATGCAGGTAGAATTAAAATCAGAAACTCGGCACAAATACGTATAAGGCCATTAGTTACTGCTGATAAATTAAAAAAAATCCCACCGCTAAATCAGTAATAGGCAGGCCATATTATATTTCACGGCCAGTGAGTCACAAAAAAACCAAACCAATTAAAAAACTTGAGGCTTTTGGTAAATAAGGGAATAAAACCCGTGGTGCATATGCAACAAAATGTTAAAAGGGACTGAAGATTCCATTGAGATTACAAAGAAAGAAGGAAAGTAAATCAAGTTAGAAAGTTCGTAGAATCTTGGCACTCAGTCAACTTCGAACACCTGTCGGAATTACCCAACTCTTACCATTCTTTGGTCCCCAGCGAGCCACCTTTCAAATATAAGTATTTCTCCACATACCGCGGAAGAACGTATTGCCATTTTTGAAAAATGTTTGGAGAAAAATGGATGGTTTTGCGAGTGATATAGAACAGAAATTACCAACCTACTGAAAACATTTTAAACTGTCCTGTCCTCGTAACAAGTTCAGGTACGAGGTAATTATGTTGCTCACCCTGTGTGACAGGGGGCACCATCTCAGTGCCCTGTAATGTGTTATTGTCTATATGGGTCCAATATGTGGCCCGTCCCTTAGGGACGCCGATATCACACGCACTCGGACTCACACTCGTAGCTTTAAGAACTTCTTCATATTTTCCAGCACTTGTAGAAACTATTATTCTGCCAGACGCTTTGCAGCTGCTAATTTGGTTTACAAAGACTTTGAGATTTTTAGGAAACCTGTTACTTCTACAAAACTTTGTCTTCATTTAATAAACTGCGACATTTTCTATCTACGTTAAATGGGTGTGGGGCTGTGTTGAGGCAGCACTTGATTCACTGTTTGCTGTGACTTGCCTTGTTTATTTTCTGTCTCTTTCTGTTTGCTGTGACTTGCCTTGTTTTTTCTCTGTCTCTTACTTTTTGCATTTGCGTTGTTTATTTTCTGTCTGTTACTTTTTCCATTTGCCTTGTTTATTTTCTGTCTCTTACTTTTTGCATTTGCCTTGTTTATTTTCTCTCTCTTACTTTTTGCATTTTTGCGTTGTTTATTTTGTCTCTCTTACTTTTTGCATTTTTGCGTTGTTTATTTTCCCTCTCTTACTTTTTGCTTTTGCGTTGATTATTTTCTGTCCCTCGCTTTTTGCACTTAAAATCACTCCGTCAGTTTGCTTACCTTCATTCATATCTGCGCCTGGGCTATTTCTAGCAATGGACTCCACTTCTCATTTTTGTATTTACATTTTCATACTTACATTTTTATATATACATTTTTATATTTACATCTTAATATCTACTTCTCTTAGGTAATGCATTTATACATCGATAAACATTTTGTATATGTACTTGTAAAATGGGGAGGTCTTCTTCTTACAAAACGTATGGAGTGTTTAATCTTCTTAGTTCTCTGTCAGGGCCTGATGATGACTGTTTGACCTGAAACCGCTAGCCTGATGACGTATTATAAGTGAAGTGCTGGTTAAGACTGTGCGATGGGTAAGGGTAAATACACTTTCGTGTCTGGGTACCAACAGGGATATCTAGCATTAAAAAAATGGAAGAAATATTTAGTGCGATGCATGTTAGTCACAAAAAAAATACGAATATCCTTTTATAAATACAGCAAAGTGGTTCTGAAATTCTGTAGTGATTTTTGGAGCCATGGCCAAAATATATGAATCAGTAATTAATTCCCTGAATTGCAGATCCAAAATTACCTTCTGATTGTTTTCTTATAGGCACTACCTGTTATCGGTATTGGACGTGACGAAGTATCCGGGTGTTTTGTTCTTTCTCTAGATATTCGGCGATTCTTTGCTCAATGTTTTACAGCATTTAACCCAACTCTTTACCCTTTAGTACCTTACAGCGTCATTTACTTTCCATGTACCCTGCCACCACGAAACCAGCCGATTTTTCTTACTCCCACTTAAGTGCCCTGTGTACTGCTTTAATAAATACAGAGGCGTTTAATTTCGCTGATTTCCACCGCGTTAGATGGAGGAAAGGCCATTACTTCACAGTAAATGTGTGTGCCACCTGTTAAAGGCATTTAATAAAACGGGGTTCAACCCACTCAAAACATTTATGACTTTCATCACGTTCTGTAATACAGAGCGATTGTTTCTCTGAACACTTTTAACGCTTTGACGTTTACAAGTTACTTTTTTATGTCTCGCCTCTAGGAAGCAAGATTTTAAGTACTATTTACACATGACTGTCAGTTGAACCCTTTAAAGACGAAGCGTATCTGTTTTATATAAGGACTCAGTGCGTACCGCGCTGTAAACACTCTCCACTTCGGTTATAAAAACCAGTCTCTTAATGTTTTATAAGCCAAAAGTTGCTGTTTGTTCTGAGATCCGTACAAAACACATAAACGCAATGTGGGCACCACGTAGAATTTTTTAATGTTAAACCTGGTCTTATGTAAAGTTACCGATAGGCTTTAAAAGGTTAAATATTTATTGTTTAGATGGACGCCGTATTATGCGCAAAATCGTAACTATTTTCGAAATTATTTTCAAAGTATCAACGGTATAGTCTAAACAAAATAAAAGTATAGACTAACTCCATGGAGCAGAGGCCTTCTTTAGAAGCTAACAGTTTCTCAGCTATTCAAGAAATTCCCCACATTTTATGGAACCCGGAAGTTCATTACCGCATTCATAAGAGCCCACCACCTGTCCCTATCTTGCGCCAGCTCAATCCAGTTCATGGCCCATCCCACTTCTTGAAGATCCATTTTAATATTATCCTCCCATCTAAAAGTATAGACTGCAAAAAATAAGTAAACATTTCTTTAAATACAATTCTAATCAAATTTCAAACACACGTATGTAAGACACGTGCTCATATACGAAGAAAAACGCATTGTTTTACTTTGATCGATATTTTGGAGAGTGTTCAGCGTGACAGCTTGTAAAATTTACGGGAACAGGTCTTACAAGCCGAAACATGCAGCATGGTACATATTTAGTACAAATATAAAGTAAAGACTAGTTGCGATGGGACCGATACGTTGTTCCGAAAAATCGGTGACAAATTAACAAACTACGACGCGTAACATGCCAGAAGAACGCAGGTCTTTACATGTCCGTTTTATGACGCGTTTTGAGAAGCCCTTTAAGGTCCTACGGAAGTTTAATTCAAATTGGTGGCTACAATGAAATGTCAAATACAAAAATGTACTTCTGACAACACCTTTATGTATGGAATTTAATCTAAATACATTAATTAGTACTGAATATGATGGATATGCGCCCAGGAAAAGCTATATGTCACAGGTTTATGCACGAAATGATTAAAAAATATAAATAGAATTAGACATTTCTGCACTTTAAACTTTCTATTAATATTACAGTTTTAAGTCCGGCATGTAGATTTTTTTAAATATTATAATCGCGTATTTAATGTGAGTGTAATACTTGATATGTTTTTACTAATGCTAAAACGTGTAACATCAACAGGTAAGTGGAATGAACTTTGGACTGGAATATTA
Source organism: Coptotermes formosanus (assembly GCA_013340265.1). Lineage (NCBI taxonomy): Eukaryota > Metazoa > Arthropoda > Insecta > Blattodea > Rhinotermitidae > Coptotermes > Coptotermes formosanus. The sequence continues at coordinate 853,498 of BLKM01012992.1, forward strand.
ACAACACCCATCTGCTTATCACTGCCATGTACCAGTCTCGCAGCGTGCGCTTGTAACTTTTCGGTCATTGTTACTGATGTTGAAACTGTTGCGTCATTGTAGGGGCAATGTGACTAGTGAGCAAGATAACTCCTCTTAAATTCGGTTTAATTCATTTGGACCATTTTGTAGCAGAACGTAACACTGCAAGATTCCAGACCCGGAGTTAAAATCAACCCGGATGGTCACATCACCAATGTAATCGCGTTCATACCGCGTCTCACTGCAGTCGTTGATGCCTACGAACTGATGTCCGTAACTGAATCAGGGGACAGACAGACGGACGGACGGAGGGACGGACGGACGGAGGGACGGACGGACGGAGGGACGGACAGACGGAGGGACGGACGGACGGAGGGACGGACAAACAGACAGACAGACGGACGGACGGACGGATGGAAGGACGGACGGACGGTCAAACAGACAGACAGACGGGCGGACGGACGGACGAAAGGAGGGACAGACAGACAGACAGCCAGCCAGACAGACAGACAGCCAGACAGACAGACAGACAGAAAGACAGACAGACGGACGGACGGACGGACGGAGGGACGGACGGACAGACAGACGGACGGACGGAGGGACGGGCGGGCGGACGGACGGAGGGGCGGGCGGACGGACAGACAGACAGACAGACAGACAGACAGACGGACGGAGGGAGGGAGGGACGGACGGACGGACAGACCGACGGACGCACGGACAGACAGACAGACAGTTTGTTATTAGAATTCCGGAAACTGAGTAGTACTTCTAAACGCACGAAAAGTTCTGATGTCAAGCAGCGGAGCCAGCGGAAGTGTTCAGACGAGAAAACTTGAGAGACAACAAAGTGACCGCGACTTTGGATTTGCACGAAACCCCACAGAAGATCACAGGATCAAGAAAACCAGCGAAATGAATACAGACAGCTTCATCCTTCTGGATCAAATACGTCGTTATTACATGTTTGTATACATACGACTACACACTGTAAACAGTGACTTACGAATGAATTTTAAAGACGGCTACGTCAACATCGTATTAGCCATTATCACTTTTTAAACTAATGTTATATATTTCTAAAATTGTACATGTAAAATTTCTTGTATTGGTGTTATGTATTCCTTTGTATTAACGTCCCCCTGAAGATGGCGATTTATCGCTGAAATATGTACGAAGGTTCATGTTCATGAATAATTCATAGTATTATTGTGTGCATATGTTGGTGTACGTACAGAGGACGGTTGGAGTACTATTATAAAGAGGGACAGGCTATTTTAATAAATAGTACTTATACACCGTCATACACGACTTTTTGTTAATAAACAACTTGACACATTTTTCTAGTGACACGTTCCGACAAAGTCAATGACCATCTGGCTAAATCTGGCAAAATGTAAAAAGTGTAAAAAAATAAAAATTGCATAAATACAAAATATAATGTGTCAAGTTTGCAATGAGGTACGTATATAAATGTTAAAACTCAGATCCTAGCATTAGTGAAATTTCACCAGTTCACTGTTTTTGACTCTAAAACCGTTCCGAGGAAAACTGGTGTAACTTAACCCTAAGCTAATACAGTTAGGGTTAAGTTACACTAGTTTTCGTCGGAAGGGTTTTAGAGTCAAAAACAGTGAACTGGTGAAATTTCACTAATGTTTTTATACTAATTTTACGCTATTTTATGTTATGTGATGAAGGATCCGAGTTTTAACATTTATACATGTACCTGATAATGGCTCGGCCGAGCCGAAACATGTAGTATATTGGTACAACCTTAGAGTAAATGACATAGTGTGCAAAAAAAAAATATATATATACTGTGGTGTGTCTGACTGTGTTTATTATTACTGTATTTAGAATAATACACCGGTATGACCCAAATTAAGTTTGTAATGAGGTTTCAGCCGATTAAAAATAATGTGTACAGTAATGATTTATTTTCTTTTTATTAGTCTTAATATATAATTAAAATAAAACCTCAATAAAAAGAAAAGAAAATTTATACTAGAAATATTACTTGCCAGGAAACGATATCTCATTACGAACTTGACACATGATTTTTTTAATTCCACACAATTTTAGAAATTTTGTTGTACGTTTTTACATTTTTCCAGATTTCGCCTGATGATCATTGATTTTGTTGGAACGTGTCGCTAGAAAAATGTGTCAAGTTGTTTATCAATAATAAGCTGTGTCTGACGGTATATAAGTGTTACTTATTAACACAGGTAGCACAACGTAATTCCAAGCACCAAAGTGTGTGCTCCTTTAGCACATCGCTTTAATGCGTCGCGTATGAAACATAAGGGATCCACAGTTACTTTTGTGCGCTCTCTGGCATGTAGACAAAAATTTATTACCGCTTTATCGAGCCCGCGACTCACAATTTCTCTGTCTCATTGAGATGTCAGTAGAGTTGTTTGAGTTTATTGTTTGCTTTTATCCCTTCACGTTTTCAGACAAGCGGTTAAGCAAGCCCCGGCCACAAATTCTCTTACAAAACTACCATTATTCAACACAGATAATTTCAACACATTGCCCTATCATCTTCCATTAAGATGGTTCAGTCACGCCTACTGCTCGAAGCCTTATGGAGTACGGACATGATATTTGATTACGTAACGATAGCTCTTTCTCCTGTCACTTGAAGATTTTCCAATTTTATTTCCTAGAAGTAACGCAATATTTCGCGTAACAGTCCACTAAAAATTCTCGCATAAATTAAAATGCCTAACTTTTTACATATATATGGATCCGCCTCTCTGCCTCTCTCTAAGAGTGCCTTTTAACCGCTGGAACTTCTGTGTGCGAAGTGCCTGCCAGAGGTCAGCCTGCCCCCAATTTAACAGTGACACTCTTTTTATTTAACCCTTTAAAGACGAAGCTCATCTGTTTTATATAAGGACTCAGTGCGTACCGCACTGTAAACACTCTCCACTTCGGTTATAAAAACCAATCTCTTAATGTTTTATAAGGCAAAAGTTGCTGTTTGTTCTGAGATCCGTACAAAACACATAAACGCAATGTGGGCACCACGTAGAATTTTTTAATGTTATATCTGGTGGTATGTAAAGTTACCGCTAGGCTTTAAAAGGTTAAAGACACCAGTAGGAGTTGACCTATATTTATCCAGCTATAGCCCATTATCACATCATATTTCAGGGATCAATTTTGACAGGCGCTACTTTAGATTTTGTAACACAATCTTACCATCTGTCAAGCTGGTATTAAGGCACTAAAAATTTCAAAGATAACGTGACATCCAGCGATACGAACTTCGTAAAATATTTTATGAAAACCCGCCTAAGATGAGAAGTTTGTGGGAGACATATGAACACAATGCATTACGGCTATTCTTTCCTGAAAACTAATTCCTTTCCCAAGTTTGAGACTGTTTGCTGCTTTCACTATAACTTCGCGAAGAGTCGAATGGCTGCGGCACTATTCGTGGAAACATTTGAAGTAAATTTAGAGTCAATTTTGTGCCTTATATGAAAGAAGTTAACGCTTCAGTCCCCGTAAGAGGGTTTCATTTCGCCTGCAGCTGAGGTAACGCACAAAGACGGGAGACTTGCCTTGTAAACATTACGCCATAAAGGGCTGCGCCGTATCATTTCTTACTGCGCCGCATGGTCAAATTGCCTTCATATGATATTAGACTATAACCTTGCTCACGTGGAGACAGGCTGAATAAATGACGAGGATATTTCATAAAGTACATCAGTTTATCCATTTTAACTGCGTCATGTAAACACATTTTTAATTGCGAATAATATTATATTGTGTCTTTGATAAATGAATGAATATTAAGCCCTAGTGGAATTTCACTGACACGGTAAGACTGATAAACGCAAAATAACCTCATTGTAATGTCATATTTTCCAACAAATTTCGACATAATTTGTCTTTGGATTAAACCAGCGCTTCCGCAGGAAAATTGCAGAGAATAAGCGACCGAGCCACTGCCCGATTTACCTGCATCTCGGCTGGGAGTAATATTCCCATAAACTATCAGGACGCAATTCGCTTTTACACTTCAAATCGGTTATAACGTCATGAAAGGGGCTGAATATTTTGTCTCGTTATAAAAGAGTGTGGCTATAACTGGAGAATATAATGTTATGGTTAACAGTGAGGAATTAATTCGTACCATAGAATATATGACGTTATAAGCGAGGTGTCGCATAAATTGATGTCGTCATAACGGGGCTTGACTGTAATTTATAAGAAATAAATTCGCAATTTTATACAAAAAAACTTTAAACACCACCGAATGCACAAAGAGTTTTTTTCGTCAATTATAACACACTCCTACATGTTTCGACCCTGCTGGGTCATCTTCAGGGAGAAACCTTCCGTTGTCGTTATACTAGGTTGTACTATAGAGTTAAGCGAGAATGTGCCGTTTATAAACGGCGCAGTGCACACTCAACAGCACATTCTCGCTTAACTGTATAGTGCAACCTAGTGTAACGACAATGGAAGGTTTCTCTCTGAAGATGACCCAGCAGGGTCGAAACATGTAGGAGTGTGTTATAATTGACGAAAAAAACTCTTTGTGCATTTGTTGTTGTTTAAAGTTTTTTTTGTATAATATAGTGCACGGACATGGAACACATTAAATTTCACAATTTTATATTAGGACCCTGATAATATACTGAACAATGGAAAAGAAAATTGAGAAATTTATGTAGCAGGACCCCTCACTGAAAAATGTGCACTTTGATACGTTTAAAATATCGCAGCTGATTCTGAGAACACTCGTCACCCCTTGCTGCACTTCCTCTATCCTTAAGGTTTGTATCAATATCGACGAATAGTACTTCTTTTGTTGTACTGAATAACACTCCTCTGTTCAGTATAACAGTATCGCACCTTTAGGTTGCCCGTAATGCATAATGATGTTGCATGGCGGGGTGTCTAATAACTTGCACAAGCAACAGTGAATATAAAATCAGAATGGTATCAGAAATAAGCTAAGCATGAATTAAATTTAGCCTGCTTAAATCTTGTATTCCTATTTATTCACTAAAGCTGAAATACGACACAAATATAAATCACATAAAACGGCTTGGTTTCTGAAAAACTTGAGTTACTCCCAATTTTATCTTCCAGAAACCACCCTCCCTTCTCTGACTGCGGTCTGCTATTTTAGCAGGATAACTCTGGCGTGAACTGACGACTAAGCACGTAACATTTACACACGGGCATTTAAAATGAATGGAGTTTCACCTCCACAGCTTTTTACGTCCTATTGTGCGAATTTTAGGCAAGGTGTGAACACCTGTCTTGTTATGTTGCAGAGCCACTATTGGAAATTTTTTTGCCACCTTGGGGAAATGAGGCACTTTGCTGTTTAACCTTTTAGAATCAATAGTAACTTTACGTACTACCCGGTTTAACATTCAAAAATTCTACGTGGTGCCCACATTGCGTTTATGTGTTTTGTACGGATCTCAGAACAAACAGCAACTTTTGCCTTATAAAACATTAACAGATTGGTTTTTATAACCGAAGTGGAGAGTGTTTACAGCGCGGTACGCACTGAGTCCTTATATAAAACAGATAAGCTTCGCCTTTAAAGGGTTAATTACACACGACACTATATTGCTATTCATCTGTAAAATATGCTTAAATCCTTTTTGTTTGTAACTTTTCTTTGGCGCTTTTGCTGCGGGTGAAAGGAGAAGAGAAGAAATTAAAATACAAGAAAAGACCTAAGCTCTCCTTCCAATCTTCTCTCTCTCTCTTGCCGAAAGTCTCTTTGACCGGCGAATTATATTAAAGTAAAGAGCCAAGGGGTTTAACTGGGGTGATGTGATTTATTCCAAGTTATAAGGGTACAGATAGGTAATGAAAACATATTTTTGCAATTACTACATCACTGGGTGTCTTGGCGTATAGAAATTTGACCGCCTTTCTTCCTGACATCTGTCTGCAAACAATTTTCTGCTCCTCGCCTTGTTCAGTCCTTCACTGTACATCCCAAAGGCTCAGGAAATAAGGTCTTCTGTCCCTCCCTTGCATCCTGTCCTTAGAGGGACCACAAGAGAAAAATTTTAGAGCTGTAGATCTGATCTAGAAGCTATTTACAGGCCAAAGATCATGAAATGGAAACACGGAAATGAAAATGAGGAAGCGGATAAAAATTATTCTAAAAGCAAATTTCGACTGCATTAGAGTTTAAATTAACAAGAATTTTGCGGCAACAGATGTGCTCTACATATAAAATGTCAGTTCAGTTCCACGCCACGTGAGTCTGGTACAGCGGTGCACACAAATGGATCTTAAATTTAATTGCTGATGCATTATGATCAGAAGGTCTGGACACAAATTTGCGCCTGGAAAAAAGTTAACGGGTAACAATAGAACACAGTTTTCCTTTTTAATAACGCAGAGCAGGAAGCAGAAATTAGCTTTTCTATCCTACTAAAGCCCAGCGGTTACTTTATGTACCGCCAGGTTTAACATTCACAAATTGTACGTTCTGCCCACACAGTGTATTTATGTGTTTTGTGTGGATCTCAGAACAAACAGCGATTATTTCCCTATACAGCATTAACTGACTGGTTTTTATAACCGAGACGGAGTGTGCTTACTGCGCGGTACGGGCTGAATATTTCCCTATACAGCATTAACTAATTGGTTTTTATAACCGAGACGCAGTGTGCTTACTGCGCGGTACGGACTGAATATTTCCCTATACAGCATTAGCTAATTGGATTTTATAACCGAGACGCAGTGTGTTTACTGCGCGGTACGGACTGAATATTTCCCTATACAGCATTAACTAATTGGATTTTATAACCGAGACGCAGAGTGTTTACTGCGCGGTACGGACTGAATTATTTCCCTATACAGCATTAACTGATTGGTTTTTATAACCGAGACGCAGTGTGTTTACTGCGCTGTAAGAAAGGAATCTTCAAATAAAACAGGCGACGTTTCATCTTTAAGGGTTAAAATCAGCATCAAATGAACCTGCTGGCCCGCCGCATAGAATTTACAAATGGATGCAAGCCATACATACACACACATACACACATGTTCACAAAATTACGTACATCTATACATGGAGGATATCCATATAGACAATACTCTAATATCGGATTTGTATTCTAAACATTGGTTTAATGTATAAATTGCTTAAACAAATATCTTCTCCAACTTCAGACAACATTACCCACATCAGCACCTCACCTTAGCCTCGTTACTTCCCACCTCATTCAAACAGTGAACTACGGAATAGCGCTAACGTCTTTGGCTCACCTGTGATGACACTTTCTAAACCGCTAATACTTACTATCAACAAAAGAGTAAGTTTACAAGGTATGTTTCGATTGAGCTGGCTCAGGATAGGGACAGGTGGCGGGCTCTTGTGAATGCAGTAATGAACCTTCGGGTTCCATAAAATGCGGGGAATTTCTTGACTAGCTGAGAAACCGTTAGCTTCTCAAGAAGGCCTCTGCTCCGTGGACTTAGTCAGTTAGTTAGTTAGTTAGTTAGTTAGTTAGTCAGTTAAGGTATATTTTGATTGAGCTGGCTCAGGATAGGGACAGGTGGCGGGCTGTTGTGAATGCGGTAATGAACCTTCGGGTTCCATAAAATGTGGCGAATTTCTTGACTAGCTGAGAAACTGTTAGCTTCTCAAGAAGGCCTCTGCTCCGTGGACTTAGTCAGTTAGTTAGTTAGTTAGTTAGTTAGTTAGTTAGTTAGTTAGTTAAGGTATATTTTGATTGAGCTGGCTCAGGATAGGGACAGGTGGCGGGCTGTTGTGAATGCGGTAATGAACCTCCGGGTTCCATAAAATGCGGGGAATTTCTTGACTAGCTGAGAAAGTGTTAGCTTCTCAAGAAGGCCCTGCTCCATGGAGTTAGTTAGTTAGTTAGTTAGTTAGTTAGTTAGTTAGTTGGTTAGTTAGTTAGTTAGTTAGTTAGTTGGTTAGTTAGTTAGTTAGTTAGTTAGTTGGTTAGTTAGTTAGTTAAAAGGTATCTTTCAAGTTTGAAAAAAGATTTTCTTTGGTGGAGGAAAATAAATTGGAAGTGTCTGAAAACATGATTTTTTCGAAAATATGTTCATCTAAGGCTGGTGAAATATGGTTGAACATACTTAAAAATATTTCGTACGTAGAAAGTCCCAACTTTGTGTCGCTCATCTTCTTTTATTTTGCAGTTACATGAAGTGTCGATAGTTGTCAGGTCATTTAAAGATGTATTTTAATCACAGGGGTTTTGTACCCTGTAAGGTGGACAGCTGGGCAAGAAAGCCTCTCAGGGGCTGAAGGAGGAAGTTGAGGGACTGATAGTTCTCTGGACAGACCGAGAGAAATCTGGAATTCTCTCTCATTTGTTACATCGTGCCAGACTTTTAACTGGGTAGGTCTCATGTATAAGTGTGAACTCACAAGAGTCTCTTAACAGGATACAGACGTGATACCAGAATTAAAAGCCCCTGCATACTCCAAAATGTCATTTCCCTTTTATCTGTTTTTTTTTATTTTTCCCTAATTTTTGTTTCTTTCTCTCTCAGTTTCGGTCTTCTGATTAAAGACATCACTTTTGCATTCTCTCTTCTTCTTTCGAAAGTACAGCACATGTTTCCGCCTTTCTTTGTCTCATTTTCCGACGTAAAATTAATACAGTTTATATTTGAAATAACCCGCTCGATCGCTTCATTGGAACAGAGCGTACACAGCACTTTCTCTATGTACGGTCTCTTACAAAGAAAATCGATTTTATTGCTGTAACCAGAGTATCTTAACTTTAATCTCGACTCAACAAAACCCTGGAGATTGCTTACATTTAATCGATTACAAAATTTAATTACTTAAAGGTAAGCCATACTAGCAACATTATTGCGGATCCTGGTTGTTCCAGAATCCTTTACACTTTCAAATCCAAGCGTTAGGAAGCAAAATGTGATATAATCACATAAGAACTTTGTCAAACCTGGCAACACTGTATCAGTTTCCCTTATGTGTTGCACCAGTGAGTACGTGGTAGGTATGTTGCAAGACAGCGTTCACATGTCATGTGCTTTGGGTGCATTCTGTACAGAATAATAGCTCAGTTAGAATAGTGACTACACTACGGGCAAGACGGCTGTAATTTACTTACTTCAGTGTAACACAGGTTACCCCTGCGTCTCCTTTTCCAGACCTGTTCCTACGTCCCTACATAGTTCTACACAATGGATATGAAAGGCCCTTTCCCCAGCAGTTAAGTGACAGTTGTATAAAGCAGACAATGCACTGCCTCTGTAGTGAGGAGTTTAAGAATGAGTGGAGATATACCTCCAATCCAAAATAAGCTTATATGGCGTGGTGTTTTACTAATCACAGAAACCAATTTTCCGTTACATCTGAAGGGAGTTACGTTGCTGTAAACAGAGAAGGTCTCCCGAAGCTATGGGCTACGAATCCGAATTGATGCGGTTTCTGTACCGCGCATGTTGCATCACGAGGTTATTACAAAGTTTAACAGAGCTGTTCGTCGAGAAAGTTGGTTCAAGTCGTAAGCGCCTGGAATATTCTGCACCCTGTTCTAATCTTGGTGGGGACATCGATTACACTGACTGGATTTCCTACCTTACTTTAGTTCCTGGATGTAAATGCCGGCACACTGCCTTGAATCACACCTTGACGCCTTCCTGGAACGCGCTTTCTAATCTACATCCATTTTACTCCAGTCACTCAACACTATCTAGTTTCAAGCTGTCATTAAGTAAACAAGTACAGTTATAAACAGAATCAAAAGGTCGGCGCTCTTTTGCGATATTACGAAGCGTCGAGTGGTAATCCTTTACCGACGTTTCGGGACAAAATATTGGACACATCTTCAAAAGTAAAGAATTCTCGTATTTCTTGACCTTTGAAATTGGACCGATACGTTGTCCCCAAACATCGGTAAAGATTTATCACTCAACGCTGCGTAATATATCAGAAGAGCGCTTATGTCATCCAAATCGCGGCGGAAGGCTGAACTCAAGGACAGTCATTTACGTTATTTAACGGAGCTATATCGACTGTAAATGCTATTTGGCGATAAGATGTTCAGATTCTGTAGAAACACACACGGTGAATGAGAGCACGTGAGTGGGACGGCGTCTGCTTTCTGGTTTAAGGCCACGAAGGGGGACGTAGCAAGAGGCTAGAAAATATTAAAGCTTTTGATCAGCTTAGCCATTCGTACACTTCGAGCATCATTATTATGGTGACCAAACCAAAGACGGCAGCACACCCAACGCACAGCAAAGATGAGAACTTCATTCACCGTTCTTATTAGAGAACCTGAAGAGGATATATCTAGACACAGATGGAAAATATTAGGATTAATATTAAAAAAACGGGGTCGAAAGATGTATATTGGACAAATATTATACAGGAAAAGAAAGAAACCCCTTGTGAACTCTGTTTTAAAATGTCTGCACCTAATATAAAAAGCTAGGGGAAATACCCCCACGAACTGTACGACTACCAGCTTGTCAATAATGATTCTTTCCCATGAGGGTACTTAGCTGATTAGGCATGTAAATAAAGCAAAACATAAAAATCCAGAAGAAGGATAGGCCTAGCCTCTGCTGAGGGTCACGGACAAACTGACCCTGCGCCATTTTCTTCGACAAGACAGTGAAGGCGAAATCTGCAGCCCCTTCGCAGGTAAGTCTGATCAATTATAATTGGAATGCCGCTGGACCGGGGGGGGGAGGGGGGTTAAGAGGCTGTTGCCATGGTAACATGAGGGCTTTACTGGACACACTAATTAATTGGGTGAGGTTAACAAGGTAGAGTAATGGATCATGATACGAAGCATCTTGCATATTATGCTGCGTTTTTTATAGTGCCAGATGTACCTCACCATGGGTCTTTCATTAACCCTTTAAAGACGAAACGTAACCTGCGTTATATAAAGAATGTGCGTAACGCGCAGTAAACACTTTCAACCTGGGGTATAAAAAATGAATGAGTTGCTGATGTTTACGGTAAAAGTTGCAGTTTCTTCTGAGATCCGTACAAAACACATAAACGCAATGTGGGCACCACGTAGAATCTTTTATTGTTAAAGCTGGTGGTACGTAAAGTTACCGCTAGGCTTTAAAAGGTTAAAAACGTATAAACATTCGCAGAAAATATTCATACTTGTTTGTTTAGTAACTTCACGCAACCAACCAACCAACCAACCAACCAACCAACCAACTAAAAAACTCCAGAGAACACAGTTCTTCTTGAGAAGCTACTAGTTCCTCAGCTAGTCAAGAAATTCCCCACATTTTATAGAACCCGAATGTTCGTTACCTCATTCAAAACATCCCTCACTTTCCCCTACCCTCAGGGAGATAAATCTGGCCCACTACCCTTCTCCTACTTCTTGAAAAATCCATTCTAATATTATTCTTCAATCTATGCTTAGGTCTTCCAAGTGGTTTATTTCTCTCAGGTTTCCCCGCCAAACACTTCTATTCACCTCTCCTGTCACCATACGTGCCACATGCCCTGCCCATCTCATTTTTCTTGGTTTTATCACCTGAGTAGTGTTTTGTGAGTGGTAATGGGGCTTCATATTATGCAGTTTCCTCCAATCCGCTGTTGGCTCCTCATTCTCGGGCCTGTGAATAACCTCACGTGTATATCAAAGTTTCAATCAAACCCAGATACCAAAACAGGATACTGGACAGAGTTGCAGTTGATAACCAGCACTAAAATTAAATGCTGACCGGATACGAGAACAGAGCTGCCTTTTTTGACAATGCGTGTCAGAGGATTGTGCTATTTTCCAGAGGCTGTTCCTTCCATGTCTATGGCCAGAAGGCAGAGTTCTCCTCAAATCAAGACATGTGACCCAATCTTGCCGTTAAACTTTAGACTGAAAGCAAGAGGCAGCCTCTAAACCTCTTTCTCATTTTTTGATCCTCTTACGTCCGAAGGAAATTCTACCAAGACAGTTCACCGAACAGGTGTTTGGAACCCGGACATCCAAGTACTTTACCGTCCACCTGCGCACAATGCAGTGCTACTGTAGTGACGTCCCTCATTTTTGCTGTTACTGTGGTCATAATAATAATAATAATAATAATAATAATAATAATAATAATAATAATAATAATAATAATAATAATAATAATAATAATAATAAATATTATTATCAGGGGAGCACAGACAACGTAGTCGGTACTGGCCCGAGACTGGAGGATTCGTGGTTCGAATCCCCGCGGAGCAAGAGCATTATCTCTTCTACGAACCTTCCAGATGTGTTTTGGGCCCCACGCAGCGTAGTATTTAATGAGCACCCAGGTGTAAAGTGGCCGGATCGTGAAGCTGATCACACACTTCATCTAAGGCCGAAGTTTAAAACAGGAGGAGCTACACCTCCACCCCATACTCCATGATGTGTACAAGGACAGTTTAATAATAACAACAGACCTATGTTTCCAATACAAGCGTATTCACGCTACGTCTAGCGTAGGGTAGAGCGGGGCCCGAAGCGGAGAGACGGAACAGTGCCAAACACTAGATTACAAATCTGCTAAAATTTTAGTTTAATAATCACCTTTCATAAAATCCAAGAATAGATATTTTAATCCTGAAGAAGGAAGCACTATGGTAAATCTAAACGCCATAAATTATTCTCCCAACAACATAGCGTTACATCTCAGTCTTGGGCTGTTTCACCCTTGAAGATCGGACCGACAGGTTTTCCCGAAACGTCGATAACTATAAATCTGCTATGCGTAACATCCCAGAAGAGCGAATATTTCCAATTCAGTCGTCCATAAACACTTTAATTACTCAATCTGTGTCCCGTAGTTTCAATGGGAGATTAATTTGTGATTCATTAGTGAAAAGAGTTTGAATTGCACGTGGCACACATACTGTAAATATATGCTGTCGTGAAATATTTGGCAGAATATAATAATTCAGTGATAAATAGCTTTCATGTGGAACTAATTTCATGTGATGAACTTTTAATCTTTGACTTAACAAGCCAGTATATAATTTATTCAAATAACTGGTTATAAATTATGCAAAACTGTGAAATTTAAAAACGATGCTGTGTCGCCTGATAAAACGTTCACGTAATTTAATGAAACTTTACTTGGAAATTGGAAATATAACATCACAGTATTAATAACGTTAGAATATGGGGTCAAAATTAATAATGTTAAAATGTGGGGTAAAATAATGTTGTCCCTTTGCAGCCCTTGACAGCGTGTGGGAGAATAGATGTACAGTTCCATTCATGCTTCATATCGGTACTGAAACGTATGTGATTGGTCAGATTCATGGCCCGGTCGCTTACTGCCAGGGAACCAGACAGCAGTACTCACTGCGATATCATCATCAGTGGGCACTCACGAACACGTTGGAGAAAAAATGAACACCTTTTGCCTACCGGAGATTGACAGAAAATACCTCGGTCTTCCAGCCCGATTACTACACTCACTGAGCTAACCTGGCTTATAACCTTGGATAGAAAAGGGGAAAAAAGCCAATGCAAGCAATCGTGCCACTAGAAATAGTGACACGGCAGTTCAATGAGATAGCATAATTAGAGAGTATAGTGCTGTATTCTGCAACGTTAGCAGAGTTGTCCTTGAGAAGTTAACAAGTCCTTAGCCGGTTACTATATTCCCCGATCATCATGAGTCTTGAGTGTTCATTACCACATACGCAACAGCACGCCAATTTTCCACATCCTTCACTAAGTGAGTCCAGTACAAACCCTCCAATCATAATTAAGATCAATTTTAATATTATCTTCCCATTTACGCCTAGATGCTGCAAATACTTCTTTACTTCGCCTTTCCTTTTCAAAACCCTACATGCATTTCTCTTTTCGCCTATACATGCCATATTCTCTACTCCTCATATGTTCCATTTTTATCGCCCCAGTAATCTACGTTGAGAAGGAAAAACTATTCTGTTTGATTTGCATACTTCGTTAGCCTTGGGGGCCGTCTAGTGCAGATTAATTAATGGTGATTCTCAAATGTCAAGGCTGTGCGTTCTGTTTATGTCAGAAAGTGGAGCCTACGGCAGAAGACAGACACTGCGTTATGCCAGTGCAATCATAAGCTATGTGGGGGTAAATATATGTATATATCATTGTAACATATGTGATACCAACGAGGAACTTAATGACCTGTACTCATCACTAAATATTATTCGGGTAATCAAATCGAGAAAAATTAGATGGGCGGATCATATAGCACGTATGGGGAAAAGAGAGGTGCACACAGGATTCTGGTGGGGAAACCTGAGGGAAGGCGACCATTTGGGAGACCCAGGCGTGGATGGGAGGATAATATTAAAATGGATCTTCAAGACGCGTGATGGGGCATGGACTGGATTGAGCTGGCTCAGGATAGGGAGAGGTGGTGGGCTCTTGTGAATGCGCTAATGAACCTCCGGGTTCCATGGAATGCGGGAAATTTCTTGAGTAGCTGAGAAACTGTTAGCTTCTCAAGAAGGCCTCTGCTCCATGGAGTTAGTTAGATGTGATACCACATATACACACAGACAGACAGACAGACAGACAGACAGACAGACAGACAATCGTACGAAAACAATATCACATTACTGTTCCCAGACCCACATTATACCACGTACAATTAAGCTGCGTAATGAAGAAATGGTTTGTGGTAACAGACTGACATCAGTCAGCAGAAACCGAACGTTTAACCTCGCCAGTGCCAAAGCCCGTTTTTGCATATACCCTGATCCAGTTGCTAGCAGATCCCCTTCCTAATATGCCACTTACCCATCGTCGCTGTTAATGTTGGCAATATTCGGTATTAATGTTACCCATGATCAGTGTTAATTCCAGCCTATAATCTTCTTTTTTAACCTTCCAAGTGAGTACTTCTTAACATAAATTTAAGGCGTAGATGAAAGGATAATAGCAAGATACATTTTCAAATGAGACTGTGGATAGTATTATTTCTCCCATGCTAAGGTAGAGCGGGGCGCCTTCATGAAAGCAGTAATGAACCTTCGCGTTCCACAGAAGGCTAAGGATTTGACCAATCCAGTGATAAGCACTACGTGTATCTCATGGCGCTAGCTGACCTAATACTGCAGTTTGTGTTTAACGGCGGCCTTTGGTGGCAAAATGACGAAGGGACTAACTTTAACCTTTTAAAGCCTAGCCGTATCTTTACGTACCACCAGGTTTAATATTAAAAAATTCTACGTGGTGCCCACATTGCGTTTACGTGTTTTGTACGGATCTCCGAACAAACAGCAACTTTTGCCTTATAAAACATTAAGAGACTGGTTTTTATAACCGAAGTGGAGAGTGTTTACAGCGCGGTACGCCCTGAGTCCTTATATAAGACAGATACGCTTCGTCTTTAAAGGGTTAATTGATAGTGTTTTGGAAAGAAACTGTCATATGGGGTAACAAATTCTATCACGCTATATGAAATGTGACTTTAAACACAATACTATAATGTCTGTGTTACAGATTATCCCTACTAACAATCAGTGTTGTGTGCAACGAATAGAGATTCAGATTA
Organism: Coptotermes formosanus; assembly: GCA_013340265.1. Taxonomy (NCBI): domain Eukaryota; kingdom Metazoa; phylum Arthropoda; class Insecta; order Blattodea; family Rhinotermitidae; genus Coptotermes; species Coptotermes formosanus. Next base: position 869,032 of record BLKM01012992.1, read on the forward strand.
ATAACGGACGTTTGTCACAAACAGATCGCCACAATATCCTCTGTGTCGCAAACCAAAATGCATTTTCACTGTGGGTGCATTCTTGGCATGCAGCCTACAGAGTTTCAAGATTGCATAAATTACCTTCCAAATGGAATACCAATAACAAAGCAGCCTGCCGTACGAGTAATTACGCCACCTGTCTGACACGACAGCCCGCAGGTGTTCACCAAATGGTACAATCATTGCTCTAATGGCCTGGGTTCGTGTCCCGAGCATCAATGCGACACATGCGAATGAAGGCGTTTCACAAACCGTTTGGTTGGTATCGCGGCTAGCGAAAGAGAGATAATGTATATTCTGTAGTATTCACTATTGCCGTTTCTTTTATTCCAATTTCTTTAGCTCCCTTTCATCCTATATTTCACAGTTATCTTGGTTTGGGGTTTCTTTTCATTTGGGCCCTCTCATTTATTTCACATTTCCTTGGCTAACACTTCGGGCTACATTCCAGATAGGACTGATTTATTTATGATAGAAGGCAGTTGAGTTTTTGCTTACTGAGAATGCATTTAATTACTTTAAAGTACGGTCGCTGTGGGAAAACGGCAGGTCACGCAACTAGAGACGGCAAACTTGCGAGTTGTTATATGGGTTTCTTTCCTTATTCCTTACGGCGGTTCACTATTATTCTTCCTTTCTTAGTCCTTCCCTCTTCTACCTGCTTGTTCACAGCAGGTGTAGAGGGTTTTTGTCATTTTATTTGATCACACTCAGACACACACCACAGTCGGTAGGAGTTCTCTGGACGAGGGATCGGCCCGTCGCAGAGACCTCTACCTGACAACACAAACACTCACAAGAGAAAAAAAAATCCATGCCCCCGGTGGGATTCGAACCCATGATCCCAGCAAGCGCTCGGCCGCAGACCCACGCCTTAGACCGCGCGGCCACTGGGATCGGCATCACTCTAATTATTCCTTTTAAATAAGTAGTTAATCCGTCAGTCAATCGACACCCTTCCTTATACAAACCACTTTATAAATTTCGATTATATTTCACATGCCACGTCTAGTGCAAACTTTAGGAGAAGTGTGAATTTTACCAGTCCAATAGAGCAGGCACTCTGTAAGAAACTGGATGGAAGTCTATTGGGTTCATGTGAAGGGTTTACAACGTAGAAGAAAACATCTACCGCTTTAATATGAGTCCTTCTTCCACACAGTTTTTCCTATTAAATATATTTCCATTCCATATTAAATATATTTCCATTCATATTTCATATTACGCGTCTGCCCACCTACCGTAGCACACCCTGCCACACACAATATTACAGTGCGTTCGAAAAACTTCATATATATATCGACGGATATCAACGCACTTGCTTTTAAAGAAAGTTTTATCAACATTTTATCAACTTAACTGGTGTATTACAAACAACCGTAACCAAATCTTGTGATCATACTGTTGGATTTGTGTGTGATTTCCGAAATTATGACTGTCCCTGAGGATGAACCAGTTAAAGTTTGGAAACATGTAGGAGTGTAGTTTGAACATTTTAGTGCATAATAAAGTGTGCATGTGGTTGGTCTGTGATATTATATATTTCTAGTCAGTTTGTATTTTATCGGTTTACACTGACAGCAGCAGACTTTTCGACTGTTTAAAACTGTGCACTTCCAGTTGTGTTCCCTGCAAAGTCCGGGACCCGCTGACAACTTTTCGGGCTTCCGTAAACACATTTCTTGTGTAATAAAATTGGCAGATATAACTCGCATAAATCATAATTGCGATTTTTATTTTCCTTCCAATCTTTCCCCATAATCGACGCTGGGGTTTTCAGCCTAAATCACCAACAATAAAATTTCGTTTTTAATACATACGCATAAATATTTTTTATTAAAAAACAATTTGTTCTAAAAATCTTTATTTTATTTTTGCACCCAGCTGTACACTTTTACTTTACTGGGGTTCAGCGACAAACTAGACTTAGTCACATGGACCCCATATATATTAACCTTTTAAAGCCTAGCGGTAACTTTACGTACCAACAGGTTTAACATTAAAAAATTCTACGTGGTGCCCACATTGCGTTTATGTGTTTTGTACGGATCTCAGAACAAACAGCAACTTTTACCTTATAAAACATTAAGAGACTGGTTTTTATAACCGAAGTGGAGAGTGTTTACAGCGCGGTACGCACTGAGTCCTTATATAAAACAGATACGCTTCGTCTTTAAAGGGTTAAGGATCTAAAGACCACTTATCTAAATACAGCATTTCTTCCATATACATTAAGAGTCTGAAGACTATAGATCTGAGGATAGTATTTACACTTACCATTTTTTTCAGCAGTAGTTTTACATCTGCAAAAATAAATAAATAGAGAAGCAATTAGCTGCGAAACCTCCCCGCAAACTGTGTAATTCAAAATGAAGTACACCGTATTCCTCTCCTCTCAAACTGGCACAACGTCTGTTGGTCAAATTGCGCCCTGACAAAGCACGTAAGACGAACAGTGATAGGGTTACAAACCATCGCTGCAGCGTTCAGAAGGCAGTCCCCTGAAATTCGAATTAATCAAGCGCCACAAACATTTATACTAAGGTACGAGTTAATAGCAGGCTAATGAGATCCCATTCTGCAGGTATAGACCAAATGTCACCCCATTAAACTTCTATTGTTCCATTTTAATGGTGCTCCGGATTACATGAATATTGCTCGCTGTTTTGGATAGATGAGACAGAAGCAGGCACTCATATCTCCTCTGACGCAGTAGACACAAAGGCTACTGTGATTGTTTCCTTTATTTCAACATTAGGCAATTCAATTCCATGTGAATTCTACCAATTAAACACAAACTAGAATCATACTGCCTTCCACAGTGCCTTTCAATTAACGACAAGATTCCTTCGACAGAAGCAAACAACGACTGCAATAGTGACACAGATGGAGTGCAAGGAACATGTAAATGCGACAGCGGTGGCTTATAAGCAGTCTGTCGAATATATCCTGTTTTTAAATACAGTTAACCCGGTTATAACAAGATCGGTTTACACGTCACCTCGTTTAAAGCGTCAGATATTCTATGGTACCAAATAATTCCTTACCGTTAATCATTACTCGTTTAGAACAACGCTCGTTTATAACGACACAAAATATTCAGTCACATTCATGACGTTTCAATCGACTTCCCCTACACATCACAAAAATTAGCTAACGCATCAATAAGCGATGTAGGAAGTTTAAATAACTCAGGATTTCGTTGTAATCGGCGCAAAAACATGGCGGCCTATTGCCTGATTTCAGGCTTCAGCTGCGATGTAGATGAGATACGAGCTCGTCTGGGACATTACGCAGCGTACAATACCGACGTTTCGGGACAAACTGTCGGTCCCATCTACTGACCCTTGAATATGGGACCAATATTTTGTGCCGAAACGACGGTACAGAATTACCACTAAACGCTGCGCAATGTTCCAGAACAGCGCAGATCTCATGGCGTTCTTTTCTCCGTGCTCCATACTGACCGAGTCTGGTGCCCACTTACTTTCGCATTCAAGAGATACTAAAGACAAGGCGGCCCGAACGTAAAGTGGACTGCTCTCCGTATACAGTGTCAGAACTAACAATGTCTCAGAATTTGTCTTCATGTCGTGAGGTACAGGGGAAAATTTTACGATAAAGTTTTTTCATTAAAATGATGAAGTGACCTGGAATACCCCTTCTGCAGTTGTTGAGTTCGAGGAAGTTCTGCATTCGTCTCTTTTAGACTTAGCGCTTCCAGGCAGAGAACTGAAATTAATTTGCAAGCTTCTACATAGCAAGGGCTCACAACTGCGAGGCCACGTGGGCGTGTTTCCAACTTTTACACGAGAGAAACACACAAAACGTCAGTCATAGCAGCCCCATTCTGATTACGATTCGCACAGTCCTGTGTCCTGTCGTGTGTGCAAATACTGCAGGCCTGTTTATGAACACGCTAACTCAAAGGTAATGCCTACGGCTTCGGTTCAGAAGGGGGATAGAGTAATGAACCATCGTCACTGAGAATTTTGTGGATTCCCTCACCTCCAGGCTAATCACAGATCGATACTTTGAAACAGATCACCTTCCTCTCCACACGCTTCCAATTAACAGCACATCTTGTGTACAACATGGGAACGTAACTTCCAGCAAACACACAGTCGCCAAACTCAATGCATATTTTTTACAAGTTTTTGAGGAAATACTTGGTCCTTCCCTCTTCTACCTACTCACAGTAGGTGTCGGGGTTGTTTATTTTCACTTGATCACACTCAAACACACACCACAGTCGGTAGGACTCCTCTGGACGAGGGATCGGCCCGTCGCAGAGACCTCTACCTGACAACACAAACACTGTACAAGAGACAAAATTTAATGCCCCCGGTGGGATTCGAACCCACGATCCCAGCAAGCGCTCGGCCCCAGACCTACGCCTTAGACCGCGCTGCCACTGGGGTCGGCTTAAGGAAATATACAGTTATTTAAGGCACAAACTTGTTGGATGTTACAAAGTGAGAATTAGTATATAATTTGTAAGATCTCGCAAAATTTTACGTTTTTACTTTGAGTTTTAAGTTTTTGTAAACACAAACGCCTGATGATAATCGACTTGGTCGAAACATGTAGTGTTTGAAAAAATAATAATAAATGCAGGTTGTGTCAGACGGAATACATATTGTTACTTATATAAGCCTGTACACACAACGGGACGGATAGCGTCACAAAAGTAATTACGTAAGTTGTGGTGTAGCCCACCCCAGTGGCCTCGCGGTCTAAGGCCGAGCGCTTGCTGGGATCGTGGGTTCGAATCCCGCCGGGGGCCATGGATGTTTGCCTTGTACAGTGTTTGTGTTGTCAAGTAGATGTCTCTGCGACGGGCCGATCCCCCGTCCAGAGGAGTCCTACTGACTGTGGTGTGTGTCTGAGTGTGATCAAGTGAAATTACAAAAACCCTCGACACCTACTGTGAACAAGTAGGTAGAAGAGGGAAGGACTAAGAAAGAATAAAGTTGCGGTGAAGGTTGGTGCCTTAATCATCTTGAACTGCCCTGAACATGGTGACAGCAAAATCCACCAAAGCGTCTGTAATTAATTAATAATCAATCCAAAATTTTTAAATCTATAATGTACAAACATAACGACGGTTATGGCCTCTGCTCCTATCGAAATGAAACACAAGACACTAGCGGACCCTGTGCAGAGCAGGAAGAAGTTACAGCACTTGCCTAGCTATCAAATGGCGACATTTGGTTGGAAATCTGCACACGTGTAGCACTTCCCTCGGCTTAATTATTGCTAACTGTCCAACCCATCCCAACCCCCTGGTCCAAAAAATCGGAAATTACACTCTAGACTACCTGCACCATTTATACAAAACTTACAAACATAAACGGCCGAAACATAACCTGCTGTAACCAGTTCAGCATAAGGCATAGTGATTTTTTTGTCTTTAATGTCACTTGTATTTCCCAACTTTTAACTTTTGTTTCACGGACTCCTGGTTAGCTAAATTGGCGATACCAACAATTTTGTGATTTTTCTTTGTGTACTGTAAATACTGTCAACATCTTCTTTGGAATAAATATTTTAAAAAATATTTCCCATGAGACGTAATTTAAGGTGAAGAATGTATGTTCCTTGTTGCACGTTTAACAGGATAGATTAGAGAAAGTATTTAACCTTCTAGAAAGTGGTACTGATTTAGACAGTAGCTACATTTCCATTTACTGATATTAACTTTATAAATTATGGAAAATGCCCCAATATTTCAACGTGTTACCTCTCGAGCAACCCACAAAGTGTTTATATCAGTTCACGCCGAATTATTTCGTAGGTCTTCACGACCAGACGTATAAAACAAATATATGTGCAGCAGTCCTCTCTTTGCATTTGTTGTTTGAACGAGATATTTTCAAGTGGCGAATTTTTAATCAGGGTGTGGACGGAATGATAAAGATATTACTTGCACTTATCACAAAATTCCATCACGTTCCCTGCACTGAGATATCAGCTTCACTTCTTAAGCTGTTCCCATAGCTACCTACATAGGAACAGCGGATATAAAAATTGCAGGTTCTCCAGACCACTGTAATGTGTGGGATCAGCTTCGCGTTTAAGTAGCTACAAAAATTGGTCTCTCAGCTTGTGCTCCTAAGCTAAACTTCAGCGTCGATGTATGCAAAACGTGAAGTTGAATGTCCGAATTTGCTAGACCATGCTAGGTTGGGTGGATGGCCTCGTGCTTCGGCCAATTCAAGAATTGGACAGACGAGTCAGGGCAGCACGTCTGAGCCATGATGCTTTCCTGTCCCTCTCTAGAATAAATTCCCAGACACGCAGCCCCGCATCTCAGCAAGACAGTTCTTTAAAATAAATGTACATTTTATCGCTCGTCGTCGACTGCAGTCCGCCCAAATAAACATGAGTACACATGTACTCCATCTTCTAATCGCGCTTCAATTATTCGATCACTGTAACAATTTTAATGCATGACTGGTAGATTGGCACAACTGCAAGGGCGTCTCCATATTCCAGATAGAGGGAATAGCCTCTGAATATTGCTGATATTTGAAAATATGTCGACGAAATAGTTGTGGAATAATTTCGGTGACGATTATTAAGCTCTATAGTACAGCACATTCCACTTAAAACTGACCCGATTTCTTCATTTGGCCGTGCAAGCGGATCGGTTTTAAGCGTAACATCCTGTATAACAAGCCAGTAAATGGATCGCAATATGTACCCAGCTTTAGGATATCCTTTCAAAATTTTTGCGTGCATGATTAAGCCTAAAGATCCCAAAGTCCAATATTGGCTTGGATTTTGCAAAATTTAATTACAACATTAAATTTTATAACAACCCCTTTTGAAGAAGATAGCTGATAACGCACACGCAGTAGCTTCTTGGAATGTCACAGTATTATTAATGACGCCGAGATGAGGCCATGTTAAACTTCGCATTAAATTTTGTTAGAGCTTCTATAAGGATGCGGTTCTTGATAAATTAAGTGCAGATTATAATCCTCAGTCAAGTGATACATGACGTAATTGCTGCGCCATATTGAAAGCGAAAATAACGTACACTGTCTTCACAGTGCAGAGATGAGTAATTAACTACAGGATTTACGTTGGACAGATCACGGCCACTCGAGTGGTCACAAAGTTTCCTACTTTATCGAAACCGGAGATTTATTGCTGTATTTTCAGTACCACTGTATTCTACCTGTGGATCTCCAATGAAGTCTGTAGCTCTAATCCTCTTTCTCTGTACCATCCATTTTATTACACGACTTGCGCCTCAGATTTACGAATGATCTCCATTCTTACACTTGACGCTGTTTACAATCAATTTTGTGCTAAACACTTGTGGGGTTGATTGTACTTCTATGTTCCGAATAACTCCCTGATAGTAGCAACCCCGGTGCCGAAACATATAGGAGTTTTATACTTGCTTCTGGATGTATTTTATTAAGTGCATAAGTCACTTGATATATCGATTGCAAGAATACGCACGGTATGAATAAAACAATATTTACTCCATTTTTCTTTTTGCGATCTTCCATTTGCATGTTAATTAATACGTTGCTGTATCACCCAAATGAATGCAGCCCAGATTTATCACTAATTAACATGGATAACCAGGCCTATAAACACTGACATTACGCATCATTACCGTCCCTAATTAATATTAATAATCAGTGTTAGACTCTAACATTCTAAATGTCAGGCTCCCGAGGTTATATCTGATATTACGCTAAATGTAGCAAGAAACATGATAAAACCGTGTGTGGATTAGGTGCTACTGTATACTGAGGCCTTCAGATCCACAGCACATCTATTGTCTTTCAGCTACATAACTAGCTTTGGGTTTTGTAAAGTTAGTTATGTAAATAAGACAATATCCTAAGGTACACGAGTGTCAATATTATAACTGGTCTTGTGTTTTTATTCTTATCCTAAACTGAAGTGGAAGCAGCAAGCTTCATCGAAACGTTGGCATTTTAATACTAATATATACGGTGTGAAACTTGTATGGGTGTGAAACTTGGTCCCTCACACTGAGGGAGGAACAAAGGCTGAGGGTGTTAGAGAATAGGGTGCTGAGGAGGATATTTGGGCCTAAGAGGGGCGAGGCGACAGGGGAGTGGAGAAGACTACATAACGAGGAACTTAATGACCCGTACTCATCACCAAATATTATTCGGGTAATCAAATGGAGAAGAATGAGATGGCCGGAGCTTGTAGCACGTATGGGGAAAAGAGAGGTGCATACAGGAATTTTGTGGGGAGACCTGAGGGAAGGCGACCACTTGGGAGACCCAGGCGTAGGCGGAAGGAAAATATTAAAATGAATATTCAAGAAGTGGAATGGAGGGCATGGACTGGATTGAGCTGGCTCAGGATAGGGACAGGTGGCGGGCTCTTGTGAATGCGGTAATGAACCTCCGGGTTCCATAAAATGGGAGGGATTTCTTGACTAGCTGAGAAACTGTTAGCTTCTCAAGAAGGCCTCTGCTCCATGAAGTTAGTTAGTTAGTTAGTTATACACGGCGTCATATCCTGTGAGTTTGGAAACTTCATAAGCGCGTCCGTGACAGTCTCAAATCCACGCCTCCTGCAAAGAACTGCTACCCGACACCAGTAGACATTCTTATAAACTTTCTAACAGTTTTCGGTATGATATGTAGAAGGTAAAGGCGGTACCGTTCCCTGCCAAGCAGGCAAAGGGGAGGGGGGTTGGGGGGAAGGTAGAGTTATACCTTTACCCATACTCTGGCTCGGCGCTAGAAGAGGTTGATGGTCAGTGCCACGCCCCGGCCGCTTTACCCTCGCGAAAGAGACCCAGTACCCATCATGGGATATGTATTTAATGAAAATGAAACAGCTTATAGCGCTATTTGTGATTGCGGAGTGCTACAAATACGTACATGTTGCAACAACTGGACGTCTGTTAGCAGTAATAAATAAATATTTACGAAAAATGTAAGGGTAAAAATGCAAAATAAAGTACAGTACGTCGAATTTGGCTGCCTAAAGAAAACCAATATAAATTCAGCACAACCAATATTATAGCTTGCGTACTGCAGATATCACTGCCCAAACACACTGTCAATTTAGCGGTTTGTAATGTTGTTTATGTGACATACAAGTTATTCAGAAATGATTGGAATTCAAGTGTGATACAGTAATTTAATTTTAAGACCTTCGTATCCCTTTAACGTCATCAAAATCAATTTCGTTTACCCTGCAATCGTCTTCAGTTACTACAGTGTAATATTGTTTCATCGCTAATAATGTTTTGCAGCTCATATATTTTACGAATGACCGCTCGCCTGACACATAAATGATGGAATTTGATAAAGTCATATGTATGTGTGACATGGTATTGGCAGTCATCAAAACACTCGGTAATACATTGCAGTTCATGATCTTGTTATCTTCTCACCTCATTTAGCATGGCTGTGACACTGGTAATTATAAGCGAAATTACTAATCATCAGTGTTTGTGCGACGGTCCCTCATCAAGTAAAATTTTTCATCAAACATTTGTCTTCCAGAATTAAGTTTAAAGCTCCGTTAACCTTTTAAAGCCTAGCGGTAAATTTACGTACCACCAGGTTTAACATTAAAAAATTCTACGTGGTGCCCACATTGCGTTTATGTGTTTTGTACGGATCTCAGAACAAACAGCAACTTTTCCCTTATAAAACATTAAGAGACTGGTTTTTATAACCGAATTGGAGAGTGTTTACAGCGCGGTACGCACTGAGTCCTTATATAAAACAGATACACTTCGTCTTTAACCTTTTAAAGCCCAGCGGTAACTTTACGTACCACCAGGTTTAACATTAAAAACTTCTACGTGGTGCCCACATTGCGTTTATGTGTTTTGTACGGATCTCAGAACAAACAGCAACTTTTGCCTTATAAAACATTAAGAGATTGGTTTTTATAACCGAAGCGGAGAGTGTTTACAGCGCGGTACGCACTGAGTCCTTAAATAAAACAGATAGGCTTCGTCTTTAAAGGGTTAAAGTCACCACGATTTTTAAAACATTGTTTCTATTAGAATTACAACGTTACTACTCGTTAAAACACGGCACGTCTTTGTCATTAAGTATCTTTTTTCTTCAGACAGCAGTAATGGAGGTGACAAGAATTCACTCGGTTCTTCTTCAGCACGGAGAAGTGAAAGCGGAGAGCAGCGCCGCATGGTGGACATAACAAGAGACAAGCCCATCAAAGTGACAGTCAGAGTCGTCGTACCGGTTAGAGACCATCCAAAGGTAAGTGAGAAGACAGGATGTTTGTGCATGGAGGGACAGAGTGGTGCTTCAGTGAGACGACTGAATGTCAAACGCTGGTGCTTTGCTCATCACTGTAGAGTGCTGTTGAAATGTGACTAAATGAGAATGTGCCTCAAGGCTAGAAGTGACAGTGGAGGCTCACTAGTTTCGGTGAATCTCCAATGTTGTAGAGATGTAGTAGGGTCAAACCAGTGTCACTGAAAGGAATACAGATGTCTGCATACACATATTGGAAGCCTGAATTCTCCTAACATTGTACAGTAATGATTAAATTGTCACCAATCTCCATTATTGTCGGTCCAACGTCGAGTTAAATTCAACAGCGTTTTCTGTTTTACCGGGTCCAATGTAGAACTCAAATCGACACGTTATTTTACAGAGCTTTATGTTGGTTTTTACTGAGATCCTTTTATTCACTGGCTGCTTTCGAATTTTGAAGCTTAGGCACTTTATGGAAAATTAATCTGGACTAGACTATTGGGATTTATAAGAATTACTTGGACTGTAAAATTTATTAAGGTATCGAATAAGTATTCCAGTTCTTTGTCATGGATCACATCGTGAAGACTGATGGCAGACAATGGGTGCATCTCCACGCATTCTTAGCATCAGCACTTCATACACTGGATGGAGCGCTTCACGCTCCTGCTGTAATATACCCAAAAAAAAGACGTCTCGATCAGCAAAGAACGGAAGATTTGTTGTTATTTAACACACCAACCTACAAATTCACTTAACAAAACGTAATTTGGAACGAGTATTAAACCCCTACCCGGACTCGAGTGCGTCGTTTTTATATATTTTAATTTTGAAATGCAATTTATAAAACGAAAATTAAATTCCATTCTGTAACAAATTTTCTGTCGTATTGATATCACTTTCATATAAGCTGCAAACAATCGTCTCTAATTTTAAATACACAAAATAATGACGTTTCGATATTTTTTATGCTATTCATTTCCGTGCATACGATCAATATAGCAAAACAGAGCCAACTTATGCACAATATTCTTGTTTATTTATCTTTTTTGTTCATCTTCTCCCCGACATGTTTCGGCAAGTAACTATACCATTATCAAGGGGGCTATATCAAATTACATAAGGTGTGCATCAATGTGACTATAAAGTGTTAAAACTGTTAAAATGTTAAAATATTCTATAAAATATTAAAGAAGGTTTTAACATTTTAATAGTTTTAACATTTTATATTCACATTCATGCACAACTTATGTAATTTGATATAGCCCCGTTGACAATGGCACAGTTACTTGAAGAAACATGTCGGAGAGAAGATGAACAAAAGAGATAAACAAATAAAACAATAATATTGTGCATAAGTTGGATCTGTTTTGCTACATAGACGTTTCAATAGTTGACGTTATACACAGTCAAGCAATAGGAACAATAGTGAACAACGAACTGGAAAGCATGTGGAAGGGACATGCTGTAACCTAATCTAAGGCACTGTCCTCATATATGCCTGGAGAAACCGGGAATGACCACAAAATATAACGAGTCCTCGAGCCGAGATCTTAACCCAGGGTCTTCCAGTACGAAGCACGAGAGCTGTCCAATGGACTGTAATGTTAATTCTTGCCGTATCGTTTAATAGCAAGGAAAGAGGAGAATACTTTTAGGAGCCTAAATACCAGAAGCAATTTAACAGCTCGCTGATTAAGTACAAGTTCATGATACCAGGCTTCTGCCGCGGTGTAGACAAGATATTTGCTAGTCTGGGATGTCACACAGCGTAGGTAAGGAGTTACCGGCTTTTCGGGACAATCTATGGGTCCCATTTTTAAGGGTCTTTTTCAACTGCTTGGCCGTTGAAGATGGGACTGATACGTAGTCCCGAAACTAGGCAGTAACTACAAATCACGCTGGGTAACATCCCACAACAGCGAAGACCTAACTTAGTGCACGTTCTTGTTTCATGCATGCAGCAGTCTTGTGCTTACCGTTTATTTCCTAATAGTTTAGGCAATTAGGGCGCGGCCATCTTCATGCGAAATACTTTAATTCTCAAATATAGATTCTAAAATATACACATCACACATTTAATTCTCAAATACATCTTCTTAGGCATAAATTTTGTTCTGAATCACAGAACTGGAGACAGTATCTTGAATATATAATAATAAATTTGACAAGTATTTCACTGTAAACAGCATCGTGAAAATGTCCAGGTAGGGCAGATGTTTCTCATATGCTTTAACCTTTTAAAGCCTAGCGGTAACTTTACATACGACCAGGTTTAACATTAAAAAATTCTACGTGGTGCCCACATTGCGTTCATGTGTTTTGTACGGATCTCAGAACAAACAGCAACTTTTGCCTTATAAAACATTAAGAGACTGGTTTTTATAACCGAAGTGGAGAGTGTTTACAGCACGGTACGCACTGAGTCCTTATACAAAACAGACACGCTTCCTCTTTAAAGGGTTAATAAAATGGCTTCGAACATCTGTAACTTTCAGGCATTGCAAGGTGTTGTTTCGTGTCAGTTTGCTGAGGCGACTCCTTCACCCACATGATACCTAGCGCCGAAAGAGAAACACGTTACCATTACCGATGAGTTTTTTCCAAGTTTCGGAATTAGTTGATTATTACCTACGCCTGAATCCCCAGGAAGGCTTCACCGAAACCCCGGATCCTGCTCAATTCCAGAGCATTATCACTACTCCATCCCAAACAACGTTATCTTGTTCTCACTAAATTGCACATTGGCACACCATGCGTACTCCTTTACACCGTGTACAATTTTGATTTTCAACGCTGAAGTCCTACATAGCAATCTCGCTTTGATCTCCCGTATGAATGTGTAAATATTACACGGGTTAAAAGGCAGACATGGGTCATTCCGCTCCATTGTCAGCAGAATCAGTTGAAATGTATGTGAAATATAATTTTCCATTTGAATGGTACAAAACGAATGGGGGGAAGTTCGTGACACATTTACGTTTGCAGTCGTTCGTAAAATCATTCCGCGTTTCATTGAACAACGAATTATTTTGCTTACGCAGGCGACTAGTTCTTCACCGTAGCATACGGCAATCGCTGTACCCTCAAGGTTCAACCACCAGCCTTTATCCAGTTATCATTCCCAGCAAATAATTTCTCTTCGGATTCTTCATCTGTTTGCATGAACACATTCTGTGCATTCACCTGAATAATACTTAAGAATGTAGCCTATAAGATGTTACAGAAATTCCTGTCACAACGTAGAAACTCTATTTCCGCTTTTTTCGTCCAGACCTGTCAGTCCTCCCGGATGGTTCATGTGTTACCTGTTGGTTGTGAAATTGTGACGTAACACCCACACATCAGCCCTTTGAGACAGGAAGAGAAAGCGAATGAACTAAAGACGTACAAGCCAGCTGAATGGCTCGTCAGTTTTGAACATGCAAACTTGCGCGTTACCTAACCAATGTTCATTAGCTGGCTATTCACGAAGACAATCTGTTATTTTAAGCTGGTACCAGGCCCGTAGCCAGACCATGAACACAGTGGGTACAGCGGCTGTGTGCGTGCATATACGTACATACGTTTATATATATGTATATAATCCTCTATTATATCAAACCGTACACAAGCTGTATATATATATATAATGTAAAAGCGTAAAAAGAGCATTTTCAGGACCAAAAAATCAAGACATTTGTTACGCAATGGTCTCTATAGCACTGCACAAACATCTTGCATATACAGTCGAACTCGCTTATAACGTCATGTAAGGGACTGAATATTTGTGTCGTTATAAACGAGCGTTGTTCTAATGAAGGAATATAGTGTTATGGCTAACAGTGAGGAATTAATTGGTACCACAGAATATCTGACGCAATATACGAGATGCCGCATAAAGCGATGTTGTTATAACCGGGTTCGAGTGCATATACATCTTTCAGGATGAGCGAGCTTGCATATCACATTAGTATGCCTCGTGGATGTTATCACGCAGCGCCAGCTTTCCGTACTGTAGCCGAACGTGTCAGAAGCATGGCACAATACGTAGAAGAGTCACGGTGTTTGTGGAAGCTTCCGGAGCACTGCAGACGGAAGGGTTCCCAGAAGTGGAATGCACTATGGCACTGTAACCAACGCACCCACGCTTTTGCCGTAGTACTGGAAATAGAATAGTGCCGCATTCTGTACGTGTGAACCCGTTACACATCTATCGCTCGCTGCTTGCACTGTCTGCCAATCTGAGGTGTGCTCCTTGCCATGGACCGGCTTCGTGTATTGTTTTCACGGAGCTCACTCATGTTTAGCGTACTTCTGTTTGATATTCTACAAATTCGTAGTGGGTGCAACCAGCTCTGTATTGTGTACAACGTACTCACTTGCACCTCACTGGCTACGGGCCTGATTAGTACAAAGTTTTGTAAAATTTTGCAGGACAGAAAACATCCATTAACCTTTCAAAGCCTAGCGGTAACTTTACATACCACCAGGTTTAACATTAAAAAATTCTACGTTGTGCCCACATTGCGTTTATGTGTTTTGTACGTATCTCAGAACAAACAGCAACTTTTGCCTTATAAAACATTAAGAGATTGGTTTTTATAACAGAAGTGGAGAGTGTTTACAGCGCGGTACGCACTGAGTCCTTATATAAAACAGATATGCTTCGTCTTTAACCTTTTGAAGCCTAGCGGTAACTTTACGTACTACCCGGTTTAACATTAAAAAATTCTATGTGGTGCCCACATTGCGTTTATGTGTTTTGTACGGATCTCAGAACAAACAGCAACTTTTGCCTTATAAAACATTAAGAGACTGGTTTTTATAACCGAAGTGGAGAGTGTTTACAGTGCGATACGCACTGAGTCCTTATATAAAACAGATATGCTTCGTCCTTAAAGGGTTAATACAAACAGTTACTTAACAGAAGAATTGCAAAAGTTTTAAAGATTCTTTCAAGCATAAGTGTTCACGAAATACTTAAATATTGATTCATACTTCACAGTAAACACAGTATACTTGAAACTGAGTTTATCCTTTTGACATTTAGGAAAAGATAATTTTTTTCCCCGTGATATTGTCACTTTGTCTCATCCTGCGAAGGATATAAATTCGGGTATTTTATTTTTCTTTTGTTTTCCTTCGACAATAGAGGTGACATTCTCTTTTTAGATGTCACCCCAGTACTTGTGAACAACATCTCCGTCGTCCGCACTGCTGAAGTCTCTTACAAAGGCTGTAAGAAGTACATGGTTTGTTTTTTTGATTTATGTCTTTTGCTAAGGACACAGACATTTGTGTCATCACGTCCATGGTTTCAGCAGACTACTGCGAGAAATCTTATACTCATTCTTAGATTCGAAAGGCACAAAAATGTAGGCCAAACTGTGAGCTTTTGGGTTTTTTTTGGACCCTGACAATTATGGCGTAACTGTTCCTTCCAAACTTATTTTAGACCATTTTCACTTTGTTTTCACTGTGCATTTCACACATGACAGCAATATTTACCACCAAATGCACGAGTATATAATTCATTATTA
This sequence comes from Coptotermes formosanus, assembly GCA_013340265.1. NCBI lineage: Eukaryota > Metazoa > Arthropoda > Insecta > Blattodea > Rhinotermitidae > Coptotermes > Coptotermes formosanus. The sequence goes on from BLKM01012992.1 coordinate 884,846, forward strand.
CTCAAGACACACTATCCCGACATGTTTCGATGCTTCATTGCATCATTTTCAGGGGCATATTGTCACTATCGTTATCCTTATTTTAGACCGACAAGTGCAAAACCACTTGCATTTAGCCCGCCTACTTCCAAAAACAGGTCTGAATGAAAATTGTTTCCTCTAATTCCATTTCTAAATTCAAATTTCAGATTAAATGTAAAATAAACACCGTCCTCACAACTTCAATATAGATTGTTACTTACAAAATAAAAATATTTTATTTTATTTTATTTTAGAAATAACATAATAAAATACACAAAATATAAATAAATAATGAAATAAAATATTTTTATTTTATTAATAAAAATATATGTTGGAGTTGTGGGGACGGTTTTTGTTTTATATTTAATTGTCATTCTCACATCGGTATGCAATATATAAAGATTCAAATTTCAGAATAACAAAACAATTATCCCCCCAGAAAAGCACAAAATTAAGGAATGTGTGAAAATTATTTTCTTTAAAATTAATTTGTTATTTTATCAAGTGTAAGCAGCCACATATACACAACAGCAACCATCGACACTTTCACATCGCTGTGTGGGCTGTCTATACAATCATTCTGCACGCATGTCGTTGCCACTCGGAAGCTGATAGCTATCTGGGATTGAACGTATGGACGCGTACTTGCCTTGCTAACAACATTCAAGCAGTCATTACAATCAACTGTGAAAACATTCTGTTGGTCCTCTTTTTGTGTTAAAAGTATGATTGAAACAGAGGCCGATTGTGTACATTCAGCGTAATTTCACTGAAACCCCTCGTTCATAATTACCGACATCTATGGAGTCTCTGTTGTGAACTGTAGCATCATCACATGAACCAAATTAGCGTGGATGGCAGAACAATTATTAGAGTGATAGCAGCACAATACTCTCCTTCCCTGACTTCTAGATTCACATATTTTTTCTTGCTACTCAAGAAACGTTAAAAAAAAGCCACATGGCGTACTGATATTTCGAATATTAAAAAATAAAATCTTTATTCACTGAGAGATTACATACCGCAAGAAAAACATATATCGAGGCACACATAATGAAGTAGTGCAACGAAATAAAATTGAAGAAAACAATATACGGTCAAAATATTAACTACATTTCCAAAGAACCATTTTACCAACCCAAAATTTGTTTACCCTGTTTTTAACCATTTTATAATAAGTGACTACTATTTTGTAACACATAATTATGTATAAATCTGAGTTGTAAAAGAAAAGGCCTTCTACTTATGTACGTAGAATTCTGTAATGATAGGATAAGAACAGACCCTGAAGATGGTCCAAAAGGGCCGAAACTGGTCGCTCTTATTCTTTAATAAAACTATATAACGTTGGCTGTAGACGGTTATTATTTCACATACACAACGTATTTCTGTTGTAAGTTTGTCGTTAAAGTGACATAAGGAGTCACTATGCATCATTTTTTACGAAACACCAAATGTGTGCCTGTCAACGTGATGTCACTCATAAGCTGTTCACTAGCAGCGCGTAAAATCGGCATACTATAAACACATGCAATTAAAGTTTTTAAGTCTTATCACTATGCCCTAGCCAATTTACTGGCAGGTAGCAAATTCACTTGTGTGATTAATCAGGCGAACAAATAATTGCGCCCTTTGTTAGTTTCATTGCATTTAAGTTGATAAATTTGGAAGAAAATAACGCAGTATTATATTTAATAAATTTTTGAATATCTGCACTGTAACGTGAGATGTGAATAAAATTTTGACATCCGCTAAGGTCGAGAAGTTGAGTAAAATAACTACAATACCAAGACTTCTTAACAGACTTAGAGTAGTTTAAAGGAAGCGATAGTTACAAAATACTGTGTTTGTCATAGGGTGTAACAAGTACTTCAGCAAATCGAAAAGAGGGTAATCAGGCCATTAAATAGCCCAAGGTAATTGAACAAGCAAAATCACTCAGATCTCGCCAGCTCTTGAATGAGCGAATTCGCTGCCGAATGGCAAGCAAAATTGCCTAACGCAATTGTGGCTTTAGGTCGCGTCTGCACGTTGGGTTGGGGTTGAACAAACAAAGAGGGCACTGCGCGACAAATGAAACAGCACAAGGTTTGTGTAAGGTAAACGAGAAATAAAGGGAACGTGACAGTAGTTTTATTCAGGGTTATCCTAAAATGGTATTGGCCTGCGGGGAACCGAATGGAGTTCGCAAACAAGTTCAGGTCGGACAGCGAGTGATCAGGCCACGACTCGAAAACAGTCGATCGTTCTTTCACTTTCTCGCCTCCGTAAGTTTACCGGACACCGTGAAGTACCCTACTGTCTCGAGTTGAAATCTGGGAACTTCAAAGTGCCTCAGAAACACTGCCAACCTGTGAGATGCGCAGAAGAATGAGACCGTACAAATCGACCGAGGTTTCAGAGAAGTCAATAAATTTGTATCAGACTGCAAGGTATGCCAGCATAGGTTCCTTTCTCTAGACAGTACTTTAAAGTAGGGCGTAATCATTTACAGGGCTAGAGTTAGTGGCCACAGAAACTGGCACGTAAGTCAGTATTGTTTCTGACCCAGAAGTTTGCGTATTAGCAATTTTCATAGCTATGACGGTGCGAGATCTCACGGTAGCAAGATGGGGGTAGCTTAAAATGGAATGGCACTGAGTTTCATAAAAATCTGTTTTCATGTTAACATTTTACTCTGGCCGAAACCTAGACAAACGCGAAAACAAATCAAAATAATGACATCTTTTCAAAATACTTCAAAGGATTTTCCTATTTTGTCGTCTCTCATGCTTAGTTTTATTCAGGTACACATGCCAATCAGGTCCTCGATCTTTTAGGCTGTTTCCCAAGTTCAATTCGTAATTTTTTATCGACGTTTCGAAACATTGCGTTTTTTCCGAAACGTCTGTATAAGGCTATAAAATAAGGCTCCGAATCATTCCAGAAGGGAGAATACTTCAATTACACCGCGGCGAAAGCCTAAAATCTCGTCTACGCATAAATTTTATGGAATTTATACGTAAGATAATATTTCCATATAAACGGTGGTTTCTTTGAAGTGTGGCATATAGTGATGTTAATTGCAAGAAAGAAAGGATAATCTTTACCGGAGGGTAATTGTTAAAATGACAATACAGTAATATCACTTTTATTTAAAATGCAGTCCAAAAGATATGTTTTCTCTTTGAGTAAAACCCTTTTCTCTCGTCATGCAGGCCCTTTGTCTCTTCTCTCCCCCCCCCCCCCCCTCCACTCAGTTTTCTGACTGTCTTTGTTCAAAGTTGACGCCGCAGAGGGCGCTATGGTGTACCGACACATGCACACAAACAAAAGAAGGCAAACGTACGGGTCCACAGAGATAGGAGAACACGTTTTGTACTCTTTCTCGTATTTCAGTTTAGCTACAATGACATTCATCTGTTTTGATATGAAACGGTACCGAGAGAAAAAAATTCCCTTTCTCATGAAAAAGAAGAAGTTAGAAAATGGAATAAAAATTGTGACAGAAGAGAATCCATTATTCACTTCTTAAATTGTACTTTCCCAATAAAAGGCAATATCTATTAATTTTACGAGAATGACTTTCACATTTGCTTAATATTAATGAAACTTGCGCTGTGGGGTCACAGTGTAAAATATTTATCAATAAAATAGTGCCACAGTCCTAATATGTTGCCGTTATTATATAAAACAGTCTCTGTTCAGTTTAAGTTCTTACCGCCAAAAACACAGAACAACAAAGTGACCGTTAAAGAACAGCTGCCCTTCTTTCAGAAGGTAAAAACTGTCTCACGCGTGAATCGACTTCTTTGTGCGTATAAGTGTCACGGAGGGGAGTGACGCTCTTCCGACATGATTAACAGCTTTTGAAACAATTACCTGAATATTAACCCTTTAAAGACGAAGCTTATCTGTTTTATATAAGGACTCAGTGCGTACCGCGCTGTAAACACTCTCCACTTCGGTTATAAAAACCAATCTCTTAATGTTTTATAAGGCAAAAGTTGCTGTTTGTTCTGAGATCCGTACAAAACACATAAACGCAATGTGGTCACCACGTAGAATTTTTTAATGTTAAACCTGGTCGTACGTAAAGTTACCGCTAGGCTTTAAAGGGTTAAGAAATTCAGCATCAAAATCGTACAATTTCTTGGCACCAAACGCGCATCAATACCAGGGGTACCTCTATGTATCTGCCTAAGTTATTCTGTGTTTTGTGTTTTTGTGTAACTGTTAACGTCTTATTGTGAATGGTTTTCTCTCTAACACCATTCCAGTCCGTGTCAGTGACATTTAAAAAGAACTGCTACCTTTACGTGCTCAAGAATCGAGAGGAGATTACATGCCAAGGGAGAACAGAACACAGACCATAAGGACAGTAGGTCTATTCGCGTACGTCCTGCACAAAAGACAAGCACTCGACAGAACGGCCAACCACTGCCTGTGCACCTTCCACGTGACCGGTTAACTTCAGCATCCAACTGAATACAGTACAGTGTTCTACTTGACGGCCAGTTTGAAGGAGACGCTGACTGTATATATACAGCGATGGATAGAAGCTCCTGTGGAGTGGCTTCGACGATGTGTGCGCGGAAAAGGACGGTATTTCGCCAGTGGCGTCGTAGCTCCCTCCAAGTGTGAAATCTCTCTCCTTGATGATGGTGGTATACACGCCACCGAAACATGTAGGAAAAAAGGCGGCCGCCTGAGGACTTCGGGGTCACATAGGGTAAAAACTTGTGTGTTACTCACTTATAACACTTATCCAACAAGTGCACTGTTTTAAGATCTTGTTACAATTTTTCCTGATATGCGTGGAACGCACAATATAAAATCGTGCGGCATTGCTGGTACTTTTAGTGAATAACACTTCTATATGCTGACCTGCAAAGTAACTGCGTAATGTATACATAGAAGGAAGCAGAAGACGTGTAGAATTTCAATTACTGAAATTAACCCTTTAAAGACGAAGCGTATCTGTTTTATACAAGGACTCAGTGCGTACCGCGCTGTAAACACTCTCCACTTCGGTTATAAAAACCAGTCTCTTAATGTTTTATAAGGCAAAAATTTGCTGTTTGTTCTGAGATCCGTACAAAACACATAAACGCAATGTGGGCACCACGTAGAATTTTTTAGTGTTAAACCTGGTGGTACGTAAAGTTACCGCTAGGCTTTAAAACGTTAATAGAAACAGAGAAGGACAGATATTGAATATTTTAATTTTGTGTAGCAACAGGAAATAAGAAATACTGAAATGCATTTACGTAACAAAACGTATGTACTTTTTGAACGCTAATCCCACATGAAAGTACGATCCGCTTCCCTCGCCGGGGGTCTTTCAGAAGTAGAAATTTCATTCCATATCTGTAGAGCAGAATGAGCAAGAGCAGCCCAATAAATCGAATTTCTTTTGCGACGACTGGGGTCAGGTCGCTTGGGAGCATGAACGACTCTATATAGGGTGAGAGGGCGCCGGTAGAACTGCGAATTGCTTGTTAGTACTACCACAGCTTCCAAATATAAGAAAGAACTTATAACAAATATTCTTGGAAGATTTATTGCGATTTCCCATCCCTTACGGTCTTGATGTTCTATTTATTTGCAGACACAACTGTACTCTGCAGTCATAACTTGTACTGCTCCCACAGACATCAACAATGAAGTTAGGAGCATAAAATATTAAATTGCTGCCTTCACAAAGGGCCGCAACAGGCTTCTTATGTCTGAAATGTAGTTCTTCGTACACTCCGTCAAGCAAGCTACACGCCAACAGATACAGTATTTCAGACACGTTGCATTTCAATAAGACTTTTTCTACACCTTGTATGAATTTCTTTCTAAAGGCGACGTTCTGCTGTTTCATACATATTGAATTTCCAAATGAAATTGAGGTTTAATTCTTGAAGCTGCTCGTAACCGTTGCCAACTTGACAGTGACACAGCAGCAGACAAAGTTTTTAAGGTCTTACAGAGTAGAAATTTAGAAAATTTTTGTAAGAAATTGGACGTTAATGGAATAAAAAATTTGAATATAGAATTAGGAGTAGAGGAGAAAGGACAGAATTATTGTAAAAATAATGTATTTTATATGGTGAAAAATGAATTGATCTTCAAGAAGTGGGGTTGGGGGGCATGGATTGGATTGAGCTGGCTCAGGATAGCGACAGGTGGCGGGCTCTTGAGAATGCGGTAATGAACCTCCGGGTTCCAGAAAATGCGGGGAATTTCTTGACTAGCTGAGAAACTGTTAGCTTCTCAAGAAGGCGTCTGCTCCATGGAGTTAGTTGTGGTGAAAGACGCCGTTTTCTTTACGTTGCAGCTTTGAGTGTTGCACACTATAAGAACCTATATTAGAGGACATAGTCTTGTCTACAGATAACTTCAACCAACAGATATTCCAGTTCAACGTAATTTATTTTATTTATGGGCCATAATACAAGTACCAGTAACTACGGGATTACTCGGAAATCGGCTACGCTAAAATTTTGCTATTTTTAACACAAGGATGGCATAAATGTGCATATGAAATTTTATTAAATTATTTAAATTATTTCGAAAGATTTAAAGAAGCGGCAGAGAAACACGCAGACATGAAAAGATTATATCATAATCCTATGTTTCCTGAAGCATGATGGGTCGTAACAGTAAGTATTAGCCCGTAAAGAGATTGCGGGAGGTAGGTAAATGTGCTTTTAAAAGACAAGTAATTCTCAGACGGTCGAAAGGTTGATTTCACGCTAGAACAAGGCTATAACGCTGCGTCATACCGCAAAAGAAGGCAACGTCCGTTGAACTTTCCTTTAAGACCTGAGACGCTTAAAGTCGTTAGCGCTGTGTTACGGAATACTGCTTAGTTAATTGCCCGCCGTCTTTGACGTCAACTCCCTTAATTCCACACTATATGATTTCCCATGTTCAGCTACTTAAAATATCACTTAAACGAAGTGCGTAAGTCCGTAAATGTTCATGAATTACTTAAAATTGATGTAACTACTGTAATAAGTTCATGTATCCATGCTTGTGAGACGCATTAAACATGGATATTATACAGGGTGTTCCGTATAAAGTGTATCGAATTTCTCTATTTAATATGAGTCGTTTTGAGCAAATAATGGCCTATACCACCATACGTCTGATCATCTGTCTTTACATAGCTAGGTGCTACTTAGTGTACTATAGGGCTATAACTGAAAATTTTAAAGTATGTTTCTTCTGTGATACTGTAGAAATAAGAATAACTTTCCTGTCCGATAACACCACAGAATAAAACAGAAATTAATTTTTACCCTACTGTATATAAAACGCCAAAAGAAAATTACATACCGGGTAATAACACAATACACCACTACATATAATACCGAGTTAATTATGAAAATTTATTTGGTTATTTCACAACATGCAAGAGGTGTAAGTCTCATAATATCAAACAGGGTAAGTTTTAATTTATGTCGTATTTATTACCGTTAAAATGATCTTCCCCTTCTGTATACACATTCTGCGAATTTTAAAAAGGAATTAAGAGTGAATAGGATTTTCTAGAGGTGAGAGTAACCATGGCGGCGGCTTATAAAAACTGATACCATACAGAATCTTAGAATGTCTCGAAACATTAAAATTCTCGCAGTGAGGTAGCGGTAGATAATCGGCTGAATGCTGATATACCATTTTCCACTCAAAATGACTCATATATTAACATCCTGAAATTTCGTACACCTTATACCAAACACCCTGTATAATTACATTTTCTTTCACATTTGCTTTCACATTTGTTAAGAGCTTTTTTTTTTTCAGAAGCATTCTCAAAGGAAAAGTACTGAATCATTCTTCCTCGAAATATGTCTGAATGCAAACAATTTCTTCCTCTTCTTAGCAATAAAGTCTTACCCGAGGCAGGTTTTAAGGCCAAAATCGTACAATATCGTAGCCTCTACCATTCCCCACGAGGCATCTACCTCCGATGAAAGACGCAACCAATTGCGGGTAAATACCTGTATTCCCAGTCGGGATTTAAACCCACGTTCGAATTCTTTGAGCGCCTTAAGTTTCTTGGACCCCTCCCTCGAGTACCTTATATCTTTCTTTCTTCAAATACATTTTTCCGTAAGGGGCAGTGTGTTTATGAACGGTCGCAGCTACGACAAAACCGACACTGTCCATTCCGCCATTAATAATGGCTATACCTATGTTGTTATATATGATGACAAGGGTCTTTATCCAGGATTATGTATCACTGGTTGCAAGGATGAGCTCAGAAACATGATATAGTTGTTTGTTATTAAACCAAAGATTAACCATGTGTTTGGAATCACATTTTCAGCCTAAGCTTTTAGCCATGTTTCCGTAAGCATGCAACCTACACGCCATTCCAAAGGAAGGGTCATATGAAGTTATGCATTAACAAACCATGGGAGTTAATTTATTACGGCCGTTAATACAGATAAAATAATGTAATCTCCCGATCTCACTACATATATACAAATCTTCCCTGTGTCATTCATCTCAATATACCTCCACTATCCTCCACCTCTTCACGACTGGTACTAGCATCTTGTGTCCTGTTCATTTTCTGTAGCCTATATCGTTTCAGCTACTATTTCTAGATATAAATTCAAAACGCGTGTGCTGCTGAGATTTTGTGTCAACGACTGTGATTCGTTGAAAGAAATCCAGAAGAGACTTCTAATTACCTTTCTGAAAATGTTAAGGAAAACTGTGAACTGCAGTTCCTAAATGATTTACGTATAGGTCCGCCACAATTTTGTCTCTATATAATAAAGTTTACAAAATGAGCACACAATAGGGAGCTCACAAGTGCCCTCCAGAACTTTTATAGAAGAAACTTGGTATTGAAGGTCCGCACTGGAAAGAATAGAGGGGACTTCAGTCTTCTAAAGCCTAGCGGTAACTTCACGTACTACCAGGCTTAATTTTAGTCAATTCTCCATGGTGCCACATTGCATTTACGTGTTCTTTACTTATCTGGGAACAATCTGCAACTTTTAGCTGACACGTCATCAAATGATTGGTGTTTTAAACTGAGGTGGAGAGTGTTTACTGCGCGGTAAGCCCCGAGTCTTTATATTAGACAGAATGCTTTTCGTCTTTAAAGGGCTAATGTAGGTTTATACTGGTCACATAAATGGCAAAAACTTTCTACACACACACACACACACACACACACACACACACACACACACACACACACACACACACACACACACAAATATATATATATATATTCCAAAAACCGAGCTGTAATTAGATACAATAATATACAAACATATGGCAGTTGTCCTACATGTTTCGGCCTTTTTCAGCCATCTTCAGGGACGCATTCGACAAAGAAAAATACAGTAACGGCTAGTTAGTCGAATATGTGGAACAGATGTTTGCAAGCAAAGAACAACTATCATATTTTTTGCTACGCTTTCCATTCTTTTCAACCGTTTTAACACTTGTACTTTAACTTCACTGTTGCACATCTATGACATAACTTTAGCCATTACTGCGTTTTGTTTTTTAATGTGTTCCATGTCCGTGCACTATATTATACTAAAACACTAATCACCAACAAATGCACAAAGAGAGTTTGTCATCAATCGTAACACACTCCTACATGTTTCGACCCTGCTGGGTCATCTTCAGGGAGAGCTTTCTTTGTTGTCGTTACACTAAGGTTGCACTTTACAGTTGAGTGAGAATGTGCTGTTGACTGTGTACTGCATTGTTTTCGGAGGCGTGAACTCTGCGGTCCGGGCCTGCACGGCAGGACCGCAGAGAGTTCACGCCTCCAGTACACAGTCAACAGCACATTCTCACTCAACTATAAAGTGCAACCTTAGTGTAACGATAACAAAAGAGTTCTCCCTGAAGATGACCCAGCAGGGTCGAAACATGTAGGAGTGTGTTACAATTGATGATAAAACTCTCTTTGTGCATTTGTTGGTGATTAGTGTTTTTGTATTTTGTTTTGTCTAGTTCCTTCCTGAAGATGGTCTGAAAAAGCCAAAACATGTAGCATTATTATATTATTGGAGCATTATCGTATCTAATTATAGTGCAGTTGTCGGAATACACACACACGCACGCACGCACACACACACAAGACACTGTGAACTCCTCTACTGCACGGAAGATGGATAAGTTAAAATTCGTATAAATTTATTCTTTAAAGAGTACCAACAGTAACGCCCAAGTTTTTACCCTGTGTGACACTAAAGTCCTTAGGAAGCCATATTTGCTCCTAGATGTTTCGATGACACGATTACCACCATCATCAGGGACTTCACACGTGGAAGCTGGGCGCCGTTTGAGGGATAGCAGTTCCCGTGGAGTGGCTCCGATGATGTGTGTGCGAAAGAGGACGGTATCCCCCAAGTGGCTTCGCAGCCTCCAAGTATGAACCCCCTGATGAAGGTGATGAACATGCCACCGAAACATGTAGGAGTAAATATGGCCCCCTAAGGACTTTATGGTTACACAGGGTAAAAATTGTGTGTTACCTTTCGTACCCTTTAACGAATAATTCAATAAAAATTCACGTTGAAAACAACGTAGTGAAATTTTGTATAAATTTATTTTACATGACGCTGCAAATGTAGTTCGTTAGCATTCGCAGACACTGATTACTTCCAGAATACATCAGACGTCTACATAACAAAGAAAAATATAGCTGTACAGGAGATTTAAAATGTTATCTAAAACATTTTGCGATATGGTGAATGTATCGAAATAGGACGGCAAGGAGAAACAATTTCCGATTAAACACAGTAGCCTGTGGTGTGTAGCTTTTTACCTGCAACGTAAAGGAGCTGACTACTGGCGTTTATGTTTCAATATTTTGCTGCAGGAAATATATATACTGATGTAAAACATCAAAGTATAGTGAATATCGCATGTCTCAAAGGTTTCAAATCTAAAATTTCTGGATTTAGCTCGTGTGTTTCGTGTTATTCTGACAACGAAGAGCAAACATATCAGTAAATGGCACAGCTACGTGTAGAACGTAATGGAGACGGATTGTGTTTCCTGTGAGACAGGAACTGAAATCTATACATTTGACATATTAAATTCATTATGTACTTAGCTAAGCTATAATTGATTTGAATTATTTAAGAAATTTCCGAATTGTTTTAAGTGAATTTCTTCCTCTCCATTTCTAATGTGTTTCATGCATCAAATCTTTATCATGCGCAGGATGACACCCACATTTCCTGTTTTATTACATAATTATACAAAATGAAAGCGACTCAACACATACAAATAAATACATAAGCCCTACTTATGAATGATAAAAGAGTTGAACTCGGTTATAACGTCATGAAAGGGGCTGAATATTTTGTGTCGTTATAAACGAGTGTCGCTATAACCGAGAAGTATAATGTTATGGTTAACAGTGACCAATTAATTGGTACCATAGAATATCTGACGCTATAGAAGAGGTGTCGTATAAACCGATGTCGTTATAAACGGGTTAAACTATATTTTATATATATTCGTTTACGGCTACAGTAAGTCATATGACATGTTACAGAAGGTGAGAAATAATTGTAGAATCAAACGAGTTGAATGTATTTTACACATAAATTTTATGCATTGTCAGGGTTCTGCGACAGCACAGTTAGTAGCGTGACTAGACCAGGGCAGCATCTCCGAGGAATAGTGGTTCGGTTGTTGAGAGCCGTAAAAGTTTTGAGTCTTCTTCAAAGCATGACGACCTGCCCTGGGCCCGGCCAACAACCGATTCACTGGACTCCGCAGTCGCTTCACCTCTGTGTCAAGGGACCGATATGTAAGGCTGACAACTCATTCCCCCCTCCCATCTTATAGCAAGTTAAAGAGTTGTGGAATGTACTTCCACTCGCCCTCATGCTATCTTGGTCTGTGCACGGACAACTTTTACGTTTTTAACACATACGTTATTTGATTTAATATAATCCAAAAGGCAAATGTGACATAGTTTGAAGAAAAACAACATGGAGATTTCAACAGCATCTTCAAGAATGAATTTTCACAGGACATGACCCAGGTGTCCAAAAACTGTTTACATTCATGAAGATGATTATTATTATTATTATTATTATTATTATTATTATTATTACTATTTAATAAATATAAATCTGTGGTATCAAGGACATAATAATGGGAAAAATATGTATTTGCCCCACTACAACGTCTTTAGTGTCAAGGTATGAATGAATACACGCCAAGAATAATGCGACACGTAACGGAAGAAGGCGCATTTCATTGCTACTCCTACATATTTTCTTCGAGTTCTGAATCCGTTTAAAGGTTTTCAACCTTGTTTAGTGCTATTATTTCCCCCGACAAAACCTATACAGAACTCAAAAGCAATATAATTGTTCAGTTGTGGCAGGGTGAAGAATGTCACATTCCACAAACCTGCAGTCCCACTCTTCGTTATGTATCCAGCAACTTAGATACTTCGGAGGGTGACTGTGACGCCATCTTCGGGTTCAGGAACAATTCATCTACTTTGCGATGCCTTTTAGGGGAATCATTATAATTTAATCGAAGCACTGTTTTCGGACGATGTAGAGAGACATTATTAATCAAATCGAGAAGAATGAGATGGGCGGGTCAGGTAGCACGTATGGGGGAAAAGAGAGATGCATACAGGATTTTGGTGGGGAGATCTGAGGGAAGGCCACCACTTGGGAGACCCAGGCGTAGATGCGGGATAATATTAAAATGGATATTCAAGAAGTGGGATGGGGGCATGGACTGGATTGAGCTGGCTCAGGATAGGGACAGGTGGCGGGCTCTTGTGAATGTGGTAATGAACGTCTGGGTTCCATAAAATGTGGAGAAATTTTGACTAGTTGAGAAACTGTTAGGTTCTCAATAAGGCCTCTGCTCCATGGAGTTAGACAGTAGAGAGACATTACAGTCAGGGTGCTAAACAAGCTTCTAGATTTCCTCATCTCATAAGTGGCATAAAATAAAGGAAGCTTTGACGGTGCAAGTGCAGAATGTGTGATGTGACTCAATCAGCACTTTAATTAGCTTTGTGCAGCGCATAATGGCTAGGTGAACAAAACTGACACAGCACCAGTAAATTCTTGTTTATTCTAGTTTGCCGGGTAGCGACACGCTGGAATGACCACATTTCATAACAAGGTAAACTACAAGCCTAGCCAGGGACCAAATAACGATATTATGCTTTCAGGTTAGTTTCAAATGCACGGAAAATTTGCTATTTAATTCTAACACAAATTCGATTTTTTTTAAGCGTTATTTCCTCGAAGATAAGATTTGAAGGCATTAGAACTGAGTGATATGCTTTGGCACTGATAGTGTTTCATCTCGCAAATATTATAATTGTACAGGTTTTCAAAGTTCACTTCGGATCACACTGGTCAAGTACAACCGCCCTTCCGCCTCTATGTATCAGATCGGCTCCCGCTGGACGGATCTTCGTCATATTTGATACTGGAGACTTATAGTAAAATCTGCCGAGAAAATTCAGATTTCTTTACAATCGGACAAAAATAATGGGCACTTTACGTGAAGGCCTAAGTAAGTTTACACCGTTGACGACATAAAATCCCTCAACAGTGTTAATGTGAAAGCACCGTTGAATTTCCATGGCAAAGCTTTATATATATATATATACATATATATATATATATATATATACAGGGTATACACAAAAGAATGGTGCGGTTTCAAAAGTTAACAAGGAATTTATTCTTCACCTTACACGGGCACAACGTACACCGTCGGCAGCGGCAAATGTCCAAGTTTCTCATGCGCTACCAGCAGTTCGCTTCTCATGCCTACTGTGGGGCCGCGGGGCCAGTTTCCAAGATGGCGTCGCAGCAGGACAAGGCGTTCTGTGTGCTCCGTTTTGAGGTGTCCAGATCTGCCGCCCCGTTCGCCGGATCTAACACCATGCGATTTTTTTTGGGGGGGTTCGTTAAAGACAGCGTTTACGTACCACCATTGCCCATGTCCCTCAAGGAACTTCGTGATCGGATAACGCATGCACTGCAGACCATTACAGCGGACATGCTACACCGAGTCTGGGACGAATTTGATTACCGTGTGGATGTGTGTCGTGTGGCCCAGGGTGCACACATTAAAGGATTGTGATTAACGCGTGTGAAACTTGGACAGTTGCCGCTGCTGACGGTGTACGTTGTGCCCGTGTAAGGTGAGAAATAAATTTCTTGTTAACTTTTGAAACCGCACCATTCTTTTGTGTATGTGTGTGTGTGTGTGTGTCTGTATTTTCCAGGGCAACAGTATTTATGCGAACGCGCCACAATGTGACGTAATAAATTCAGTGCCTACCTTGTTTCATACACAAAACAGGCAGCAAGAAATAAGAATTGTGTACAAAATTTGAAATTTTTGGACATGGTAAAGGCGAGTCTGCTAAAATTGTAAGACTCCGGAAGCCCAGCTCTGTTACCGAATGCCACTCGCGAATGAACAACAATCCTACTGTCCAAGGTCTCGGTTTTTCGGCGGTATAGGCTGACTGGGCCTTCTTGTGCGAATTATTGATACCTGCGAGAAAATGACATAAAAACAACTTTGCTTAAAATGGGACTATTTCTTCAACGGAAGTCTTTAAATTTGTTCCGAAAGATTTTCGGAGGTTAGCCTTCGATGGGTCAGAGAATAGACCGTACTTCCATATACGAACAAGCTACGAAGATACCCGATTTAAGCCAGAAGTACCCGAACTGATTACCGTAAGCAATGGCCACTAGTTCAGCCATAAAAATACCAAATCAGAATGGCTAACAGTTATGCCCATGTCATCTCAAGGAAAGTACAAAAGCGCAGACCATTCGCGCTACTTCAGGAACACACTTTAAACTCTGTGCAAAGTATCGTCCAAACGAAGTTAAGAAAAGTAGCCTAAACCCTAATATCTCATACACAAAAAACGTCGGTTTGAATGTGCATGACGTCTCATTTATAGGTAATGGCTGGCGATCGCTTTGCTTGGTTTCCACAACATCTGCTTTTTATGAAACACGGTAAGAGCTGTAATGAAAACAGATGGCCAATGTCAGAGATATAAATTGCTTTTCACTCGTATAGTTTATGTATGATACACAGGGGATGTTTCAAAAACTTCAGGCCACACTCATGACAAGTGTTTAAGGGATCGAGTCAACCAACTGAGTTGTTATGAATACACATCCGTATTTTTTTTTTTTGTGTACGTGGTGAAGGGCCCCGCAGCAGATGCTACGGATGCACCAAAAACTTATAATGAAGATGATTAGTTTTTTCTTTTTTCTGAGTAATGGAGCACAGGTGGAATGAAAATGACGTGTGAAAACAGAAGTACTCGGGAAAAAACCTGTCCCAGTGTCACTTTGTCCACCACAAATCACATATGGACTGACCCGGGATCGAAACTGGGCTTCCACATTGGGAGGCCGGCGACTAACCGTCTCAGCCATAGAACTGCCTATATCCGTGAATGAATTCTGGATAAATTCTAAGTGCACGTGTGAATAAACATGTAGCAACTAAACGAACCCTCATTTATTAGCATTAACCTTTTAAAGCCTAGCGGTAACTTTACGTACGGCCAGGTTTAACATTAAAAAATTCTACGTGGTGCCCACATTGCGTTTCTGTGTTTCGTACGGATCTCAGAACAAACAGCAACTTTTGCCTTATAAAACATTAAGAGATTGGTTTTTATAACCGAAGTGGAGAGTGTTTACAGCGCGGTACGCACTGAGTCCTTATATAAAACAGATACGCTTCGTCTTTAAAGGGTTAACTACTCTTCCCCAATATATTGAGTTTAAATGTTCTGCTCCCGAACCAAATGGATGATTAACCCTCTAAAGACGAAGCATATCTGTTTTATATATAAGGACCTTGTTCGTACCGCGCAGTAAACACTCTCCGTCTCGGTTACAAAAACAAATCTGAAAATTCTGTGCAGGAAAGTAATCGCTGTTTGTTCAGAGATCCATACAAAACACATAAATACACTGCGTGAGCAGAACGTAGAATTGTTGAGTGTTAAACCTGGTGGTACGTAAAGTTATGGCTAGGCTTTAAAAGGTTAAGCGAACTTCAAACTAATCAACCTCCTGATGACGGCGATTCACAACGCCGAAACATATGTCGGGGAATATTAGTTAATGTTAATAAACAAAGGTGCATTTAGTTGGTATATTTTTATTCATACACTGTAAAATGCACGGTGCTAAAAATATAAAGTTCTGAGTGAATGTGTTTTGTTTGTAAGCTAACTGCTGAAATAACAGGTGCAACAGACTGTGAAAGCAATCATCTTCCGCCCACACGCATCCCTGCACGACAGTCGGTCAGTAGCGGCTCCGTTAGAACCCTCAAAGCCTTATATGCGAGACCTCAGGCTTCCACCGCCGTGCATTTCAGTCCTTCAGGGATGTCACGCGGCGTGCCAACCTACGGCGTGTAACACCCCAGAAGATCAGATCTGCACTATTTTTGAGATATTACGCAGCGTTGAGTGGTAGCTCTGTACGGACGTTTTGGGAAGACCTATCGGTCGCATCTTCAATGGTCCAGAAGTGCAAGAAGAAAGCTTCTTGGACTTTCTGGACCCTTGAATATGCGACCAATACGTTGTCCCGAAACGTCGGTACAGAGCTACCACTCAACGCTGCGTAATGTCCCAGAAGAACGCAGATGTCATCTACATCGCGGCGGAAGCCGGAAATAACGCATCTCAGGAGGCCGAAGAACTCAGCCCCAGGTAATGCACATATAACGGCAAAAGAGATGGCCCTCCTTGTATAATTTTTAGATTGCTAAATCATAGCGTATCCCAACACAAAGGAATATGCAGAACATACAGTACCAACCCCAGTTTATTATCATCTTCGTTGTCATTACTATCGTCACAATGTAACGTGTTCAAGGCTTCCACTAACACATAATTAAAATTTCAGTTAGTACCTCACAGAGAACAGAGACTCTCGCTATTAACCATTTAAACCCTAGCGGTAACTTTACGTACCACCCGGTTTAACAATCAAAAACTCTACGTGGTGCCCACGTTGCGTTTATGTGTTTTGTACGGATCACAGAACAAACAGCAACTCTTGCCTTATAAAACCTCAAGAGATTGGTTTTTATAACCGAAGTGGAGAGTGTTTACAGCGCGGTACGCACTGAGTCCTTATATAAAACAGATACGCTTCGTCTTTAAAGGGTTAATTAATGACGTTCAGGGAAGTAATCAGTTTTGACGCGCGAAATATATGGAGAACGTAAATACGCGGTGGCGAAAAACATTTTCGTAATCGTACACACAATGGTACATATAATTACCACTGAGTTTTAGAAAAATGCTTTTGTCCATAACTCATTAAGACGTCACTTAAGAACCTACATTTGTAGGACTTTCCATCGTCTCAGGCCTTTGAACACCTAGCATAAGTTTCACATAAAATTCTTGAATCACCCTGTATATGAATACAAACACAGGTGTGCCTATACATGTGTTTGTATTCATGGATATTGGACGTCAACCTGCACTCCAATCTCAATTGGCATGCCTGCCATCACAGCAGCTCTATACTGTTATACACAACTATCTACCGCACATATGTGGAAACTGTCAATTTTGCGGGTGAAGAAAATCCTCCAATCATTCTTGATCAAGCAGCCAAATGTAACAGCGGTCTATTTTAATACTACAAGTTAATCGTGTATGGGGCTGATATGTGCAGGGCTTCCTGGGTTACATGAATAAACGCCATAAAAATATATTTAACAATTGTAGTAAAAATGTACGTTTAATCCTATTGTAAGAATTATGTTCTTCGAGGGGCATCGCTCGTCTGGATAAGCATTACTGTCGATGTAAGTATATTACAGTTGCAGTATTACAGAATCTATTGTAACAGGGATAATGACAACAGATATATTGTATTTTACAGGGGATAAAGTAGAAATACCAGCTGTCAAACTATCTGAATCCGGATCTCTCCATGTCAATATGAGGTTTAGCGTTAAATTAAACAAAAACCGGCGCTTTCGTGGCAGTGTTGATAAAAATAAAAAGTTTTCTGAGATATTTTGCTATTTGGAATGGTAAATAGTTATCGAAGTTTCGGAGTAGCGTAGTACCTCCAACCAGGGCTGTGGAGTCGGAGCCGGAGTCGGTACATTTTTACCGACTCCGACTCCGACCTCAATCTAAAATCTTAACTAGATACTCCAACTCCAGAGCCATGATAGCTACAGTAACCATTATACTTATACTTAAATATAGGTTATAAGTCAAAAAAGTAGCCTGATGATTCACGTGGTGGTAATTAAATGTCTTATAGCTTTACCGTTATTAATACATATTGAGCTTTTATGAAGGAGTCGGAGAGGGGCTTTTAAAAATCGAGGAATCGGAGTCGGAGTTGAAGCCAGTGCTTTTGTGTACCGATTCCACAGCCCTGCCTCCAGCTCCAGGGGAAATAATTCCAGTTAGCTCTGTAGATGGCGGTAATAAGGCTCAACCAACGTATTGACAGCTACTTCATCAGTCAAGACATCTGACAGCCAAGAAGACTGGAATTTTCATTTCTGTTACGGTTCTAACATTTCTGTGGGATATTAATTCAGTGCAATGTTGTGCAACATATATATAACGAGCAATTCCGTTTGAATACTTGTGTCAATGTTGCCCCCTCAGTTTCAGAGAAAAATATTCACGTCCATACAAAACAGAAGGCAAAAAACAAGAGTATTTATTGGTGTTTTATCAGATAAAATTGATTGTTTCGACACGATTCTTTCCTATCAAAGGAACTTTAAACATTTTCAGAATTATCCATAATAACGTGTATACCTCTGCCCTTCGATTATAAAACTCACTGCAAACCAAACTATTCAATTACTCTAACCTAAAAATGCGAGAATTTTTTCACCATTTTTTTTAAAGCCAATGAACCACATCGGCCTCCGTATGTATACTTCATTTTTCGTCCGACAGCTGTGCCGAATCTTTCTCGCTACAGTCTTTAAATACCTTCATCTTTTTCAACAAGAAATTGACTTCCTGGCATAATGGAATAACTTTGTGTCTTGGATTTTATAAAATTTAAAATTTACCATATATCAAAGATGAGTGGAATTTTTTATTTTCCTCCAGAAGATTGTGTCAAGTGTCTCGTAGAAGATTGCATTTCCTTAGACAGAATGGTGTGGCATTATACCGTATGCAGGCCTATAAGCTCTGCAGAGTTTATGCGATAAAGAAAGTATAGAAAACATGAGTTAATAATGAATTTTTTTGAACATACGCATAGATAATGCCAAAAATCCTACATCCACTTTTAAAGTCATAACTAGACGCCAGGAGGGTGACACGAATCAAATGAGGACCCACATACATTAGGCGCCTCCGTACAAAATGTAGTCGCCATGGCGACCTGACGTCTAGAATTTGTGCACTCATGTATTGACCACACTTATGATTTTATATTGTATTCTGGTGAAAAGAATAACATATAGAAGGAGTAATTATTTTCATACGCAACCTTGAAGCCATATTCTAAAATAATTTCAATTATTTTCTCCATCGTATTTATCTTGTTGCAGATAAAATACTGTAACCAAAACATGCTAGAAGATAATTTTTACCATTCTATTATCACCTGTACTTGGCTCCTGGGAACTTATGAAATGGCATATTCTGGAACAAAGGTGACCAATTTTGACGACAAAGTGTTGCCTACAGCAGTGAATTTGCTTGTTCAAGATTTCTTCATTACAACATTTCGAATTTCATTTTAACCACGCACATTTCCAATTTATAACTATTTTATAGTCTATGTAGATGTATAGTGGGTTATACTTTCAGCAGTAGTCTGTGTAGCTGGGTTTTAAGTGGATAAAGTTACTGATTTCTGTGTTTCAACTGAGTTCGTTTCATTAATATTCGTTCGACTGTCTCTGCACAAAAGCCTTTATAATTCCATGAAAATTGAAATTTTAATTGATCGAACGTTGGGAAATCATGACTTCTCTACATTCACCACATTTCTACCTTTTATTCTCTTTAATCAGGACTTACACGGTAGAAAAAATTACTGATGTCCATCCCGATAAATCAAAACTTCCCATCAGTTTGGAAAATTTACATTTTTGCCAGTGCATGGAACATGTATTGGCAATCAATTGAACAGTAAGAAAGGATTCGTTTAAGCACGGATTTGTTTATGAATGGACACTGTTTATATCTCGCTTTGTCACGCTCATAATGTGTGTAAAATAAACACGGTAGGACCGATTGTCTTGAAAAGAGTCCTGTAACACCTCCCAGGCACAGCACTTAGCACGCACTCCCTAATAACACGCCACAGCCATATAATTTACCTACTACCCTCACTACATCTCTTTCGGCCGATCCCAGTGGCCGCGCGGTCTAAAGTGTAAGTCGGCGGCCGAGCGCTTGCTGGGATCGTGGGTTCGAATCCCACCGGGGGCATGGATGTGTGTCTCTCGTACAGTGTTTGTGTTGTCAGGTAGAGGTCTCTGCGATGGGCCGATCCGTCGTCCAGAGGAGTCCTACTGACTGTGGTGTGTGTCTGAGTGTGATCAAGTAAAAATAAACAACCTCGACACCTACTGTAAGTAGGTAGAAGAGGGAAGGACTACGAAACGAAATATCACTTTCGGTGTTAAATCAATCTCTTATAAGTTAATCTATTAATTAGTAAGCACATATTTAATTGCACGCTCACTTCATTTATTCCTTAGTCCATCAGATAAATACCTGTCCAGATAGCTGTTTGTTGTTAGTTACTTAGCAGCGCACATTTCCATCTTACAGCCCAAAATAAACCCATCACAGTGTACTCGCACAATTTCTTATGTTATACTTATTTTGACTGTTATTGCCTGCTGTCGAAAGCAGCCTTCACTAAGAAGACGACTCTCTGCAGCGGTAAACGGGACTTAAACTTAAGGAAGAAGCTAATGAAGTTCTAAATTTGAAGCATAGCTTTTTATGGTGCTGAAACTTGGACACTTTGGAAAGTAAATCAGAAATACATCGAATCACACACTCGCACGGCGCCCACACCACCATATATATCCTTCCTGATGTAATTCCTTTTTCAGGAATACGTTAGGTATAAGCGAAATTTGCTCGACTCTCCTTAATATCGCTCACCTCTCCTTTATATTTGTTTTTAACACCTACCTCGTTGCCCTATGCATATCTATGTCTCCGATAACACACTCCGCTCTTGTTAGATTTTTTGAGTTATTGCCTTTTTGTCGTAAATTATATTCGACAGCTTTATTTATTCTAAATGCTACTTTCAATTTTGTGTTTAAGAAGTAATTTGGAGTTTCGTTTCCAATGTTCGCCATGGTGACCAGTTTTTTCTCCTGATTTTGAGTATTATTAGTTATTCTGCTTTTGCCATTGGTGACTATTTTGACTGACGTAATCAGCGGGCCGACACACTACGAAGTGTATTTTTATCTCTACCAGTTTTTTCCTAAACATTTTTCATACTGTATCATTAAGAAGAATTTACTGATGTAAAATGCCGCACAATAATGGTTCTGCAGTACAAAATTAACATCTGTCGAAAAAAGGACACAATACCAGAGACCGAGAGCGATAGAACCTTGTGAAATAGCCAAGATAAGAGAAATAGTGCTGACAAAATTACAGGAAAAGGAAAGACCTGTAAGAAAAAACGACACGAATGAATCCATTGATTGAAAAAGAAAAAAATTGACACGGACTGTAGCGTGGATAAGAACAGATAGATAAACGAAGTACTCGCAAGGGACAGGGGTGAAGAGAATTGCCTGCCAAAATCTGCAATTGGATGTGTCCAAGACTATACATAGGTAGCGACGTTTCTTAATGTAAAACGCACAAAAGAAATTCCTATTCAGGTATCTATTCTGAATCTTGAGACTCGCGATTGAAAAGAATAAGCTGACTTCGTTCTGACACTGGTTGCATCTCATGTTAAAACCCCCCAACATGCAGTCCTATGATAAAAAGGCAGGAACCAGACGAAACTCAAGTATGGAAGTATAATTAATCTGTGCTTGAATTTTCTACGTGCTTCAGGGCATCTCCTGATTCACTTATTCACAACTGAGCGCTGTGTTAAAGTTAGCTCATCCATACTGACTGCTAAACCAAATAATATCATACAGGGTGGTCCTTCTGAAATAGTAATGCTTTACAGGACGTAACTACTTGCGATTCTAGGGCGTTTTGAAACCCATTGATGCAATTAAAGCCCGCTGTTCAACATTTACTGTGGTATTGGGAGCGGAAGTCACACTTTTACATCGTGAGATTTTATAGATTATCACAGAGGTGTTGCTGAAGACTGAAGTCTTCTGTGACGTTAAACTGAGTGGACTGATAAAGTGTTACGGAGGATCGCAGTAACTTCATCTCCAGGATAAAGCAGTTCAGTTCAGCTTGGTCACTTACAAATACGTCCTGCCGTGTCTCGTAACTTGGTAATGATTACCAGTCGACACAATGTGATAGACCATATGATTTAAACTCTTGAAATACTACCCTTTTATTCAGTGCAAATTGGTATAACTCTGACGCATCTAACTCACTTCCCAATAATGACCTATTCGAATCACGGTGTTAACGGGTTTATTTAGAAATTTCGTGGTGTATCTCAAATCCTCCAAAAAATTCGGTGAAAATACGTTCAAATCAGTGTCACTCATAATATTTAATTCGATTCGATCCTACATAAAATGATTATTTGATACAGCGTTAGAAAATAACGAACATTATTTGAAGCCGAAACTATAGACGCCAGTGCTGAATAGACGAAGTACTCATTTCGGATCGATTGAAAAATACAGTGCAACTCGGTTATAACGTCATTAAGGGGACTGGACACTTTGTGTCGTTATAAACGAGTGCTGTTAGAACCGAGGAGTATAATGTTATGGTTAACAGTGAGGAATTAACCGGTACCACAGAATATCTGACGTTATAGACGAGATGTTACATACACCATGTCGTTATAAAGGGGTCTGATTGTACTTCTGTATTTATTCATGAAGCCACAAAGTTTCGTTAGTTTTAAAACAGTTTCTAAGCACGCACAAATATAACGTTTCGTGAGTCAGAAAATTTCGTACACGAAGAACAGCTGAGGCTTTGAGGATCTTAAGTGAATAAGTACAAAGTTACTGAGCGTCATGAAATTTGAGGAGAACATAAGAAATGGAGGAAGTACACGTCCTAATACCGGACAGATTAAACAGTGACTAAGCACACTGCCCTAGATAGATTGAAAGCAAACGGCTTTCAACAGATCGAGGCTCTACATTCTCTCTTTCTGTCTGTTTTTCACCCGTCTGTATTTCCAATTTAGTGAGCATTTTAGTGACGTGAGAATTCACAGGAAGAGCAAAAAAACATAGAGAGGAGACTGTGCGACACAGAAACGCCTAGTTCTCTTCCACGTGATTGCATCCCAATGGGAACTACTAAGGCATTTCCTGGAAACGTTGAGTCGGGGTGGACATGTATTCTTTTCAGGTTTCGGGGGATTTATCCTTTGTGGTAGCCCACTTCAGTCCTCAAACTGACTGGACTGAAATTTAGGTTCGTTCAGATTAACTTCGTGGTGTTATGTAGATTTAATGTGGTTAAATTCTCTTCCTTTGTTATGTCACAATGGTGACTGTTAACAATATCTTTCAACTGAGGCCTTAGTGACATATGGAAGATTAAATACCGTCTAATAACTGCCCCATGTTTGGCAATAGTTACCTCCTCTAGTACATATTTCAGTATTGTCCTCCAAATATAATTGTCCAATGAGACACTTAACAACAATTTTGTACTCAGTTGCCCCACGTGTGCTATCTGCTCCCTTGGCATGAGACTACTCAAACACTAGCCCTAAAGTAACAAGTGAATAACAGGCACAAAGCTGCGAGCTTCCTCATTTCGTACTCTTCGTTACATTAAAGAGGCTGACACAGTTTG
This sequence comes from Coptotermes formosanus, assembly GCA_013340265.1. Lineage (NCBI taxonomy): Eukaryota > Metazoa > Arthropoda > Insecta > Blattodea > Rhinotermitidae > Coptotermes > Coptotermes formosanus. The sequence goes on from BLKM01012992.1 coordinate 908,850, forward strand.
TAACGTATGCATTTAGGCTCTGTATTAACATTTACACGTTATATTCCAACTTTTACAGAACTCTTCATCCTCGCTTCTCCTTTAAATTATTTGTTCTGTTTGATGCATAAGGTACCCACGACACTTCATTTCTTTACTGTTCTATTGAATGGATAAGGTACGTCGAAGTGTAAATGGGTACCCATTCTCCTGATAGTGTGTACAGGATATACTGTTCAAACTCACAACGAAACATATGGATTTTATGTGAAGACCTAGGTCTAACCTCTGATGATGGCGTCGTGATAGGCGCCGAAACATATCGGGTATAGCAGTGTTGTGAAAAAGTGTTTTATGTATATAAAAGTGCATTTGTTGTTATCTGAAATTATGCAAGAAAAACGCAAAGTGAAAACAATATAAAATCAACAGATAATAATTTTTGTAAAAGCTTTCTCCGGCATTTTTATGTTATTCATATCGCGCGTATTCTTATAATACATAAACCAAGCTACGCGATCAATAAAATATATTCAGAAACAAGTATAAAACTATATGTTTCGGCAGCGGGGTGGCATCATCAGCGAGTTCTTCAAAACAAAGGGTTATAAGGCCAACAGCTAATCTTGGTATTGTGACCCCCTTACCAAATGTTTAAAATATTACGATTTTAAAATACGAGTATACACTATATAACTCCCTGGTGATGGCACCCCGGTGCCGAAACATGTAGCAGTTTTATACTTTTTTTCCGAATGTATTTTGGTAAGTGCGTAAGTTGGTTGATGTACTGATTTCTGCGGCATGATTCGAACGGCAACGTCCTGCATCAGACAAAACGCAGAGATATTACATACGCTGAGATATCTACTGCAGGATTGAAAATATTGACTTATTAATATTAGGTACAATTTAAATTTCTAGATAAATGATGTCTTCCTTGGGTTAAATCGTGCATAAGCCTTATATAAAGACACTCACGTGCCTTCTAACAACGCAGCATGCGAAAAAAAAAGGGTTGGAAATAACCAAACAAAAAATAAATTTTCTTTAAAAAGTATCGAGATATATGTACTACTATTCATTACACATATTATCATGTTGGTACGTATAGATTTGTGATTGTTTCGCGCACTGCGAATTGCAGTTTACTTTTCCCACACATCCACTTCACCCACGTAGGGTGACATTTTGCAGTGGTCATGACACAAGTCTTAGGTTTCGTAAATCAATATTCACCTCTGCTAGCGGAGTTAAATAAACAAATAAATTAAGCAATTACAATTCTTCCAATGGCTCGACAGCCACAATGGACCAGCGTCGCTTCATTGTCGAGGCTTCACGGTCACATTCAGGCACACCCCACACTCGGTAGGACTGCTCTGGACAAGCGATCAGCCCGACGCAGGGAACTCTACCTGACAACACACTACACTCACATGAAACAGACATCCATTAACCCGGTGGGATTCGAACCCACGATCCCAGCAAGCGAACGGCCGAAGACCCACGCCTTAGACCGCACGGGCACCGGAATCGTCAATTAATTACAATTACTAATATAAAATTTTATTCAGAGAAACAGTTTTTTTTCTAAACATATCATCGCCTATGCAAACTAAATTTACAGCAGATATCCGTCTAACAGAACCCCCAGGTATTTGCATCAAAGTGGCACTGAACACACAAATGTCACTAAGATGCCAAGCAGGATTACGGAGGCCTAAAATATGCAAAAATTAAGTAAAATTAAAAAAAACAGTGAACATTAATAAAACAATACTTGATCAGTGCAATGCCTGTTGTCACGACAGTTATCCATTTGTCAGAACTCCAACACATTAGCATAAGAACAATGGGTGTGGGGAGAGAAACGATTACAACGCAGAGCTGCGTACTTCCGCTGGATTCGTTCCAGCTTGTTGAAAGAAGTAGAGGCATAAAACTCCAAATAGTAGAGGCGTACTGTTATTTAAATCTCAATAACGTAAAATGTAACATCAATGTACAATCAAGTAAAGAAAAATAAAGTTTACAGAGAGAAAAAGATCCAGCAACTTAATGGCAATAAACTTTCGAAACAATGTACATTCACAACCTTAATGGAGTCAGTAGCGTCTGTACTGGATTCACGAAGTTTACAGAAATAAATACGCGTGGTACTTCCTCTTTGTAAAGTAACAGCTGGAGTGTTAATAGTGCCGAGTTCGTAAAATTAGGAACACAACAACAAACATAAGATTTATGTCTTCGGGTTTTCACGGCGACAAAATTGTATGAACTATTTTCGGGCTGACAGCCGTGTCAGTTGTTTAAAAACATCCGACGTTTCAGAGACACACGCAGTCTCCATCCTCAGGGAAAGTGGTCACTTTCCCTGAGGATGGAGACTGAGTGTGTCTCTGAAACGTCGGAGGGAGATCACTTTCCCTTAGGATGGAGACTGAGTGTGTCTCTGAAACATCGGAGGTTTTTAAACAACTGACACGGCTATCAGCCTGAGAAGAGTTCATACAGAATATCAAATTGTAGAAATGTACATTAATTAGTTGATCTAGTTGATCTAATGGGGGATTTTGAGGGTCTGCGGCTGAGCGCTTGCTGGGATCGTGGGTTCGAATCCCACCGGGGGCATGGATGTTTGTCTCTTGTACAGTGTTTGTGTTGTCAGGTAGAGGTCTCTGCGACGGGCCGATCCCCCGTCCAGAGAAGTCCTACCGACTGTGGTGTGTGTTTGAGTGTGATCATGCGAAAATAAAAACCCTCTACACCTGCTGTGAACAAGTAGGTAGAAGAGGGAAGGACTACGAAACGAAACGAAAAGAAAAGAAACGAAACGAAACGAAACGAAACGAAACGAAACGAAACGAAACGAAACGAAACGAAACGAAACGAAACGATGACAGATATTATTAGCTTGTATTCCATTCGGTACACAAGCGCGCGTTTAAGTATGAACACGGTCGAAGCTGTACAACGACAGACAGAACGATGACTGCTACAGCAACAAGACACATTCAGGACTGAGCACGCTGCGCAATTTACAACTCCAGTCACGCTGTTTGCTCTTCAATTTTATTAGAGGCCGCGATGACTAAGATATGCGCTCCAGAACCAATAAACTTTGGTTATATTCCCCGCAGAGGCAAACGAACTTTTACTTCCAAAACCAGAAGATCGGATCTGAGAACCATTTGAGTCCCACATTCGATTAATACTACGAGGTTCGAGCGGCCTGGAACACAGACTGAACACTCATCACTTCCTGCACTGAAAATTAAGAATCTGTGGAGCCCTGCCTCCATTCCTCCAAATCCCTCTTATGGAGTTCACAGGGACGACTTTGTTTTCAGCAGGACAAAATACCTTGTTGCGTACCTTGTTACTTCAACCGAGCAGGTCTCATTTTATAGATTTGATTGGCCCCCTGTCTGTAGCCCTTTATTTCCTTTTCCCTATACCTTCTCCATTCTTTATTCTCCTTGTCTTCCCCTCTTTTCCAGCTGACAGCCTACCTGATTACTTACGCTTCCACGGACTTTCGATTCGTTTTGACTTGACAGAACAACAGTGAGCAATGCGGCAAAAAAAAACCGAAGGTATAGAAGGGTTCTAGGCCTGGAACTTTGTTCCATTCTACGCATTCTAATTGCCCTTCTGTGCGAAGTGAGAGTAGCCTCTTACCCCCCTCCCACACCGTTCATTATTTAAATTACTTTTAATGCACTTTACGTACTACTTATTGCGTTTAATTATTTATTCTTTAGGCCGGGAAAAGCCATCAATAATACCAGCACCAGAATCCATAGCCATAACAAACTTTACTCAGTATTTCTATCCAACATTCGAAAATGTGCGAAATTTGACTGTCCGATAAGTGCACTGGCTGCATTATCGTCAGTAAGTGGCGTTATTCTGCGCTGCATTCAGCACTACGCAATGAAGATGTATAGAAGCCTTGAAGTGTATTTCCATTTAAATTCACGCTACGACCACCCGACAACCTTTACCCTGGGAAAAGGCCACGCTTTACACGTTGGAGAAGAGTCTTGGTGGGACGCACCGTCGGTTTTTACGCCATGTTAAAAAATACTTCCCCCCCCCTTATCGAGAATCGAAACCCACTTCGCCAGCTCAATTAACCTCACTGCCCAACTTCAAATTCAGGTACTTCAGGTTCTGCATGCAATTCTGATCTCTCTTATGCGTGCCACACGCCCAGCCCACCTCATTCTCGTACAAGATAACAAAACGCATATGGAGAAATAATACGTTGACATACCGGTGTCTGGTGCAATAAAAAGCAAACAGAATATATGACTGTGTGCAGCGAGCTGGATCAGCAATACATGAATATCGACGCCAGGACAATTCTGAATACAGCTTATTCTGTCCACTAGCGCTGTTTGCGACCGTTGCATCCCAGCTCAGAGCATGACAGCCTGCATTTGACGTAACAGGACAGTTGCGATTTGAAGTAGCCTTACTGAGCCATTATTGTTACGTGGTACAATGAAGAGTAACAAGATAAGGTTTATCTCCCAGAAAATGGCGAAATATAAAAGCGAATATTGAAGTATTAAAAAATTACGAGCCCAGTATCTTCATGACAGTTGGGGTTGCAAATACCAAGTATTTCTGAAGAGGCTAATTATTATGTCATGCTACAGTGCTAGCACGGTACAGTGTTTTGGCTTAGGACAATAACCCAGCACTGCGCTATTACGTACTTTACGTTTTGAATGATCGCAGTAAGTACACGGACACAGAGCGGTCAAATTATACTTTGCCTGCACAAATATACCTTCATACAGGTGTCGCGGCTCGATGGTCTTCTTCATGTAATATCCGTAAAATATAGACAGAATTTCATTAAATTTAAACTTAAAGCAGCTGGACGAGTTTAATTTTAGTGCATATTGGTCATTTATAATCACCAGCCTACGTGAAGACCAGACCGTAATTTTAACAACGTATTACAAACGGCGTGTAAAAGCATCTGGAGACATGGACACAATGTAAGTATAGCGTAATATTCAGGCGCATTCGCGTGACTATTGATGTCGTGGAAAAGCAATAAGTATTACATATTATGAGTGTGTGTCTGTAGCCTTAGTTACTCAGTATGCAAAGCGCATGCGCCGTATTATATTGTAATCTGTGGCCGGTCTGTGTGTACCACATTTTTCCACATTATCTCATAAACGGCACGATTTTCGGAAAAATGTTATTGAACATAAAATATTTGTTTTGAGTTTCTCTACAATTTTTGTCTGGAATATTTCTCATTCTACGAAGAGTTCAGCGAGATGTTATCATAAATGTACATAGGTCTTCATGTAAAGTACCCGTTACTCTTGTCACATTTTAATTACACTTTAATTTTCTCGACAGATTTTCGAAAGATGCCCAAATGTATAAAGAGTAAAGCAAATCTGTGCAGAGGGGCCGAGTTGTTCCAGGCGGACGGACGGACAGACACGCGGACAAACATGACGATGCTAACAGTCGCTTTCGCAATTTCGCGAACGCGCCTAAAATGGTGAGGTATTGCGTAACTTATTAAACGACGCTGCCTGTAATTCAATTACTTTCCAGTGCAGTGTGATCAACGTTTATCCGAATACAAGCGTAGTAGTAGTAGTAGCAGTAGTAGTAGTAGTAGTAGTAGTAGTAGTAGTAGTAGTAGTGGTGGTGGTGGTGGTGGTGGTGGTGGTGGTGGTGGTGGTGGTGGTGGTGGTGGTGGTGGTGGTGGTGGTAGTAGTAGCAGCAGCAACAGCAGCGTAAGCCGAGAGATACGACAGTTTGTCCCAGTGACTGGACTAGAGGCTGGAGGGCAAAAGCAACATGGTTCAATTCCGGGGATAAACAAGCGATTTCTCTACTCTAAAGCGTCCAGACAAGCTGTGGCGAACACGCAGCATTAAGTCGTCTCTTTCCTCTTTGATAATGCGACTCAAATAGAAAGCTAGTGTTGATGTTAAGAATGAGCGGATGTATACCGTCACTCCCCCCATACTCTTTACGGTGTGTTCTGGGTAACTTAAATAATGGCAATGCATTCTGACTCTGCAGTAACATACTGTAATACAGCTGTCTCTCAAACACTTTAGAACTTTACCACAAACGGTGATTAACTCCAGTGAGGCAAAAGAATCAGGGAAAAAAGGCAAATTGAGAATACGTGTAATACTTTGGAGCACACCTTTCCTATCCCCTCCCCCCCACCCCACCCCGGCCAGAATTCGGTAAAAGGAAAATTGTTCGTCTCAGTGCTCCAGGCGTGCTGGAGAAAAGGTTTTGAAATTTAATTTCCTTTATGTTTAGACGTAACGTACTGAATCCAGCGTGTTACACTTTCTGCGTTTAGCTGTGGGGTGGGTTTCCGGCAGCATTTCTCGAGGCCACGTGCGTCAAAGTGATGCAGATGCTTTGGAACTGTATCACCAAATGAGCACAAAACAATTTTTGTTTTGTTTTTTTTTTTTACAGAGATGCATGCCAGTAACAACCTCATTGGCTGTAGATTTATATTTCACTAACGAAAGGACTTGTCTTGATGGAGGTGCCCCGCTGGGCATTGCAAAATGTTGCGGGCAGAAATGCTCGCATTTGTTTGTGCTTTTCTGAATGTATCGAAATTTATGTGATATACGAGAAATAATACAACGTATTAAACTTAATATTGTGCGTCTGCCATGTAACTGATATATAAACAATAAATAATATGTATTATTTATCTTTCCATTATTATTTTTAATAGGCTTTTGGGCTGTTGTGTCTGCACGTTAACATATTACGGTTGGATTTAATATTATTACATTATCCCTTTTATGCAGGGTATTCACACTTATATACCTGAAACAAACCACGTTTCTAGCGTACACAGTGCCGCAGCTATTCTGCGCGTGTTGTTAATGGTGCATATAGCGCTGTCTTCAATATTAAACTCCTTTGTGCTTCTACATTAGCACTTCCCGCAGTGTGTGTGTGTGTGTGCTGTGCCCAGTACAGCTGTTTTCTGCAGTTCCTCAACTTCGAGCTTTCCTTTATTATTATTATTATTATTATTATTATTTCATTATCTCCTTTATGCAGGGTAAAAGGTAAAGCAGTCCCATTACAGATCTGGACAGGCCCTAAGGATTCCAGGAGGTCGAGGCTCCCAGATTTCTAGACAGTCGGCACATGAAGGTGGCAGGTTGTCAGCCATACTCACCGGCCGCATTTACTCCCCAGGATATATTCCTGGTATTCATTTCTGTTAGAGGCTGAGTCGACCCCAGAGCCATATTGCGACCGACAGGATTATGCCACTGAAAAAGATCCAATGACACCATCGAGAATCGAACCCTCGGCCTGCCGGTTTGTAGCGCAGTGCCTCAACCAACCCTTTATGCAGGGTATTCACACTTATATACCTGAAACAAACCATGTCTGTAGGGTGCACAGTGCCGCAGCTATTCTGCGCGTACTGTTAATGGTGCATATAGCGCTGTCTTCAATATTAAACTCTTTTGTGCTTCTATATTAGCACTTCCCGCAGTGTGTGCTGTGCCCAGCACAGCTGTTTTCTGCAGTTCATTGATATCGTGCTTTCTTTAATAATAATAATAATAATAATTATTATTATTATTATTATTATTAGCCATTTTAATTTTTAAATTAGTCGCCTTCTCAAATTTTGTTTTGCCCCCGGTGCAAGTGAATAAACTGCGCCTGCCTATTCGTCTCCAGTTAAACAAACAGCTCCAGTGCCATTTCCAGAATTAGCCCGCGCTCTACTCACACCTGGTCTCAGGTGGCAGCCAGCGCTTTTTCGTCACGCGGCTTATGAACAGGGGAATGGAACATAGCGATATACCTCAGTATATAGATATACACGGTAAACAGAACCAGTGTGCGTTCTTGTTACTTTAAACCCCATAAATTTGCAGACTTAAAGGGATGAACGTACACTGTTACGCCTAGTTTACCAAGCCTTTCACCTAAGGGGCGCGGTTCGAGGACCAACACTTCACTTTCATGCATTCGACTTAACTTTACCTTTATAGGACTGACTTAAAACAAGCCGTGGTTAACGCCAACATTAATGAATGTACAATTACTTTTTTGTGATTTATGTTATGTACGCTCACGTAAGTTACGTAGTATAAACAATTATTTTCTTACCTCACAGACAACACAATCGACTCCTATTACAAATACAGATCTCTTAATGCTCGTTAGGAAATTTATATTGATTTATTGAGGGAAACACACGAAAAAATACACTGTTGCTTCTCCCAAAGCGAGTTCTCCACAGAGTGCAATCTAGTGCTTCCTCTTTTAATTTACAATATCTTCTCTCTTCCTTAAGGCTATCTCGTAGCTGCTTACGTCTTCTTCCTCGTCTTCCCTCCTCTTCTATCGAACCTTCTAGCTTTCCTTCAATAGCGTGTTTCAGAAGGCAGTTCCTGCGCAAGATGTGACCAATCCAGTTAGCTGTTCTTCTTTGTGTTGTATGTATGATATTCCTCTCCTCCTTGACTCTGTGTAGTACTTCTTCGTTTCTCACGCGATCGGTCAAACTGATCTTCCCCATCCTTCTCCAGCACCAGATTGGAGATTCGTAGACTGAGATAAAGCATCTCTGACATATTTCCGTGTGAAATCATTATCATCATATGTATCACCCCAGGATTTCCACCTTCGTAAACTTCCCTCAGAAACGTAATGGTCTGCCTAAGTCATTACTGACCTTCATGAAGTTAGGCATTACTATTAACCTTTTAAAGCCTAGCGGTAACTTTACATACCACCAGGTTTAACATTAAAAAATTCTACGTGGTGCCCACATTGCGTTTATGTGTTTTGTACGGATCTCAGAACAAACAGCAACTTTTGCCTTATAAAACATTAAGAGACTGGTTTATATAACCGAAGTGGAGAGTGTTTACAGCGCGGTACGCACTGAGTCCTTATATAAAACAGATACGCTTCGTCTTTAAAGGATTAATTTAAACCTTCAATTCCGACCTCGGTGCACTGTACGGACGTTTAATTCCTCACATGCTGCTGGCCTCAGTGCACCATGTGACCGTGAATGCATCTGAAAATACTGTATCTAAAACTTCTCCATTCTGAGCTACTTGGGATTTTAATCCCAGCGTCTTTAAAGGGCTGATAAATAACTGTTCGTAATAATATTAAAGGCAACGCACAGGTTGCCTATCCGAACACGAAATCAGAACGTAATTATGCGCTACCATTCGGAGAGACGAGGCAAGTGTAATTACGTGTCGCTGAGAGTAATAATGTACATGTAATCACCGAATATTCAGCGTGTAGGAGGTTATCGCCAGGGACAGACGGTTTCATTACATGCCATGCAACCCGTAAAGACATTCATGACGGGTTCAAGATCAGATTATGCCAGCGAAGTAAACTGTATTTTACAGTACTGCATACTGTAGGTTCCTAGCTCCTTTCTAAACAACTTAAAAAAGATATGAATATTTTATGCTATAGCTTTATCTACTTTTGTTTGAAAGTTTTTCTGTCACTCTGAAGAGAGGGAAAGATTGAAAGCGAAAATTAAAATCTCGTAAAATGTCACTGCAATTTCGCAGGGGCCTGCTGATCTAGCAGTCCAATATGAAGCACAACGCATGATTTGAGGCTACCGCCGCTATGTAAATGAGATAACTGCCCTTGTGAATGTTACGCAGCGTATATTGGTAGTTAGTTACCGACGTTTCGAGACGATCTATTACTGCCGTCTTTAAGGGTGAAACATTCCAAGTAGAGTGCTCGGACTCTTTGACCCTTGAAAACGGGACCAACGGTTTGTCCCGAAACGTCGTTAAGTAACTATCAATCTACGCTGCGTCTAACTTCGCAGAGGAAGGAAGATCTCAAGCGACACTATGGCCGAAGTGCTAGGCTATGAATGTAGAAGGAGCGCTTTCGCAGTAACGTCGGTGGCCCTTTTTCAGTCAAGGCAGTTCACTAGCCCAGAAATGTTCAGGTTCATCAGTACCTCTGTGAGAAACTGAAGTATCAACTAAGAACGCGGTACCCCGTCTTCAGTCGCTGGGGTTGCCGTCCAGATCACAACTGTCGCGCCAGAAGCTGTCGTTGGTTAATGCAAAAGTCTGTGCACTGTAGAGGATTGGTTCCACCATGGCCGTGGTTCCAGCTATTAAAACCTAATTGTAGTACTTTCCCACAGACTGAACGTAAAATAAAATGAATTATCACAAGCCAACTAATGCACTTTATTCACATTGAATTGTTCAGAAAAATGCTCCTACATGTTTCGAACCATCACAGAATTCATCCTCAGGGAGTCACACTATCACTAATCACACGAAGTACCACAATATGATAACAAAAGTTAGTCACAACATAAAATGCGTCTGTTGTGTTGGTAAAATGTCACTAAAACTTCTGTTATTAAGATGATGAATAAACCTTGATTAAAAAGGTGCGTCGTGCGTCGGTATATGGGGCAGTTTTTGGAGTGCACTGTGATGTTGTCAGTGGCAAGGTGTGTTGCTTTGGGCGGGCAGACAGTGCGTGTCTGCCCGCCCAACGCAACACACCTTGCCACTGACAGTACCACAGTGCACTCCAATAACCCCTCCACACACCGATGCAAAACACATCTTTTTAACCAAGTTTTATTCATTGTCTTAAGAAGGCAAATTTTAATGACATTTTATCAACACAACAAATGCATTTTATGTTGTGACTAACCTTTTTTATCATATTGCGGTAGTACGTGTGATTAGTGATTGTGTGACTCCCTGAGGATGAACCCTGGGTTGGTTCGAAACATGTAGGAGCATTTTTCTGAGCAATTCCATGTGAATAAAGTGCATTAGTTGGCTTGTGATAATTCATGTCTGAGACAATGCACGGGTTGACTAAACTAGCATTTGAAGCTATAGCCTTGCATCTAGACCGTGAATACGTAAATTTTGTGACACGACTGGAAAATTGGTACGCAGAAGGAAAGCCATTTAATAGTGAAGTTCGTAGTAGGAAAGTCCGTGGACACACATTTCCTACTCTGTGGACTTAAGACGAATTAAATGATGCAGAACTGAATAAAATTACAGAAGGAGACACTTAACAGTTTCTTTTCTTAATCCAACACTGTAAAATAATTAAAATTAAACATTTTATTGGCCACATATGTAGAAACTGTAGAAAATAATTGAACAAACGGTTTCATTTGGAAATCTTGTGTGAAGTTAAAGGTTAGGAAAAATTAATGCACGAATAATGCCTTTAAAATATACCTCAAATAAGCAGATAATAAAAATATAGTCTGCTAAACTGTTCTGCTTGAACCTTCTTCCATAGCACGGGGGTCTTGACTGGGTGTATGGCTGCCACACCTTGTGGGCTGCAGCCTACCTGTTCTAGCATCCTTTTTGTCTGAAACAAAAGAACGTTTTTAAGGTCACATTTCCGACCGCATTTCTTACGCGCTTTTTATGTATCTTTCAGATTTGTCTTGCGTCTGCCTCTCGATACACTGCTGTCTTTTTATACTCAGTGTGTGTGGAATATTCCTAGCGCGAGATTACAAACTTGACAGCACTGACCCACTTAAATATGCCATACTTTCTGCCATGGTTCTTTTACCCTCTATTAATTCCGCCTTCATACTTTTTGCTACTGTTCCCTTAGCTTCTAGTGAACCTTCCAATTTTCTTTCCACTCCGCCTGTTTCCTATACCGAAAGCCATAAATTAGTGCACACACACACACACTCGCCAAACGACGCAACCAAATTGGTATACACGTGTCACAGATCACGTGTTGAGGAAGTACCCTTATGGCATAACACACATCAATTCTTGAGGTCTTCGCTCTTCTGGGATATTACGCAGCGTTGATTGGTAGTTGGTAGTTGATACCCGCTTCCATTCAACGAAGCGTAAGATCCAGGAAGAGCGAAGACATGATTCAAACGGCGGCGGAAGCTTGGAATCACACATAAATCCTTGACGCTTAATATACAAGCTTAATACACTAGCAAATGTAAGATACCAGTAACGTATATTGAGGTGACTAGTACCGTGATAAATGTCTAAGGACCGAGAAGAAATACTGCAGGCATTAACACAAGAAAAGTAAGTGAACTCGCTATACAGGCAAAACTGTAAGAATATCCGAGCAGGATAGATATACGCGTGTTACATATTATACAGATTCATGTGCGTTTTGTTACCCACCTATCACAAATAATACCACGTGGCAATAACAAGACAATTTAAGTATACTGGATTATAACCGTTTACAACAAAACAGATGTACGCCTAAATTAACAGTTTCCCATTCTGATGCTAAAAATTTGAAATATCTTGATAGTTTTATTTTATATCATATACTTTTATAAATACTTTAATACTGAACCAATTTATCAAGAAACTACAGACATCAACCCTGTAAAGAAGAAGCGTATCTGTTTTATATAAGGACTCAGTGCGTACCGCGCTGTAAACTCCACTTAGGTTATAAAAACCAATCTCTTAATGTTTTATAAGGCAAAAGTTGCTGTTTGTTCTGAGATCCGTACAAAACACATAAACGCAATGTGGGCACCACGTAGAATTTTTTAATGTTAAACCTGGTTGTATGTAAAGTTACCGCTAGGCTTTAAAAGGTTAAATACTAATGAGTTCCATACTGTGTACTCTGTACCAAAGTTTGTGGGAAGAGCTGGGTTCGGCTTGACTTTTATTTAAAAAGACGGTTAATGTGCTCCGATACGAATCAAAACTAAATATACCCAGAAGTCTATTCTGACACTCAGAAATAAAGTCCATCGGAAGTTGTTCAGCCTTAAAACGTGCAGACAGACAGACAGACAGAGAGGCACATATGGGGGGAAAAGAGAGGTGCATACAGGATTTTGGTGGGGAGACATGAGCGAAGGCGACCACTTGGGAGACCCAGGCGTAGATGGGAGGATAATGTTAAAATGCATCTTCAAGAAGTGGGATGGGAGCATGGACTGGATTGAGCTGGCTCACGATAGGGACAGGTGGCGGACTCTTGTGAATGCGGTAATGAACCTCCGGGTTCCATAAAATGCGGGGAATTTCTTGACTATCTGAGAAACTGTCAGCTTCTCAAGAAGGCCCCTGCTGCATGGAGTTAGTCAGTCAGTCAGTCAGTCAGTCAGTCAGTCAGTCAGTCAGTGAGTCAGTCAGTCAGTCAGTTAGTTAATTAGTTAGTTAGTTAGTTAGGCAGGCAGGCAGGCAGACACACAGAAGTCTTATCACTTGATTGCGTGCGTTTTCTTACACCAACCCATGAAATTTATTTCTAAATCAAAGTTTCTGTATTCGAAATCAGAATTTTCAGGCAACAGGAAAGAAAATGTAAAGGCAACTTCAATTACAAGTAACACTGAACTTGAATTGAATGTTATTTTTTCTTACTTTTCGCTTGTAAAAACAGACTGGGGACGCCAGGCCAGAAACGGCACCATAGCAGCGAATGAGTACAAGAATTTTGCAGCAAAATTTTATAGAAGATTTTAACATTTTAAAAGTTTTAACATTTTATATTCACATTCATGCACATCTTATGTAATCTGATACAGCCCCTTTGACCAATGGCATAGTTACTTGCCGAAACATGTCGGGGAGAATATGAACAAAAAGATAGATAAATAAATAAACAACAATACTGTGCATAAGTTGACTCTGTATTGCTATACTGAACTTGAATATTTCTCTCGTAGCTAAGCAAATATACCACCTCAATGCTTAAGGTCTGATACGTAAATCTGGGTGTGGCCAAACTGCGCATGCTCAATGACCTGTAATCTGGAGGACCACAGATTGCGTAGATCATTTCTATACTCCGGAATTAATATTGGTCTGTATGTTGGGTCTTTAGAACAGATTACTACCCTACGTAATTGCAGCAATTAACACGCAGTATCTGCATAAATGAATGTTCTAATTTCAATTATAAGTCCTAAATTACAGTTTGGGCCAGCTGAAACAGCCCGTGGCAAAGGTTCATTGCTACGTACAACAGGCGCTCCACTCCATTACTTTCGTCAATGCCCATGTCTGTCTTACCGGATGAGTTGCGACATAATTTCACTTTCTGAACTACTTAACCATACAATTAGCGGATCGCGGTTAGAGCCTACGTATTTGTATCCGTTCCTGCTCGGTGTGTTTGGCAGGAGTTTATATATGTTGGCTCAGCGATGTCTCTTTCTCCTCACGGTGTATATATTTACAAAACCAAGCGTCTCACCTTCCCTTCCCGCTCTCTTTCCTAAAACAAAAACCTAAAGTTTCGTTTTGACCGGCAAAGAAAATCCCCCGAAATTCGTTTTTCTGTGTTATGTCCTAATCCTCTCCGTGCTGCTTTCTATTCTAACAAAATCGTTGTCCCTTATTATGCTTCCATAGTAACGTCTAATTTCCGCCCTTGAAAAAGCCACGAATATTTAATTATATTTTCTTGTAAGAGGTAGGAAACACTTCTTTCACTTATTTTAAAATAAACACATAGCGGAAGGAGGAATAATTCTGAGTGAGATGTGTCCAGCATAACACGGGAACAGTTATAACAGTTCCATTTACGCTGTCATTTAGAAATTCCTTACGTAAAATGATATCTGTTCCCGCAACCTGTACGTGTTAACCCTTTAAAGACGAAATGTGATCTGTTTTATAAAACGAATGAATGCCTACCGCGCTGTAAACACCGTCCACTTCGGTTATAAAAACCAAGCTGTTAAAGATATATAAAGTAAAATTTGTTGTTTATTCTGAGAGCTGAAAAAACACGTAGCGCAGTGTGAGCATCATGTAGAATTTATGAATATTAAATCTGGCGATAAGTAAAGCAGCTGCTAGATTTTAAAAGTATGCAATACGTACGTCTGCAGCTGCATTATTCAGGCGTGTGGCTGAATTAGCACAAGCAGTTCAAACCATCTGTCAGAAGCAGATCCTGCGACTGGTAACACAAACACACACACACAAACAACTGTAATAATGAAATAATGAATAGATAATAACACAAAGGACCAAGCCACATTATTTGCACAGAGCTGTCCGGGAAGTTTCATTTCCCTGTAATTTCCTATGACCTAACACAACCACATCTGTACACCGCACGTTTCTTATTACATATCTGACCCGAAAGCAAATAAATCGAAAGCAAATACAGGCAAATTCACAGACTTGCTTAACAAGTTAATTAAAATCAGTGTTACAGATCTCTGAAGTCAGAAATTCTAAACAGATGCCAATGATAACAGTACAAATTTAATGTGTTCCATGTCCGTGCACTATATTATACAAAAACACTGATCGCCATCAAATGCACAAAGAGAGTTTTATCATCAATCGTAACACACTCCTACACGTTTCGACCCTGCTGCCTCATCTTCAGGGAGAACTTTTTGTTATCGTTACACTACTGGGTACTGCCAAGTACTGGCAGTACCCAGTCAACAGCACATTCTCACTCAACTATAAATTGCAACCTTAGTGTAACGATAACAAAAATTTCTCCTGAAGATGACCCAGCAGGGTCGAAACATGTAGGAGTGTGTTACAATTGATGATAAAACTCTCTTTGTGCATTTGTTGGTGATTAGTGTTTTTAGATAACAGTACATTCTAATCCATTGTACACCTTCCCCATTACTATTATATTTAAGTCCTGACGGAAGAGCAGTTCTGCAAATTGCTGCAAAGCATGCTGTCAGGCATGTATTGCGTAACTGCATATTAAGTGTTGTTGTGTTGCATGGGAGGGGAAGAAATACAGCGGAAAGTGCTAGGGAACGAAGTCAGGTGATACTGGTGGCCATGTGATTTTAACAATGTGACTATTCGTATACAGGGTAATGATCCTTAGGAATATTCGACAAAGAAAACCCCTGTTTAAGTGCAGAAAACTTGAAAACACGCGATATCCACAAGACTTTCGAGAGGAGCTGAAAATATGGTGCTGCTTTCAGGGCTGTTGACCTGCACTCATCACCAAATGTTATTGGGGTAATCAAATCGAGAAGAATGAGATGGGCGGGGCATGTAGCGCGTACGGGGAACAGAGAGGTGCATACAGGATTTTGGTGGGGAGACCTGAGGGAAGGCGACCACTTGGGAGACCGAGGCGTAGATGGGAGAATAATATTCAAGTGGATCTTCAAGAAGAGGGATGGGGCATGGACTGGATTGAGCTGTCTCAGGATAGGGACAGGTGGCGGGCCCTTGTGAGTGCGGTAATGAACATCCGGGTTCCATAAAATGTGGGGAATTTCTTGATTAGCTGAGAAACTGTTAGCTTCTCAAGAAGGCCTCTGCTCCATGGAGTTAGTTAGTTAGTTAGTTAGTTAGTTAGTTAGTTACTTAGTTAGTTAGTCAGTCAGTCAGTCAGTTAGTTAGTTAGTTAGTTAGTTTTCAGGGATGTAATTGCTACAGAAGCTACGCAGATATTTTAGAGTTCCTTAATATATAAATTAATGCTATGGAAGGTCACGCAAGTGAATAGAGTAAGGTCCGTGTCATGGTGGAGGTGATTAATGGCTGGCCTGTCATCATGGGGACCTGGAATCAATCCCAGGCCAGTTAATCCATGTGGCATTTGTGGCGGAGAAAGTTGCACTGGCTTCGATCTGCCTTCTGGGATGTTACGCAGCGTAGAGTGGTAATTCTGTACCACCTTTCGGAGACAGTCCGGCGGTCAAATTTTCAAGGATCAACAAAACTTGGACTTTCTCACCCTTGACAATGGGACACACACACACAAACATACACACACACATAAATACACACATACGTACGTACATACATAATACATACACACACATACATACATACACACACGCACATACATACATACATAATACATACATACACACACATACATACATACATACATACATACATACATACATACATACATGCACACATGCATACATACATACATACATACATACACATACGTACATACATACATACATACATACATACATACACACACACGTACGTACGTACATACATACATACATACATACATACACACACACATACATAATACATACACACATACATACATACATACATACATACATACATACATACATACATACACACACACATACATACATACATACATACATACATACATACATACATACATACACACACACATACATACATACATACATACATACATACATGCATACATACATAAATACATACATGCATACATACATACATGCATACATACATACATACACACACATACATACATACATACATACATACATACACACACACACACATACATACATACATACATACACACACACACACGCACACACACACGCACCACATTACTGTACAGTGACATGTGATCAAATTTATCGCCATAGCCAGGGTGTCGTCACAAACGTTTTCTGCTTGTTTCCTTCCCTCGCCAAAATTTCATGTCCAGTGAACCTAAAACTTGTTGAGGCACTGTATCCGCCATGATATGACTTGAAGGTTGTCATATTTTAACGATTTTGTTCTCGAAGCGTGTAGATAAGCTTAACTGACATTGGTGGGTGTCAAATATTTACCCACATTTCCTGCTACCAAATATTACACACAGTGCAGCCGTCTGTTCCCTGTTGCGGCATGTCTGTGCTGCAGCGGTGTCAGTCGGCTGCAGTACGTGCCCATAACATTATAAGACAAATTGGGGTTTCAGCTCTTTCGGTAAGCCACCGTCTGAAGTTCGGCTCCATATGCGACTTGAAACCAAATAAGTTGTTGCCGTTGAGGAGGTAATAAGCGAATACCGCGGCAGTGTGACAGCCAGTCACATGCTTGGACCTGAATCTCCCTGCATTTTTCCGTGAGGCATTTTCGTGCTGTGTGGCTACTGTAAGCTTCGTTAATATTATTTTAGCAAAACAGACAGATATTATGACTTGGCAAGCGCAGGAGTCTATTGAATAAAAAAGCCTATAAACCGCTTATAACACGAAGACAGTCGAACTCGGATATAAACTCATGAAAGGGACTGAATACTTTGTGTCGTTATACAGGAGTGTTGTTACCAAGGAGTATAATGTTATGGTTAACAGCAAGGAATTAATTGGTACCGCAGAACATCTGACGCTATAGACGAGGTGTCCCATAAACCGATGTCATAACCGGGTTCTACTGTATTAATATTAAAAAGTTCTACGTGGTGCCCACATTGTGTTTATGTGTTTTGTACGGGTCTCAGAAAAAACAGCAACTTTTGCCTTATAAAACATTAAGAGACTGGTATTTATAACCGAGGTGGAGAGTGTTTACAACGCGGTACGCGCTGAGTCCTTATATAAAACAGACACGCTTCGTCTTCAAAGGGTTAAAGGGGGGGGGGGGGCAAAAGCAGCATAAACCAGTGGTGTAAAGACATTTGTGATACCCCTACTCCCACCATACACTGTGACCTACTGTCAAACGTGCGCGCGCACACGCCCGAATTTAAAACCCGTGTCGGCGCAATCCACGCGGCTCGTTCACTACACGGTTCACGGAACACCTTGCCCTCCGCAGGACGCGTCCTCCCCCCCATTCCGATATCGGTTTGTGTCCACGTGTGCTCTCAAACTACTCTGTTCCTTAGGTTAATTTTTGGCATTATGCCAGCAGGCGACAGCATGAATCCAGAATTGGCAAAGTAACATGCCAGTAATCCCCTGCAAAGCACCTGCGACTCATTTACCTTCAAGACACTGACGTCTGTAAGTCGGCTGCCTGTCTTCTACGATATCGGAATTCGTGCCACATACTGCCAGGACGACAGACGAAGGCGAGCTGTCAACATTATCCCGAGAAGCGATGTTTCACAATGACAGCGGAGTACGAAAGTTCAAAAACCATACGAAAGCAAGTGTTTAGTATTAAGAAAAGACTGTTGGCACCATTTATTTACAATTTTGCATTCCCCTTCCATCCTGTTCATCCTTTACAGAAGAAACTTGTTGTTGAAAGCTCTAGAGGAAATTACATGCAACCCGCTCAACAGAAATCATAAACTGTGCAGTCAGCAGAGGTAACGCACTGCTCAGATATATAAAAATATTCTACCGGGCATCTTGTTAGATAAAAGCGTAGCGTACCGCAAAAATCTCACGTGATTTATACTGGTACTTTATATCACGCAGCCAGGAATTGCGTGATGAGTCATCCATAAGGAAGAGGATTGCGGGAGCATGCTCTCGTTTCGTGAAGTCCCACAACATCCTTCCTCTAATAGCATGCAATAAATCTGCCAAAATGTACAGAGTCCTGGGTACAGACTGGTACAGTTTGCGTCGCTAAGCCAATATGATTTATGACTTTGGATCGCAGCCGAATAAAAGTTTGAGAATCAATACACTGGTCTAATATTAGCAGATATTTAAATAAACCCACTATTTACGTAGCTCCTTCCATACTACATGTGTAGTCAAAATATTGTCATTTTTAGGGGTGTACTTTATGGCACAGGCTGTTACAAGGATTTTGTATATGTTTGTTATGCGCCTTTACAAAATTGCGAAAAGTGGTTATTAACTTTGTCATGTCTGGCTGTCCGTCTGTCTGTCGGCATGGAACAACTCGGCTCCCAATGGGTCGATTTTTGTGAAATTTGGTACGTGTATTTTTCGAAAATCCGTCTACAAATTCAAGTTTCATTAAAATCTGACAAGAATATCGGGTACTTTACATGAAGACCTGTGTACGTTATGTTAATATCTCGCGGAATTCTTTTTAGAGAAATGTTTCAGACAAATTTGTAGAGAAAATAACACACATTTTAACCCGAAAATCCTGCCGTTTATGAGATAATGTGGAAAAATATGGTAGAGCCAGACACGCCACAGATGACAATGTAATACGGCGCATGCGCTTTGCATGCTGGATAACTAAGGCTACAGACACACACTCAGAATATGTAATACTTATTGCTTTTTTACACGGCAGCAATGGTTACACGAGCGCGCTTCGGTGTCAGGTTATACGTACGTTGCTTGCCTCGTTAAATTTAAATCTATCTAATATTAAACAGGCAATCTTTTTTAGCTCTCGGTTGCATAGCTACAGTAGTTAACAGTTCGATACAGACATGGGAATTTAAGCATGAAGCTAGACAAACTGTGTATATATTTGACCTATAAGCATAGCTTCCGAGTGAACAGTTACAAATATGCCGATTGTGTGTATCTGTTACGACCATATCCAGCTAACTGAAAGAAAACAATATCCGCAAGTTTTGAGAAAAAAATCACAGTAGTATATCTGTACGACTAGACGTAAATGCATTAACTCTTTAAAAACGACAGGTAATCTGTTTTATATAAGGACTCAGCTCGTACCGCACTGTAAACACTCTCCGCTTCGGTTATAAAAACCAGTCTCTTAATGTTTTATAAGGCAAAAGTTGCTGTTTGTTCTGAGATCCGTACAAAACACATAAACGCAATGTGGGCACCACGTAGAATTCTTGAATATTGAACCTGGTGCTACGTGAAGTACCTGCTGGGCTTTAAACAGTTAAGAACAAAATTCTGCGCTGCGTCAGACGATGCAGCCGCTGCACGCAGCAGTCGCGCGGTTTTACTACATCAACAGAACCGCATATTGAATCTGCTGTTATGGTTAAGAAAAATGCTAATGGTTTGTCTGAAGTTACTTTCCTACCATGTGGTCGCGGAGAATAAGTGCAATAAACGGTAACATTGAGGATATTTTATCCTTGGTCACGTTTCAAAAGCGGAACCATCCACTTCATATGGACTTTCTTTATATCACGGTATTGCCGAAGAATATCAGAGGATGTAACACAACTTTGAGGTCACAGGCTTACGCCACAGTTCGTTTAGACTGTAAAACGCTGAGACGTCTGCGATTTTAAACCCAGTGCATGACACTTTCAGCAACTTATCCGTTCTGGGGATCTTCCTAAATGCATTATTTGAACCTTTCAATGTCCACACGGGACATGTTTTAAATGACCTTCATCAGAGTGAAGAAAAACTCAGTAAGAAAGGGGGTCATTTCACAGCCCCCCCCCCCTTTGTTTCGGTGTAACATCTCACCATCCTCAAGGGAGACACAGAGGGAAGACTGCTTGCCAGGAGTCAACCCATAAACACCACCATACAAANTTTCCTGGTAATGTATTTAATCAATTACGACTGACGAAAACAAAATATGGGGAATTCACCATCCTGTTGGAGCCACAAACGCTAGAAAATTCCAATCGACATATCCTAAAAGGCCTTTATTTTTGTAAAATATTTTCCACCCTCCCCCTCCCCCCTTCATTATCAGTACGATGGAAGAAACAGAATCCGATCAGGTTCTATCCGCGGTTGTCATTCCAGACCGTAACTTCTCGGTCGTTGTGGGTATGTTATTTATGCCGGCCTGCACAAGTTTATTTTGGCCACTAATGGCTGTTATGCCGATATACCATTCCCAGTTCCTATTAAAACAGCCCCGTCACTGAACGGGATGTCGGAAGGTTTTACCACATGTTGCTGTGTGATCAAATCATAAAACTCATCATGCCTGGGTAATTTATCCCCATCATGTTTCTCCATACATTTGACAATCATGACAGCGTACCTCTCCGTCGTTTCAAAAAGCTGGCAACAGAAATGTCACTCAGTCTGGACTCTTTTAATCCTCTTCGTGTTAATTTCAGTGTCTTCGATTTAAGATTTGCCAAAATATTAACAGCTTAACCTTTTAAAGCCTAGCGGTAACTTTACGTACCACCAGGTTTAACATTAAAAAATTCTACGTGGTGTCCACATTGCGTTTATGTGTTTTGTACGGATCTCAGAACAAACAGCAACTTTTGCCTTATAAAACATTAAGAGACTGGTTTTTATAACCGAAGTGGAGAGTGTTTACAGCGCGGTACGCACTGAGTCCTTATATAAAACAGATGAGCTTCGTCTTTAAAGGGTTAATCGGGATATATCATTGATCGCTGATAAATTCTTTTTTTATCTGGCACACTTCGACTTCCGAAAAACCTCTGCCTTAACCCTGCATTTTCCTCAGTGAGGGACACGCACAGATTTCTTGGCTATTGGTGGCAAAATGCTACGCAATTTTTCCTCTTAAGCCTCCTGAAGGTCGTAGAAGCGAACATTTTCCTGCATAATACAGTTAATTTTGACAGAATACACAGGATATATCTAAAACGTTTGGACAAACTTCACCAGAGAATTCTTCTCATCTAAACACAGAAAAAAGTTTATGTAAACATAACTACGGACATGGGTGTTTTTTTGAGTTTAATTAAAAGCTTAAACTGAACAAAAAGTGCCTTAAATATGTAATATTTTATTTACAGCTGAAACAATAAATTTTAAATACACGTTCCCACTTTAAAAACTATTGAGTTATTATTATTATTCTTCAAGACACAATTTAGAACGAAAGCTCAAAATTTCCACCACCTGAATCAATGCAGTCATTACATTAACACATTTGATCGCGGAATGTCGCACCGTTTCAGAGCTCCTGACGCGGCTGCCTATGGTTTGACACGCATAAAAGTTACATTGGCGAACTGCCTCTTCATTTGCATTTGGAGCTGAATGCACTGAGGGATTTAACCCTTTAAAGACGAAGCGTATCTGTTTTATACAAGGACTCAGTGCGTACCGCGCTGTAAACACTCTCCACTTCGGTTATAAAAACCAGTCTCTTAATGTTTTACAAGGCAAAAGTTGCTGTTTGTTCTGAGATCCGTACAAAACACATAAACGCAATGTGGGCACCACGTAGAATTTTTTAATATTAAACCTGGTGGTACGTAAAGTTACCGCTAGGCTTTAAAAGGTTAAGCGTCCCCACAGAAAAAAATCACAAGGATTGTGGTCGGGAGAAAGGGGGGGAGGGGGGCTCTACCGCGAGAAATAAGCGTTCGCGGACATATATTGATACGAAATCTTTCTTTGTTTTGATATGGGGAACTCAATCTTTAAGTTCCTCCAGACATTTCAGATACACCGTGTATGTTACTAAACCTTCAAGTACAGACACATATTACATACATGATTCAGGTCTTTTGTTACACTCTGTACAAGTAATGGTACTACATGATACGAAAATACATACAAAAAAGTACTCGAATTCTGTGATTCCCCCTTATTCTTTGTTCTTTAAAACTACATAATTCATAGCTTCGTAGAATGAGGGTCACTGCAGATTCGAAAATACTCAAGCATACAAACAAGTATTACAAATTGCAGCCACAGACAGACATTTGGCCAATCCTTCAGATGAGACATACGAAGTACATTACATTTATCTGGCAACGGACGCAGAACAGTATGCCCACGTTACGTCCTCTACCGAAACGAGAAGTCTGCAGATGTCCATATGTGTGTCAGTTTAATGTCCTGCAGTTTTTTACAGACGAAAAGCAATCCCTGTATATATATACACATTTTCTCCTCAGATTTCCCGCCTACTTATAATATTTAGAGCCGTTTCTTTGACCTTTACTGTATTATTTTCAAAGTGGCCTTTTACAAAATTTTACCCTACGGTAAGGCTGACATTGCACCAGGTAAAACCTTAGGCAAAAAATTCACAGTTTTATAATGCTAGTAAAATATTTTAATTCCAACGTATTTCTCACACGTTTCCTAAACTAACACTTGCTCTTAGCAGCTTTAGATACTTTCTGACGTACAGAAAGGGGTTTTAAATTAATTTTCGCCTGATTACGTTTCAGTGTAGTGGTAAACTTATGAATCGCGTGTAGTGTTGCCTATAATAAGGCACGCAATAATTCTGAATACGTAACAATGCAAAGACTGTCACGTGCTTTCTTAATCATGCGAACTGATTAAGCGCGATGATTAACTGATGCGAAGCAGCCACCCGTGACTTCACTTTTAAATCATCTGAGAATGTCAGTAACTGAAATACAAATATTAATTAATTAATGTTTTCTGGGCGCTTCTAATGACTCAAACTATACAGCTATGAATATTAGGACGATAAACTGGAAAAGAACGAGGAAAGATGCAGTGTCGCCTAATTTCAGGCGCTATCTTAGCATTGTCCTGAAAGAACTCAGAAAAATTACGCAGAACTTCCATCAGGGCAGACAGGGTACACACCAGTATTTCAAACAGTCACCTTCCGACCATAGATCACAAGTTACAATAATGGTATCAACAAATGTACATAAATATATTAAAATTTGTATATATGCACAATTAACTCCTACATGTTTCGGCCAGCCATGTGGCCATCTTCAGGGATATCAAATACAAAGTTTGATGGTACCATTATTGTATATATTTGAATAAGGCACGGATCGCGGATCACATAAAACAGTCCAGAAGTTTTAGGGTTTCAAAAGATTTGCTTGGTCTTTTGTATTCTGCAGCTAATACTGAATGCAGAATTTCCATGTAGTAGCCGTTGACTGACCTGACATAAACATATTACATCATGATTCACTGTACGTCACAGAATTGATTAGGTTCGGCTACGAATGAGACGTTGACGATAGGATCAGATGAAAGTTCCGCACCGGACTGCTATCTCTCAAATTGCGGTTTGAAAGCGATAACAACTTTTGATAAGGGACTAAGTAGAAGATCTTTGAGTCAGAAGTCAAGATGGACAAATGAAATGTAAAAGACAACATTTCAGGAGGGCGATACGATCAATCTGCAGGCCGCTGTGACTACCTTACCGTGGTGAGGAGATTTGCGAAAGCTAATGACACTGGGGGCCTGCACCAGCGGTGACGTTGCTATTGGCAAGGCCGCCCTTGACGGAGAGCTCAAAGGGTTGGCGTCAGACAATGGCAGACTTCCTGCAAGTCTGGTGATTAATAAGTAGCAAACCTACTAAGAGACTGACGCCGCACGGGAATCATAACGCAGCCAGGGGACTTCACTTTTTTACTGACAGTCTGTATGAAACTATCGGACAGATATACTCATTCCCAAGTTAGTGCATAAATGCATTTCAACAGGGAGAAGAAACCTGAGACGACCAAGGTAAAGATGGATAGGCCAACATCCCCGAAGACCGAACAAGCCTGAAATGACATACTCTGTTACTGATGATGATGATGATGATGATACGTTTTCCCGACAAATTCTCACTCTGGCTACAAGCGACTTTATAGGCACTGTTTCTGCAAGAAACATGCCTACAGACGGGGGTCGCGGTGGCACAGTTGGTTGAGGCACTGCGCTACAAACCGGCAGGTCGCGGGTTCGATTTCCGATGGTTTTTTTCATTGACATAATCCTTCCGGTCGCACTACGGCCTTGGGGTTGACTCAGCCTCTAACAAAAATGAGTACCAGGAATATTTCCTGGGGAGTAAAGGCGGCCGGTGCGTAGGGCTGACAACCTTACCACCTTCATGTGCCGATTGTCTAGAAATCTGGGAGCCTCAACCTCCTGGAACCCTCTGGGCCTGTCCAGGCCTGTAATGGGACTCCTTTACCTTCACCTTACATGCTTACAGACGATATAATTTGATGTCGTTTGTAACTGAAGCAGAATACTCAGAAGTGACCTCACCAATGTTAACTAAATTCATTATCACACACGCGGCTGCCCCGTTGTAACAAATACAGCATGACAGCAATTAAAACCAAGGACCTGCCGGTGTCCGTGCGCGCGTCTCTTTATACCGGCGCCGTTTTCTACCTGACGTATCGCTCAAACAGAAACCAGTGAATATTGTACACTGATAAAAGTAGGTCTGTTTTAAATGTAACACAACAGATGATTAATGCTTCACTCAGAGTATTTAAATAATGTTTTTTAAGAATATAAAAATATATATGTAATAAAGTCTTTCTAAGAACCGACTCGCAAAACACAGAACACAACATGAAGGACAATGCGTTACAGCAGCTTACAGTATCGTCACATTTATAACTCACATTACAGAAGAGCGGCGAACGGTGGCGCAAAATTGATAATAAATCGCGCAATTTTACGACTCTGAAAATTTTAAAGACACACCTCCCAACAACTGCCTTGCAATATACTTAAAAACAGAACAAGGAATGGGGAGTCAAACATACACGCTACGTGGGATTTTTTCAAGACCCAAACAAAGGGACTGAAATTGAAGTTGCTGAGTCCTCTTACTACAGCAATTAACAATATTATCAGCAAACTGCGACAAAAACCTAAAAACAAAATTTTTCATTATGCACCGCATTATTATCACTTTCATTCTAATGAAAACTGCGTTACATTTCAAGGATTCACATTTAACACTTGAAAATATTTGATGTTGTAATTGTATTAATGAATACTTACCTTGTCGCCATTTTGGGGATGTATGTAGAACCTGTCAGATCTTCCCTCATGTAGATTTACTGGCGACGTCTGTAGTGGAAGACAGTAACACATGGACAGAGGAACGGCCGCTGTGGAAGAAAAATTTTTCTTAATTAAACAAAGACTTTTGTTAGCGATCTTGATTAATTTGTTTCTGTTTATTGTTTATATAAGCCTTCTTTTGACACGGTACTTTTGTCATGAATAAGCAGGTGTCATGCAACCTGCTTTACTTAACCTTTTAAAGCCTAGCGGGTACTTTACGTGGCACCTGGTTTAAAATTCAAAAATTCTGGGTGGTGTTCACATTGTGTTTATGTGTTTTGTACGGATCTCAGAACAAAGAGCAACTTTTGCCTTATAAAACATTAAGAGACTGGTTTTTATAACCGAAGTGGAGAGTGTTTTCAGCGCGGTACGCACTGAGTCCTTATATAAAACAGATACTCTTTGTCTTTAATAATATACTCACGACTATGCCTACCGTTGGCCCCAAGTTTAGACCACCCTGCATTCCCACTTTACCCATTGTTACAATGCGCAGTAAGTACTGTACTATCAGAAGGATGGATGTAATTCACATTTAATCCTCATGGACTTCCGAAATGTACATAAATCTCCCGACATTCAAAGGAACCGTTAGAATAAAATCACTCACCCTTTTTTCTTCTAAAGCATTAAAAATTAAGACTCACGTACATAATATTTTTTGGACTTTATCGTCCGATTTTCTAATGAAGCATGACGTTTCGGAAGCCTGCTTTGCTTCCGTCTTCAGGCAAGGAAGGCATTTAATCTGGTGGAACCTTTAGATAGTGCAATTTTCGTTCACTTTATCCAATAGGTCCACCAGAACAGGCGCTGCCCTTGCCTGAAGACGGAAGCAGAGCCGGCTGCCGAAACATCTTTCTTCATTAAAAAATTAGACGA
Source organism: Coptotermes formosanus (assembly GCA_013340265.1). Classification (NCBI taxonomy): domain Eukaryota; kingdom Metazoa; phylum Arthropoda; class Insecta; order Blattodea; family Rhinotermitidae; genus Coptotermes; species Coptotermes formosanus. Next base: position 936,124 of record BLKM01012992.1, read on the forward strand.
CAGACGAAGTCCAAAAAAGAAAATTATGTCAGTGAGTCATGTACCAAAGTTTAGAGCCCTATAAATTCGAACAATGTAAGAGTTATTTCATAATACTGCAAACAAAAGCGTGTCAATATTACCAAGAGCTTAAAAACATTTCTCAGTTAATATTTCTGATTAAGGCCGCAGACTTCCTGAAGAGTCAAACAGTCTTCTGTTATTTTATTCTTCGCGTCTTCCCTGTGTTTCTCCTACAGCGTAATTTCGTAAAGAAACAGGCCTGGGGCCTATACGTTTCACTTCTATTTGTGCACGCTTTTTGGCTGGGGCACAAAATCGTAATGGTGAATATATATTCTGGCTAGCAGAAACAGTCCCCTGAGTCACAGGAAGCTGGGAATAAAAAAATTAAACCGTGCAAACCAAACACATACGGTCACAGTTCCATACTGAAAGCACAAAAAGGAGAACCAATTCAAATATACAGTCATATTATTTGCACTGTGAACATTCGATTCAAAATTGGACTAGAAATTGGAAAACGTCTCTGGTTAGTTCGACTACACATATCAGGCTACAGTTAGACTCAGGCACAGTGTTAGCTTTGGCCACCATATAAAGAACAGACAATGTTAAGCGGGTCCCTGTCATCACGGCATGGCGCGTCCTCAGATTGCGGATGGAGGAACAGCTTCCAGTTATGGACGGTAGCTGCGAATACACTGAATAAGCAGTCGCGGACAGCCGACAAGGGGTGGTCTTCCAGCTGGGAGAGTTGGGTGAGATAATAACAACTCCTCACCGTAAAAGATTATGATGTTACGAAACAGCCTACAAAGTCTCGAACCTGGACCGATTCTTTGATACGGATAGTGACAGGTGGTGGGCTCTTGTGAATGTGGTAATGAACCTCCGGGTTCCATAAAATGCGGGGAATTTCTTGACTAGCTGAGAAACTGTTAGCTTCTCAGGACGGCCTCTGCTGCATGGATTTAGTTGGTTGGTTAGTTAGTTAGTTAGTTAGTTAGTTAGTTAGTTAGTTATAAGGAACAGAACATACTTGTATAACAGATATTAACCGTTTAAAGACGAAGCCTCTCTGTTTTATATAAGGGCTTAGTGCGTACCGCGCTGTAAACACTCTCAACTTCGGTTATAAAAACCAGTCTCTTAATGTTTTATAAGGCAAAAGTTGCTGTTTGTTCTCAGATCCGTACAAAACACATAAACGCAATGTGGGCACCACGTAGAATTTTTTAATGTTAAACCTGGTGGTATGTAAAGTTACCGCTAGGCTTTAAAAGGTTAATGAGATAAACAAACACAAATCTCATTCTAGAAACATTATTTAACGAAGCTTTCCGTTGCTATGACTGCGTAGCTTCAGGGATGGGTAAATGAATGAGTATGGAACCTCAGAAAAATGACACTGCCTTGTCAACACCAAACCGCTAACACTGTACACAGAAATCACGGCTACTTTCTCTACTAGTCATATCGAACTGTGTGAATAAATACATGATTTACCACATTTGCAGACGTTGGTACGCACAGTTACCAATGCGCGTTAATGGTAAATCAATATCGCTACTGAAAAGCGTGGAAACATTCTGCGTAAAGAACTGTTTTGTCAATGGCTGCAAAACTGGAAACGTGCCGAGTGGAAAATTTACCTTTACAATACGGCTGCCCATTCAACTGAAAGTGTGCCGTCATTTTTATCTGAAAAGTAAGCCATGAGTCACAAAGTCCCCTCCCCCTTACTCACTGTAAATGACTCTTTGTGATTTTTCTCTGTTCTCTAAACTTAAACCGTCTTAGAAGAAGAATCATAGGATTCGGAGGAACTGGAAAAAAAAAAATGCAACGGGACACCTGGGGCGATGCAGAGGACTGAGGCTGTGGGGTGTTTCCAGCAATAGCTCGAAAAGTGTAACAAGTGTATTATAGTCCACCGCCAACGAACTGATCCCTGCTTGGAATATGACAGTTGGGCATGCGCAAGATATCGTGAAGACTGACGAATTGCTACTACCCATCCTGAAAGCATTCGCAAAGTGCACTCGGTCACTACACGCTACTGGAAATACTTGACGTTTTTAGTCTGTGTATAGCAGCAGAACTGCTGGTCACTCCCACCAATAGCCGTCCTCCTTCTCCTTGTCTCCAACATTCTTCCGCAACGCGACAGACATACCCATCTCTCATCCACGGTGGGGTCATTTCCTTGGTTGTCACCTCTACCTACTCTAAAGTGAGTGCACATCCTGTCCCTCTAAGTACGGCATCTTAACGTTTAAGGAATGAGTCTCTATAAATTTACATTACCTTTCGCGTATTTGTGTTGCACTGAATCTGATATAGGAACGGTTTAACCTTCCCAGAATGCTGTTAAATTTGTCTCATAATTTAGCAAAAGAGATCCAACTTATGCACGCTATTATTTATCTATCTTTTTGTTTAACTTCTCCCCGACATGTTTCGGCAAGTAACTATGCCATTATCAAGGGGGCTATATCAAAATTACATAAGATGTGCATGAATGTGACTATAAAATATTAAAACTTTAAAATGTTAAAATCTTCTATAAATTTACCATTTTAAAAGTTGTAATATTTTATAGTCTCATTCATGCACATCTTATGTAATTTTGATATAGTCCCCCTGATAATGACATAATTACTTGACGGAACATGTCGGGGAGAAGTTAAACAAAAAAATAAATAAATAATACTGTGCATAAGTTGGATCTCTTTTGCTATATTGATTATATGCAGGGAAATGAATAATACAAAAAATTTGTCTCATAAATTTATTCTCAGAGCAGTAATATTCCACGCTTACTCTGCACGGGCGGGATGTACTTTATTCCATACACTGTATAATACGATGATTTACGTCTTCTGAGATGCTATAAAGTGGCAACAGGTACACAGCTATAGGGTTTTCGAAGAATCTCAGTACCTTCGACATGTCGCTAACGATTTACGAGGTACCTGTCGTCACTGCGTGCTACACCTGATGTCTTAAATCTTACGCAACACCTCCTCCAGGACCTCAAATTTAGGTGGCATAAAGATTATACTGTCTTCTGTTACGCTACGCCAGGTATGCTGATATTTACAAGTGTTTTAGACGGACCTGATAGAGCCTTGTTGCATTATAAAGATAATGGCATTGGGCTTCTTAGAATAATTGGGGGACTAGCTAAAGGTGTACAAGGCGTCGTGTCCCGGAAGTCCCGCATCCTCAATAAAACCTCTGTAGAAACCGCAAGCTCACGCGTGTAATTTATGGACCATAAAACATGAAGGCCAAAAGTACCAAAGACACACGGCACCCGGACGCACGAAGCTACAAAAGAAAACAACATGATGGCAAGCGAGCCTACCACAGCGAATCTCATAGCAGTCTTTTGCGCCGTTGGTAGGCTTTTCCCTCTGCAGCAGAAGAATGTAATACCTGAAAACATACTGTTACCTGACAAGAGGTAAATTACCTGAAATTTTTCACACAAAATTAATTATCCGCCGATCCCAGTGGCCGCGCGGTCTAAGGCGTAGGTCTGCGGCCGAGCGCTTGCTGGAATCGTGGGTTCGAATCCCACCGGGAGCATGGATGTTTGTCTCTCGTGAGTGTTTGTGTTGTCAGGTATAGGTCTCTGCGACGGGCCGATCCCTCGTCCAGAGGAGTCCTACTGACTGTGGTGTTTGAGTGTGATCAAGAGCAAATAAACAACCTCGACACCTACTGTGAGTAGGTAGAAGAGGTAAGGACTAAGTAAAGTAAAGTAAAGTAAACTATCCACAGATGGCACGACGATTGGCAAATAAATTAACGCAGGTTACATTCCGGCATGTCTATAATTTAAGTTTCAATCTGAATCTCTGCAGTAGGCAACGCAAATCTGATGATGAATACAGTATGAAAGCTCACACATGTGATAGCTTTACTGGGAAAATTTTAAAATTACTCATTCGGAAAGCGAGTAAACGTACGAAGACAGAGTTAAAAATTACAGTTCCAATAAGTAATGGCTGATAATTATTAATGATAAGCTTGAAAACATAAGGGAATATAATTTTAAAGTTAGACATCCCGTTGTATTTTCGTATAATTAAATGAATAATAACCGTTAACACAGCTTATTTGTAGAATTTATTGCCATATGTTTCGACCTTAAATGGTCATCATCATCATCATCATCATCATCATCATCAAAGGCTACGCAATTGCAATTGTCTAGGCTTTAGTGTGTTTTAAGGCTACATAATTGCAACTGTATAGCGTTTTATATGTTTCAGTAAGTATTCAGCCTAATGATGACCCTGTACGTTCGAAACGTTTGCAATACGCACTACAAATAAGTCCTATTAATGGTTCTTACTCCTTTAACCTTTTAAAGCCTAGCGGTAACTTTACATACCACCAGGTTTAGCATTAAAAAATTCTACGTGGTACCCACATCGCGTTTATGTGTTTTGTACGGATCTCAGAACAAACAGCAACTTTTGCCTTATAAAACCTTAAGAGACCGGTTTTTATAACCGAAGTGGAGAGTGTTTACAGCGCGGTACGCACTGAGCCCTTATATAAAACGGACACGCTTTGTTTGTAAAGGGTTAATTAAGGTAATATAATTTTTGACTTCTTAAAATATTAGAAACGGGGGAGACAAATTTATGCTGGAATGTTCTACGTTAAAACACATACATAACGATAGAAGTCACGACAATACAAAAGACTGTAAAATAAATGCAAAAATTACGCGAATACAAATATAGACACGTATGACCACAATCCACGACCCCCACACAATATTAAACAGTTGCATGCACATTCAGTATATGCTAGGAATTATAACTGAAACTTAGAATTTCAGTGACATTTTGATATATAACACCTGCTTTGACATTCAGACAACTGTATTTTTCCCACAGAATTTACACATCCACGTATGCACTCGTTTGTACGGTTCTCGCAATAGACAGATACTTCTGTACACAGAATCAACTGTTTAGCCTTCTAATGAAGACAAGGATACCATTTATATAGCATAAACTGGATCTATATACATTATACAGGCGAAGCTCACTGTTCGTGGAGTTGATACCCATTCACACACGCGCCATCCCCATCGCAGTTTTTCAGACTTAAGCCGAATTTTTTACTCCGGATGCAGTAACTTGTTTTATATGACACGTAAAGTTAAGTTCATGATATAAATTAACAACAGATATCTGGGAACTACAGAAAAGCATTCATTTATGACTGCAGTCACAAATAAACCTAAAAGAATTCGGATTACTGTAATGTTATTTTACTCTCTAAAATCTACCATTATATTTTCATTGTTTTATTTGGAGACGTTATAGATTACTTAGACTGCACTGCGTGAATGGCATATGAACGAGTATGGGGCAATGGTGAGGGACACTGACAGCGGAATACAGATGCTTCGAGTAAAACCTCTGCGATTACCTCTTTAATCATCGTACAGTGGATACATTTCGTTAAAAACTACCACCACAGCGAATAACATCATCTTACGAGATCTGCCCTCTTCTGGAATTTTACGCAGCAGCATAGAATCGTAGACTATCGCTGACGTTTCGGGACAGCCTACCGACCTCATCTTCAAGGTTCAAGTTTCACCCTTGAAGATGGGACCGATAGGCTGTCCCGAAACGTCGGTGACAATCTACCATTCTACGCTGAGTAAAATCCCAGAAGAGCGCAAATCTTATTTACACAAAGGCGGAGGACTAAATCCACTCAGCATCTACTTATATTAAGAAAGAGCAATATCACTACCACCTCAAAATTTCGCATTAGTCTGCTGTTGGTGTTGCAACTGTTTGGTAATGCGGAGGCATGAAGTTTGATTGACTCAATGTTATGCAGTATTGGACAGTCCAATCTCTTCCGACCCACGTGATCTGCACTTTTCACACACCACTAACACATACAAACCATATATGGCTGGGAACAAACCACACTGATGCACACAAATAAATACGTATGGCCCTAAAATTCATCTATAAATATTTAAAAATGCTGTTCCTTTTCCACAGAACAGGTTACACAGTATTTCTCAGTTACAATACACGGACACTGATAACGCTATTCTGGGAAACTGCGGTTTATTTTTCTGACAATCACATAAAATATTTAAATAAAATTTACGAAAAATTCAGAGTTGTATGTTATAAGTTACCACAAACCAACTAATGCACTTTATTCACATTGAATTGTTCAGAAAAATGCTCCTACATGTTTCGAACCAACCCAGGGTTCATCCTCAGGGAGTCACACAATCACTAATCACACGTACTACCACAATATGAGTTAGTCACAACTTAAAATGCATCTGTTGTGTTGGTAAAATGTCATTAAAACTTGTCTTCTTTAAGACGATGAATAAAACTTGGTTAAAAAGATGTGTTTTGCGTCGGTGTATGGAGCGGTTATTGGAGTGCGCTGTGGTACTGTCAGTGGCAAGGTGTGTTATGTTGTTGTTACAGCAGAAGGCATTTATGGCAGGCACAGAGCTATAAACGGCTATATACTCTTGCACGCAGGTAACGAGATATCGCTGGTTATATTCGCCTGTGGAGTGGCGTTTAGGCTACACGCATGATAGGCCTGTCGGAGAAGTTGCCGCTGATGTACGGCGAACAAGCGCTGGCATCCCAAAGTTGTTTCGCTTTTCGTATTTAATGGAAATTCCAAATACCAGACACCAGACAATTTACGTTACATTCAAACAACTCTTCTTTTCCGGAACCCCAATAATAAGATACATGCGTCGCTTATGTTTCGTTAATGAACATTAGCAGTGAGAATAAATGAGGTAATTTTGTCTTTGAAGCGAACACTGCGCCGTATTAAAGCACTAAGCAGCGTAAAACGACAGAAGATGAAGGTCAGTGGTCACACTCATGTTTCGTCCGTCTTATCCTGTGGGAAGCAGCTTGGATACTCACTTACAAATGGGTTAATGGTAACCAGAATTGGACTGGACGTGGTGTTTGCTTATTTACTTGTAACGAGTGGTCGCTCATAGTGCAGAGCTTGAAGACACACAAGAACTACCATTCGACCAGGCTGGAAGAGAATTCACTATTCAACATATGTGGATGCACAAGACTTTAACAATTAGCCTGTATAATTTTAACATAACCTTAACATATTCTGCCAACCCTGTAATTTGTTGTTGTAATTGTACTACATTTTACCACCTACAATTGACAAAGCTCTGTCATATATACTGTTGCATCCCGAAGATGACTATAAATAACACCCGAAACATGCAGGAGTGATTCTGTATTCACTGACAAGTGGGATTTATTGGCAATGTATTTATTTAGAAGAATGTACAACATTAAATTTATTTATGATTTATTTTACTGTTCTCCCAGTATCAAGGAGTGAAAAATTTCAGGCTTCCGTCGAGGTGTATTTGAGGTCTTCGATCTTCTGGGATGTTACGTTGCGAAGACCCCCAGAAAGTGGTGTTCCTCAAACATTTGAATTCGTCTCGGGTATAGGGGCTCCTTGTATTAAAAGTATCAGCACGTCACAAAATACTACTGGGCTGTTAGACTTAGACATATCTATCAGAACAATCGAAGAGGGCACGATATTTTAAACTTATCATGCTAGAATTTCTAGAGGCTAGGTTCATTGGACATAACCGCATGAGTATTAGAAGACATAATGCAGACAGAAGAAGGTTAAATATTCAGTTGAAACCGCATATAACGTAATCGGTTAATGTTACAACCCGTCTATAGCGTCAGATATACTGTGGTAACAATTTCTCGTTGTTAGCCACAACAATATACTCCTCGGTTATAACGACACTCGTTTATAACGACACGAAATATCCAGTCCCTTTCATGACGTTATAACAGAGTTCAACTCTTTTTTGAAGGAACTGCAATGTATATTTATATACACGATCACGAGCATTTGGGTTACACTAAACGTGGAGAATACCTCAACCGCTGAGGACTTATACATTACGAAGAGGGACCCTGTTCCGTGTAGTTACTACATCTTTCTTATAAACCATAATAACGTATGTGTGGGGAATTCGTGGTACTCCTATAGTATATTTACAGTTGAAATTAATATTAATGCATGATACCTGCCCCCTTAGGAGCCTAGATATCTTCTGTTTTATATATCTCTACTACCTCGAGACATATATTTCTGAGAAACCGCACATATTCGACAGGATATCGGGAAAGATGACACAATTCTTTATGCTTTATTCATATAGTTACATGAAATACGTATAAATGATACCAGTGGTGTTACTCAGTGAACTAGATGGCTTTTTTATTGAAGCGAAGGCTATTGTATCGGGTTTAACTGCCAGATGTCTCTTTTGCAGTCCTTTGTTCTTGCAGTATTTTCAGTACTCCTATGGGTAGGCACTGCTGTATTACTGGCCTGAAAATATGGGTAGAATTATGGGCACATGGAAGAACAGACGGAAGGAAGAAGCGGAAAAGGAAGCGCATTAATAAATACGGTGCAAAAAATGACTTCAAGGGTTTTCATAGAACAACAGCAACTTGGTGGGAGGTGCAAGGCTAAGAGAAACTCATGGTTCTATGGTTAGACGTGGGTCGGATTGCAAAACAGATATTTAGGAAAGGTAGCAAATGTACATATAACGTCATATTGTAGCGCGTTCGCGTAATGTTTATACCTCTTCGGCTATCCTAACAGCACGATAAAATTTAACTTGAAGACACAGCACTTATGTCTATTTAATACCACCGACAACAAGGAAACGTACTTAGATCTCCATGTAAACTGCCCAGTAGTTTTGCCCGATTTTCACCAAACGAGGACTTCCACGACACACTTTAATAAAAGTTCCAATATAAAATTTCACTGAAATCTGTGGACTGGGAACCGTGATGATACATGAGAACACGGACGGACATAAAGCTAAGAAGCGTGTTTCGCGACTATGCGAAAGCGCCTAAAATAGCAAGTTATAAGTACTGGACATCACTTCGTGACTTAATCTGATCCTTTAAGACTAAGTTTTAAAGTGTTGATATTGATGTGAAGAAAAATCAAAGTACTCGACTCTAAATAATAAGCAACTAAATCCATAGAAAAAAGTCCTTCTTCCGAATCCAACAAACTGTCAGTTTGTCAATAAATTTCACACAATAACAACATGTATTATCACCAGCTCGTAAGCAATATTGAAGTACAACGTAGCAAAGTTTATAAAACTGCCGACATGTTTCGGTGTAACATCTCACCATCCTCAAGGGAGACACAGAGGGAAGACTGCTTGCCAGGAGTCAACCCATAAACACCACCATACAAAGAAGAGTTTCAAGTGTTCCGGACGAGTCTAATACCAGGCTAAATAATAAAACCTGATGCCTGTACTCTGCTACACTACATTTCTTGGCATATTCGTTGATGAACAATTTGCAAAGCATCAGCAAATTTTGTATATTTTAAACACACCGTGTCATGTGGTATTTTAACAACATGTTTTTTAAAGATATAAATTATCACAAACCAACTAATGCGCTTTATTCACATTAAATTGTTCAGTGCGTGTCTGCCCGCCCAAAGTAACACACCTTGCCACTGACAGTACCACAGTGCACTCCAGTAACCCCTCCATACACCCACGCAAAACACATCTTTTTAACCAAGTTTTATTCATTGTCTTAACAAGACAAGTTTTAATGACATTTTACGAATACAACAGATGCATTTTATGTTGTGACTAACTTTAGTTACCATATTGCGGTAGTACATGTGATTAGTGATTGTGTGACTCCCTGAGGATGAACCCTGGGTTGGTTCGAAACATGTAGGAGCATTTTTCTGAACAATCCCATGTGAATAAAGTGCATTAGTTGGCTTGCGATAATTTATATCTAAGACAGTGCACGGTGTGTGTATGAAAAACAGGTTTCTAAGGAATTCCTAACTAAAGGCTTGTGTAGTTTAAGTGTTCTGTGTGTCTCCCCCTGAGGATGGTGTTATGTTAACCTGTTGAAGCCTAGCGGTAACTTTGCATACCACCAGGTTTAACATTAAAAAATTCTACGTGGTGCCCACATTGCGTTTATGTGTTTTGTACGGATCTCAGAACAAACAGCAACTTTTGCCTTATAAAACATTAAGAGACTGGTTTTTATAACCGAAGTGGAGAGTGTTTACAGCGCGGTACGCCCTGAGTCCTTATATAAAACAGATACGCTTCGTCTTTAAAGGGTTAACACCCAAACATGTCGGGAGATTTTTAAAGTGTGTTGCACAGTACTTCAATGTTGTGCACGTGTTGTTGGTAATACACGCTCTTAGAGTAACTACGTACACGGTATGGATAATTTTAAATTTTTAAATTTCACACTGCTTCTCTTCACCTCTGAAGTTTCACCTGTCGGTGTTAGGTGCAAATGACCGAGCAGTATTGTTGTTCTGTCCCTACGACATCTTCGCCTGTCACAAAGCTTCGGTTAACCGTTACGTCTCCCGCAGCACCGTACTGGATCACAGGACTATTTCTTGTGTGGTTTTGTGGCTCCCCTGTTTCTGGCAACTGACAGAAAGCAAAAAAGCGACAGCAAAAGGGTGGTATAAAAGTAAAGGTGGATTTTCAATTTCAAAGCTTCGAACTTAAACTCGATTTATCTGATCTAACAATACAATTGTAATTGAATCAAACAGAACAGAAAGAATTGAGGGAAGGCGGAACACAGGAGGTGGGAAAGGTGCTGTCACAGAGTGGACTAAGGGAAGGTCTAAACGCTGGATATGAGCTCGAAATGGTGAAGTGCCTAAGAGTTGCCAAATTATATAATTTCATGTATCGAAATCGAAGTAAAGAAATTAATATTTTGTTAAAATAATTTTGAGAATAAACACTCATGATAGCAGAACGCATCTTCTGGAAAACTTTCAGCCACTTCTACAATGCATAACCCTCATCTCCAAAAGCCCATGTACCTAAGATCCATCTCAATGTTATCGCCCCGTCTCCTCCACTCCGAGCGGTTTCCCCATCAAACTGCTTTGTCTCCCGCCGTCTCAACAAAGCTGTATCCCCGTACCTTTTGAATCCAATTAACTTCATTACCTTACAAATCACAAAGTTTCTTGTTATCTAACATCCTCAAATTTAACTTACTAGCTCGTTTAAAGCCTAGCTATAATTCCATTTCCCTGCTTTTGAATAACTGTAACACTTTCCAAACGTCTCTAGCCCAATAAAATGAAAGTTCATAGCATGACAATTCTGTAAGCCACCTGAATGCAATCAAATTTATTGTATTGGATTTTCTTTATTGCGCCAGTGTTTTAGTACTTCCTTTATTTACGTGGGTTTGCTGTTCATTTGTTATGCCTTGGAGAAGGACAAAACGCCTACTAAGTTTCGTTTGGGAGAATACTTGTTAGCCACCTGAATTCAATCACAGTTCTTGTATTATATTTTCCTCATTGTGTCAGTGTTCTAGTACTCGTATTGTCTTATACACGCAGTTTTGCTCTTTATTTGTTGGGCAATGGAGAAATACAAAATGCTTAATAAATTTTGTTTGGTGAAAAGCCGTATCATGTGCATTACAAACAGTGACGTATGTTACGGACATGTGAACCACTGATTCGCCTTTGTAACAGGAGTTGTCTTACACGTTCCAAACCAGCTAGTAAATCCTCTACAGACTGCATAATTTGCTGCTGCTAAAGAAGACCACTTTGTTTGATGTAACAGTATGTAAAATGATATATTAATCACACGCAACGTGGCCCAGAATAGAACTAACTTGGCCGCCTGAGCTGTCGGCCCATTAATCACCCTTCCAAGGTCAAACTGTTCGAGCACTGGATGCTTGCCAGGTTCAGATGCCGTCCAAAATTACTATCTTTTTTTTTATCAAAGTTTGATAACACACACAGCATTCACTTGGCTTACAGGAGCCTTTCGAATGACAGCAGAAAAGAGTGAGAAGGTGTTTGTGTGCGCAAGGTCCCGAATTTGACCCTAACCTTCACCTCCCACGTTAAAAATAAAAGACCAATAAGATGACGGAGATCGCTTTAGCGGTAAATTTCGAGAGACGCTGATATTCAAATATATGGCAATTCCCAAAGTAATGCTGGTGTTGTGGGATAAATCGGTTGTCTCATTTTCGTTAACGAATTATAACGGGAGGCTTTATAAAATTTAATGACGACGTATTATGCACCAAATATTTTTGCCTGTAATAATCTGAATAAGCATGAGATTGGTTAGATTGGTAGCGTCTTCGAAGATGACAGATAAATGCTTTATTCGTAAAACCCCAAGAAAAATAAACACTTGCGAGATGCAGAAGTGTAACGGATGATATTATTAAAGAGAATCTTACAGAAATGGCGTCTGAAGGTTTTGGCAGGATGTAAATTAATCAGGATAAGTTCCAGTTGTATGCTCTTTGTAAACAAGGTACAGAATAACACTCAGTGTGTAAAAAGCAAGGTATTTTTTGTGCATATATAGAAATATCAGTTCATAAAATACCATGTCCTTTAACTTGTTAAAGCCTAGCGGTAACTTTACGTAGCACCAGGTTTAACGTTAAAAAATTCTACGTGGTGCCCACATTGCGTTTATGTGTTTTGTACGGATCTCAGAACAAACAGCAACTTTTGCCTTATAAAACATTAAGAGACTGGTTTTTATAATCGAAGTGGACAGTGTTTACAGCGCGGTACGCACTGAGTCCTTGCATAAAACAGATACGCTTCGTTTTTAAAGGGTTAATATATTATGGGTAACAGCATACATGATTCAGAACAGTTCATTATATGCCATGAAACTGATCCGTTAATTTTTTTCAAAATTGTACAACCATAGCTCACACCACATCGCTTTTAAATTGAAAGCCATTTTGCATAAAATATGAATATGGTTGTCAGTAATCGCTGTGTAAATCAAAACATTCAATTCTGTCTTCAGCATTTCCTGCAAGTTCTTGTTAAAATGCCCACCGCTTATGCACGTAACTCAGATTACTGAATTTACCAGGAAAAGAAAAAAACACCTGGCACGTGAAGTTGCAAAGTTGTTCCCCCTGTGAATTTAACAAAATCCCAAATGCGTGTTTGTACCGTATCTCCTTCTGTTGCTAAAGTAGGAATACCCGAAACGCATCCGCGGTAAACGCACTGTGAAAACTGCAAAGGGTATCCCCGATGTTGCTTAACATAAGTGTTCCCTGTGATGGGAAACAGAGAAAGCTCCACGACAGTGTACATTCTATTGGCTACATCAAACACACAGCCTTATACGAAAAGCATGAAGTATGTAAAAAATGTCGCTTTTACTGTAGCTATTTGAGACCGGGACATAAAAGTTCCGAGGCATAGATGGACTAAAGCTTACGGGGAATCTTTCTAAATAGCGTTCTGTGAGATACAGCGGCAAAGCCTTACACATATGTGCGACGGGCAACAGCTCTAAGCTCCGTCTCATACCAGGAAAATCCAACACTATACAGAGTTAAAAGCACGAATGAGAATCATGCATTGCCACCGCCATCAAAATTTACTGAACAATGTGCGACACATTTCATACCAATATTTTAAATGAATTAAGTACTTGAATTAGTTTCATTTAAATCAATAACTTGTTATCATATTCGCAAATACTTGACACTGAAGATAAGGGGATCACAACCTTTAGAAATTTTGGGAAATACAAATCCAGCGATAAATACACAGTGCATACGCTTTGCATGATGAACAACTAAGGCAAGTACTGTACAGAGACACACACTCAGAGTACGTAATTCTTATTTTTTTTCCTACGGCAACAATTGTTACGCGAGAGCACCTAAATATTACGTCATATGTACACTGACTGTATTGTTTCATATGTGTGTATATATATATATATATATATATATATATATGTTGCAAGACAAATTTTTGAAAATTAGTTCATCTAGAATTTTCACTTATTTTACGAAACCGGCCGGTGAACGTATTACTGCCTGTTCTATTCCCAGCTCTGGCTCGCAGTTTAACCCTTTAAAGACGAAGCGTATCTGTTTTATATAAGGACTCAGTGCGTACCGCGCTGTAAACACTCTCCACTTCGGTTATAAAAACCAATCTCTTAATGTTTTATAAGGCAAAAGTTGCTGTTTGTTCTGAGATCCGCACAAAACACATAAACGCAATCTGGGCACCACGTAGAATTTTTTAATGTTAAACCTGGTGGTACGTAAAGTTACCGCTAGGCTTTAAAAGGTTAAAGAGTATATTTACGAGTCCTACACTCTTTTGTGACGTAGCGCGGGCGCGTGCCGTCCCGCAAGAGGGTAGGCTTCAGCTACACTGCGGCGGGGGCCTGAAATCTTAAATAAATTCAAACCTCCTCGCACTTTCTACTCTCCCTGTTTCACACGACATGTTGTGTCACTCTGCACAGATCCACCGACAACAAATGTGTACTCATATCGCTATTCAATTCCTTCCTTACTCACACTTTGGTGACGTAACAGGGTAGATTATTCTGAAGATAGAGGCAGCAAGTTCCTCCGAAACGTCGGTAGTTATTTTCCAGTATATACACTACAACATCCAAGAAGATGCGTTTTTTCCTTCAAAAGGTAAATAAACATATCCTTCTTGTTTTTTGTCATGAAGAAATTTTATTCTTTCGAGAAACATAAAACCTTGTTTAAGCCTTTAAAGACGAAGCCTATCTGTTTTATATAAGGACTCAGTGCGTACCGCGCTGTAAACACTCTCCACTTCGGCTATAAAAACCAATCTCTTAATATTTTATAAGGCAAAAGTTGTTGTTTGTTCTGAGATCCGTACAAAACACATAAACGCAATGTGGGCACCACGTAGAATTTTTTACTGTTAAACCTGGTGGTATGTAAAGTTACCGCTAGGCTTTAGAAGGTTAATTTATTAAAACTTGATTTCCTTTCAATGCTGTTAGCCCTCTGCATTGAAACTTCATTGGAGCTACCTGCAATAACAATGGAACCCTGTTTAATTTAAACTTAATTTTGTACAGTTATTTTTTTGGGTTTGATGCTTTTCACGAATGACACAATTTACAAAGAATGCTTTATATCTGATGACGTGCCCATGAACTGTAATTTACTTCGCTCCTTTAGTCTGTTCTTATTTGTTCGGTGCTTAAATATACGTGTGAGGCCGAAAAGCTTTTGCAAGAGAAAATAATAGACAGTGATGTACTGAGGGATTACTCCTGTAACTGAATAAACGTTCCAAAATTATACACCTTTGTGATTAGTCGATGAGCTCATAATTTCATTTCTCCTTTGTTCAAAAAGAGATGTGAAAGAAACTTTGGCACTTGCATATGGGTGAGATTTTGACGCTGGACTTCAGTAAACAGAGAATGCTTAATGGGAAAATTTTGTTATATTTAGGAATTCCTGTTCAGTATCCTCTTCGTCATTTGAGACTTATTTAACCTTTTAAAGCCTAGCGGTAAATTTACGTACCACCAGGTTTAACATTAAAAAATTCTACGTGGTGCCCACATTGCGTTTATGTGTTTTGTACGGATCTCAGAACAAACAGCAACTTTTTCCTTATAAAACATTAAGAGACTGGTTTTTATAACTGAAGTGGAGAGTGTTTACTGCACGGCACGCACTGAGTCCTATATAAAACAGACACGCTTCGTCTTTAACCTTTTAAAGCCTAGCGGTAACTTTACATACGACCGGGTTTAACATTAAAAAATTGTACGTGGTGCCCACATTGCGTTTACGTATTTTGTACGGATCTCAGAACAAACAGCAACTTTTGCCTTATAAAACATTAAGAGACTGGTTTTTATAACCGAAGTGGAGAGTGTTTACAGCGCGTTACGCGCTGAATCATTATATAAAACAGATATGCTTCTTCTTTAAAGGATACAAATTACTTTCTTCATACACAAAGGTTATGTTTTGGCCTAAAATTTATAACTTCTCAGAAAGACAGGATATGTTGTAATGCAGATCTCATGTGCAACTCTTTCTGGATACAACAGACTCTCGAACAAAAACACTTGTAGTGACGTCATACAGCTACACGTAATGTAAGAATGTTGCTAGATTCTGAGACATCAGCAAACCCTGATAAATTGTGCCTATACTGAGCCACTTACGAAATATTCAAGTACTGTTTACTGTCTCACATTTCATTATCAAAGTCAGGATGCAGACATTATATAGTTTAATATCTACAATTACGTTTCTGCTTATTTAAATTTGGATTTGCCTAACCCTAAGTAGCTACGCCCTCCGATGAGCTTGTTGCCAATTCATCACGTGGCTTCTGTGTTTAACGACTGCCGCGCGTTTTACGTGTTTCTTTTTTTCTTCTTCTTCTTCTTTATTTACGATTCACTGTTTTCTGCATCGATCATCGTTGCTAAGACTCGCACCATCGTATCACTTACGGAGTGGTTAAACTTCAGAAGAACACTATGTGCCATTACTCTATTCTGTGGCCTATATCCAGCGACTGGTACGAAAAACGCCGACGTGTTTTTAACACGAAAAATTTAAAACATTCACGTAATAAAAGCCCTGCCCACCGTACCTATGATCACATCATTAAACTGTAACATTAACTGACCATCCCCTATTACACTACTTGTAACTGATTTTTCTTGGCACTTCCAATCATCGCAGGCTAAAAGCACTACTACATTTCGAAAAACGGATATATTTCCTTCTTCAGGAAAAAAGGGAAACGTTTCCTGATGTAAGGTAAAGGTAAAGCAGTCCCATTACAGGCCTGGACAGGCCCTTAGGGTTCCAGGAGGTTGAGGCTCCCAGATTTCAAAACAATTGGCACATGAAGGTGGTAAGGTTGTGAGCCCTACGCACCGGCCGCCTTTCCCCCCCCCCCCCCCCAGGAAATACTACTGGTACTCATTTCTGTTAGAGGTTCAGTCGACCCCAACGCCATAGTGTGGCCGGAAGGTATATTTAAATGAATAAGTCCAATGACACCATCGGGAATCGAACCCGCGACCTTCCGGCTTTTAGCGCCGTACCTCAACCAACTGCGCCACCGCGTGCTCCTTAACCTGATGTACTGTTTCTAAAGTATCTACAGCCAGCTAAGTACAATAAAATTTAAAATCCGATAAAGGCCCAGAATGTACACTTTAATGTACAATTACGACCTGCAGGAGAGGGGCTTTTAAAATTAGTCAGCATTAACAAACCGTACAGAAGACAGTATGTCTACAGGCCTGATACATATTCTGGTGCCGAGTTGCAATTTTAAAAGCTCTCAGAATATTCATAAAATACTTGTTTGGTTACGAAAACAAATGACCATTAATACGATTCAAATTGACAAGAACACATTGGATATGCAACTCCTTGTTACACGAGAACAAACAGCTGTAAAACAAGTAGGTGGTTTTCGAAACGCCCCTGTGCAAGTCAGACTCATTAGATTTCAGCGAGCTGAGGACGTAGTGAATAACAAAACACATTGCAGAAATTAATATGACGGGAAACTGAAAGTGTTAAAGCAATGGTAAAGAAAACACTTAACATAAGGCAATGGCAAAAATTAAAATTAATAGAAATGACTGATGGTGTTTTCATTGATTTTAGTTTATATCTTTCACAAGGGGATGTTCCAACCAAAGTTTATAGGGTAACTGGAAGGCATAATATATGTATGTGACATTCGTTACGAGAAATATATGGAAGAAAGTACAGTCACAATCAAATTTGTGAGAGACAGAGAAAGAAGGGTTGTAAGAATGGAAAAATAAAACATACAGCCTTTAGGGCAGGCTAAGTTATATATACGTACTCGTATTCTTCAGTAGAAATGCTGTTATTTAATATACAGAAACGGAAGAAAAATGTAAAAAGACAGCATTATGAATAGCGCAACCTAGTCATTATCCTAATGGTATTATCCTTTTGCATGAATGAAAGGTGGAAAGTTCTTATTCAAATGCACGCCTGAGTTGTAAACTTCCGCCATATTCAAATCAGAAACTTGCTTGTTGCTTCTGAGAGAAACGTGCTGAATTATTTCAATTTGCTGTTCCTAACTGGGCACAATGCCCATAACTCTGGAGATCTGGATACACGTGTAAAGTAGTGTGGGTCTAGGGACTGGGACAGTCCCTGTGGATGGGGACGAAATCAAGTTTCTCTTCGCATTCTATTCCTTTCCATTCTTTTCCTCCTGGCATCTATTTTATGTTCCGATCTTGCTGTGTGTTCAAAAAAGAAACTTCAAGTTTCAGTTGTTTCATTTAAAGATACACTGTTCTTCTGTCTGCTTTAACACGAGACGCGGCAACCGATGTTTAAATTGTTTCGCAATTTTTAAACCGCAGAAGTGAAATGGGAAGGTAATCATGAACAAATAAACTTTCTAAAAAGATGCCTTTATTTATTGACAGGTACTGTTCTAGGATTCAGCTGAAGAGAATGAGGAAAGCGCGAAAAATTCTGGGCAGCCTACCCCAACTGGGATTAAAAACTGGTTTGCTCCAGAATAAAAGTATAGGGTATACAGAGTCCGTGTTATCAATAGCAGTCAAATAGTCCTTCTTGAGAATCTAACAGTCGCCCATCTTCTCAATAAATTCTCCATTCTCTTGCAATTACGAAGTACCTTACCATACCTACAGCAGCCCTCTGCTAATAAAAAGGTAAAGACAAAGGTAAAGGTAAAGCAATCCCCGTACAGGCCTGGACAGTTCCTTACGCTTCCGGAAGGCTGAGACTCCCAGATTTTTAGACAACTGACACATGAAGGTGTTAAGTTTGTCAGTCCTACGCACCGGCCGCCTTTACCCACAGGAAATATTCCTGGTACTCATTTCTGAGTCGACCCCAGGACCATAGTGCGGCCGGAAGGATTATGTCAATGAAAAATCCCAATGACACCATCGGGAATCGAACCCGCGACCTTCCGGCTTGTAGTACAGTGCCCCAAATGCACCACCGCGTGCCCCTAGTCCGCTATTAATACCCATCCTAAGCCACACAAACACGGTTCATGTTCTAAAATGTATTTCTTTACTATCCTCCCACTAAAAGCTTATGTCATCCAGATGGTCACGCCTGAAAGAGTTGCTTTTAGTCCTTCTCATCCAAAATTATTTCAGAACGCTGTCTGCTGTTTCGTTTTTTCACGCTAGGAAATAACAGAGGTTGGAGGAAACGTAACCTTTTAAAGCCCAGCGGTAACTTTACATACGACCAGGTTTAACATTAAAAAATTCTACGTGGTACCCACATTGCGTTTATGTGTTTTGTACGGATCTCAGAACAAACAGCAACTTTTGCCTTATAAAACATTAAGAGACTGGTTTTTATAACCGAAGTGGAGAGTGTTTACAGCGCGGTACGCACTGAGTCCTTATATAAAATAGATAAGCTTTGTCTTTAAAGGGTTAAGAGATTGGTTTTTATAACCGATGTGGAGAGTGTTTACAGCGCGGTACGCACTGAGTCCTTACATAAAACAGATACGCTTCGTCTTTAAAGGGGTAATGAGCTTCATCTTTTTCCCTGTCTGCAGGTTTCTGTTTTCCTTTTAAGGATGTCACTCGAGTCAATAAAACGAGTTGATATTACATCTACCTTCACTAAGTTTGCGGATTCCACTGACCTTTCGCCATCACATCGTGCCTGATAGAAGCCCTCACATTCACTGGGCTGTCATGTAAGAAGCCCTACGAGAATAAAAATAAATTAATCTTCTTATGGTAAACCCTAATTGGCGACGAGAAAGAGGGTACAGTATTATCAGCTTAATTACTGTTGTGTATCTCACATTAATAGTATCAAAAGAATTTTCGTTAGCAAATTTTTCTTTCCGTTTATAACAAGGATTTTAAATAGCAGCGCATCACAGTGCTGCTCAAATTATTTACCCGCCAGTCTGTCAGTTTCCTTGCAGGCGCGGAAGACTGAATATCTCCCTAAATTTCGAAGCACCATTCCTCGGAATAATTTCCACTTCCTGAGAATTTGGAGTCATATTTTGAGGAAAGTTTAAGTCACACCTTAACTCATGGTCTGATATTGCGTCAGATTTTGATCCTACGAAACGTTTCTAGCCTATAGAGGATGCAAAATCGGATAGGACGTCTTAATAAATAGACGAAATTTCTCTCTGACTTCCTATATTGTCTTTCTTATAAAATCCCGACATAATAGAGTCTCGCCCGTTACAGCAATGCGACGACAATGTGACGTCACTGAATAAAATAAAACTTTAAGCTCAAATCCAACTTAATGAGACTTCTGAAAAGCTACTGGCTGTAGCGCCGTGTGACCTTAGGTAAACAGTTTATTTACATTCGAGAATTTGGTCACAAATGCGCACAGGCTGAAATCTATGCCTTGGTGTGTTAAACCACTCTTTCTTTCAATAAATCCTACATGAAGGATCGATTTTAATTCTGCTTTAACCTGCCAGTCATTCCTTGTTCAATCATTCTTTCCTTTGTCCCACCTTTTTAGATGCTGTTTATTTCTTCTCCTTATCGTCTCTTTTAACTACACTCTTTGCTACGTGGTTGATGGTGCTTCATTGTGTCCCAGAAACTCAACAAAATGAAGAGTCTCACACCTGCAGCCACTCCTGCACTATGTACGTACATTCTTAGACGGATTGAAAAATTCATAACACAAAGCACAGTACCGAACAGTTTCAATGTACGTGTCGCTTGAATTTAGATAAGGCAGAAGCACTTTCAGAAAAGTATCTTATATGGCCTTTTGTGCCCGGACGCTTTGCACTTATTTCAGGCTTTGTAAAGTTATGTAGTTCGTTCAATAGCAGCGGGTATGGTCGGTGTCATTTTCTAGCTACGGTCACTGAGTTTTCTGCATGTCAAACTGGCTTTCTAACACCTGTCCTTCTAACAGATAGGTATTGCGAGACGTTTTTATATTGTCCATTCCGTGAAATTATAGTTCGGATTTTTTTTATCATCAACCAAAATTGCACTTAAACTGTCACAAATTTACAATAGCGTATTTTAAAAACAGGCTATACTCCTACATGTTTCGGATGGACGAACGAGGTTCGAAACACGTAGAGGTCTAGTGTGTTTTTGAATATATGTTATTGTGAGTTTGTGGCAATTTAAGTGCATTTGTTGGTTGATACTAAGGAATTTTTAAAAATATTAAAAAATATTTGGAGAAATTTGCCCAGTTTCAAAACGGCTGGAACGTGAAACTATCCAGTAATTTTTATCTTGTGCAAAGCAGTAAAATGTGTTTGCCTTGACTGCACTTTCCGTTACACTACCACATGCACCAATGGGGTGATTTCACCTTGTATTGGCCATTGTTAGAAACCTCTTTGAAATCCTAAGAATCTGTCTAATGCGGTCACTAGCACAGTTTACGTCCTGTTTCTCATTAACTTTCAAAGCCTAGCGGTAACTTTACATACGACCAGGTTTAACATTAAAAAATTCTACGTGGTGCCCACATTGCGTTTATGTGTTTTGTACGGATCTCAGAACAAACAGCATCTTTTGCCTTATAAAACATTAAGAGACTGGTTTTTATAACCGAAGTGGAGAGTGTTTACAGCGCGGTACGCACTGAGTCCTTATATAAAATAGATAAGCTTTGTCTTTAAAGGGTTAAGAGATTGGTTTTTATAACCGATGTGGAGAGTGTTTACAGCGCGGTACGCACTGAGTCCTTATATAAAATAGATAAGCTTTGTCTTTAAAGGGTTAACAATTCTGATTATCTTCTTATCATTTAAATTTTGCAGAAGGAGCAAACAGGTTTCAGGGACTTGCCAGCCTAAACGATTTCATAAATTTCGAATTCCATTCAGAAAATATTTTTTTTGTCTCATGTAACAATGAATAGCAGACCTACTGCTTGACTAGAATTTTTTCAAAATTCTTTACCCTGTTGACGAGACCAAACTGTAGAGCCAAGACCAGTTCTAACACAAGATAAATTCCACACTAACTACCCTTTCGAATGCCTTTGTTTTATTAAAGCAACGTATTTTCTGACCAACGCTTGCTTCAGAATACTCCATACCACAGAGCTGATATTTCACAACTTACTTCTATGCTCCATGTGCACATACGCCACATCTGCCCCTACTAATACGCAAGGATAGAAGAAGTTGTGTGGAAGAAAATTCGTTTCACACACACAGAGAGATGAAAAATTCAAAGCTAAACGCAAACATTCACCGGAAAATGGGGTCTTTCTAGCTCCAGGTTGTTCCAAGTAACACGTAAACGTAATTTCACGTCTCTCGGCTCCAGGCAAATTACTTCTTTTTGATCTCTGGAATTAAAAACATTACTCTTGTCATCTCCACACTTTTATAACAAATTTCTTACGTTGCGCTGGCGCTGTTTGTAATACACCAGGAAACTGCGGATTTACAGATATTCGCATGTTTAACCAATTTATTATTCTAGCCATGTATGAGTGCTTGCTGAATAAAGCAAACAGGCTCATTTATATAACTGCCTACAATACAATAAAATCCAATGTTATTACTTTATCCGTGTTACGTGGGTCCCTGTCACCACGGTATGGCGCGTCCTCGGGTTGCGGATGGAGGAACGGCCTCCAGTTATGGAGGGTAGCTGCGAATACATTGAATAAGCAGTAGCGGACAGCCGAAAAGGGGTGGTCCTCCAGCTTGGGGTGTGGGCGAGATGCTAACAACTCCTCACCGTAAAAAATTACCATGTTACGAAACAGCCTACAAAGCTTCGGAGCTGCGGGCTCTTGTGAATGCGGTAATGAACCTCCAGATTCCATAAAATGCGGGGAATTTCTTGACTAGCTGAGAAATTGTTAGCTGCTCAAGAAGGCCTCTGCTCCACGCAGTTAGTTAGTTAGTTAGTTAGTTAGTTAGTTAGTTAGTTAGTTAGTAATTTCCTTATAAGACAAAGGATTTGCTAGGAAATGATTCTGCTCAACAAAAATGTTTGTGCAAAAATGCAACCCATCTCGACTTTGCAATCTACGGCATTGGACCGAATTAGGCACAACAAACAAACCGTGGATTTCCGCCTGCTTGGGTTTCAACGTAAACCATTTCCCCCATCACTGATATTCTAAGTTGCTGATTACTTATCCGATGGCCAAATCCATCTCACGCGTACAGTGTACGGTTTATGCGAGTAGAAGTGAAGGCAAAACTGTCCCAGTCCACAATATGATGTCATATAAGGGAGTGGATGTGGGGTCTAAAACTTCAAGAATTTTTGACCTCAACACGACGTTTCGGAGAGTGGCCACATTTACGTCAAAGCCACTTTACGCTGTAACAGCGGTCCCCAAATTGTGCTTCGCGGATCCCAATAGATCCGCGACTAGTTCCCAAGGGATCCGTGGGAACATATCTGTAACGGCTACTTTGAAGTTTAGTATTTCTTTAATTACCCAGTGGCCGCGCGGTCTAAGGCGTAGGTCTGCGGCCGAGCGCTTGCTGGGATCGTTGTTTCGAATCCCACCGGGAGCATGGATGTTTGTCTCTTGTGAGTGTTTGTGTTGCCAGGTAGAGGTCTCTTGCGACGGGCCGATCCCTCGTCCAGAGGAGTCCTACCGACTGTGGTGTGTGTCTGAGTGTGATCAAGTGAAAAAATACAAAAACCTCGACACCTACTGTGAGTAGGTAGAAGAGGGAAGGACTGCGAAACGAAACTATATCTTTACTCAAAGGAATAATATTTTGTTAAAAACAATCGCGGAACTTGTTTAACTGGTCATATGTTTATTTCGTATGATCGTTAGACTATCTAATTAACCCTTTAAAGACGAAGCGTATCTGTTTTATATAAGGACTCAGTGCCTACCGCGCTGTAAACACTCTAAACTTCGGTTATAAAAACCAATCTCTTAATGTTTTATAAGGCAAAAGTTGCTGTTTGTTCTGAGATCCGTACAAAACACACAAATGCAGCGTAAGCACTGCCTAGAATTTCTGAGTGTTACTCCTGATGGTACGTAAAGTTACCGCTAGGCTTTAAAAGGTTAAGAAACACCCTGTACCCACAAAGCGCGGGACAATCAGTTCAATTAAGGTCAAATCATGCAATGCATTTTTAAATATGATACTGGTATGTATTTGTAGCTATCTAAAATCAGATACAAATTCTGAGATACAAATTTTTAATTTTGATACCTATCATCCGCACACTCTACGTCAGCAAGGACTCAGGATCCGTGGTTCCTTTTCAAAGCCAAAAGGGGTCCGCGAGTAAAAAAGTTTGGGAAACACTGCTCTGGACGAATAATCGTCCGGTACCCTTTGACTGGAAAGATGGGTGAGCTGCACAGTGGATCTGGATTCTTTCGAGAGGGGACATTTGCCTAGCCGGTAATCGTACCGCGATACCTCAGACATCTACAGTTACTACCTTCACGTACCGACTGTCTAAAAATCTGGGAGCCTCAACCTCCTGGAACCCTCAGAGCCTGTACAGGCCTGTAATGGGATTGCTTTACCTTTTACCTCACATGTCTACACTTATTAAAATTAAATGATAAAATCAGATTTGCAACTCGACTCGAAGAATTAATGGGCAAAGAAAAATTAAGATTAGGGTGTATAGTGTCGCAATATTACATCTGTTGTGTCAAACGTTTTCGAAATAGCCAGGCACCATGCTCGCGTAAGTATCGCATAGCAGTACTACCGCACAATATTCTTAGTGATACTTTTTCTGTCCTCATACTCTGAAATGTTAAAACATTTTAAATTTACCCTATTACAAGGCGAGACACATATTCATGCACTCCTATGCCTTCAAGAACTTGCGGTCTAAAATTCTTTAAAATATTCAAATTATCTTGTTTCCCCGCTGACGTGTAGTCGTGTTGCTTCTCTCTCTCTCTCGTTTTCTGAAGCTCTCTCATTGTACGCACGCACACACACACACACACGCATAGACACGCACACATGCGCATAGTGACAACATATAAATTCAATATATTTTACTATCGATAGCCAGCCTCGCCAATAAACCTTTGGACCGGAATTCAAATCACAATAGGGACGGCTGCCTTCCCCACCACGGCCAACACAACTGCTTATCCGCGAGGCATTTCCCTTGGAAAAGTGCAGCAGTAACATAAAGCCAACTTTTACTATTGCAGATTTTAAAAAATGCATGGAGCTTTCTCCACACCCGTCCAATATACCTTCAAGGCCTGGTGCATGAACTCAGGGGAAACCTTAGTTTCACCATATGTATCTGTAACGTTCAGTTGGTGTTCCTTATACCGCTTTTATTTTCTCTTTCACAGTTTCAGAGGAAGCCATTGCCTTGAGTGATTCTGACAGGTTCCTATAATGTGAGATCATGCAAGGCAAAGGAATTCGATTCATGAATACGAAGTCAGAGTCTTTGGGTTCATGAATATTAATGCAAACTACGTCCCTTGAAAGTGCGACCTGTAACATCTATTTTTCCTTACGAATTCAGTATTCGCTGTGAACCATTAAATTTTTCAAGTTCCATCTTCATGTAGGCCTGTAAGCTTACTTTGAGCACTGCGGTGACTTTCTTTCACTGGCGACACCCTATATGCAACATGACAGATTAAGCAATTAAGCAATAATTCCATGACACAAAATCTTACATGAAAAGCTGAAGGACTTTCAGAGTGTCGTCAATATTTCGATATTCCCCACGCCTGTATGTGCACATCTCCACTATCAAATAATCGCACTAAAATGGTTCTATTTTGGGTTCTTACGCCGTGTAATGATTTGGTTTATTATGGCTGTTTCGCAGGAAATTACTGCCTCTATCTTAAGGATAAATGAATTTGGTTCACATCGATGTTTCAGCAGAACGACCCACCTAAACGTCGGAAAGAAGCCAAATACTATACACCGTGTAAAAAGCCAAAAGACGGCCATAATTTAAAAAAAACAAACACTGGAAACCTACAAAATTAAACATTACCCATATCCCATGTTTATTCAGTCTAAATCCATCTCAAACCCTCTTCAAAGATCCACTTTTTACATTACTCCATCCTTCAAACTAGTCAGATCGCTTTCCAATATACATAGTAAATTCGTGTTCGCTTGTTATCTCAAACAATACTAGCTGAAGAACACAAAACCTGAAATTCCTGTTGGTGCAATTTTATTATCCACTTCTCTTTTCAGCCTTCCTTTTATACAATTACCTCATCACTTTTTTCTTACCCACTCTCAACATCTGTTCCTTATTCAAAACGGGGGCTCAAGTTTCACATGACCAGGAAACAAAAGATTAAGCAGATCTCTGCGTGACTAAGTTCTTGTCTAGACAATGCTTCCTGTTGAAAGTGTCGCTTGTCGCCAGATAATGAGATTCTATGCAACACAAGGCATTAGTTCGTATGGGCCGGACCTAAACTACATTTCCGTCCAAGTGTTCAGGTCAGGGCCTTTCCTTTACTAGGCCTTGCCAATTTTTACCGTAATTAACCTTTTAAAGCCTAGCGGTAACTTTACATACGACCAGGTTTAACATTAAAAAATTCTACGTGGTGCCCACATTGCGTTTATGTGTTTTGTACGGATCTCAGAACAAACAGCAACTTTTGCCTTACAAAATATTAAGAGACTGGTTTTTATAACCGAAATGGAGAGTGTTTACAGCGCGGTACGCACTGAGTCCTTGTATAAAACAGATACGCTTCGTCTTTAAAGGGGTAACACCGTAGCATACAATGGAATAAGACGCGATTTCAGGCTTCCGCCGCAATGTAGATGGGATTTGCGCTCGTCTGGAATATTACGCAGCGTTGTGTGGTAGTTCTGTACCGACGTTTCGGGAAAACTTATCGGTCCCATCTTCAAGGGTTACGAAGTCCAAAAACAAACCTTTATTTTTTTGTAAATACAGAGTGTTGCAAAAGCTCCCTGACATTAAAGGAAGCATATTAAACATCAAGTGCCAAGTCAATTTTGTGCCACACTGTATAGGCCTATCATCATATTTAATTAATTTTCTATAGACAGAACCACATATACAAGCGCAGTGTTAACCTTTTAAAACCTTCCGGGTACTTTACATAGCACCTGGTTTAAAGCTGAAAAATTCTACATTGCACTGTTAGTGCCTTTATGTGTTTTATACGGATCTCAGAACAAACAGCAACTTTGCCTTACAAAACATTAAGAGACTGGTTTTTATAGCCGAAGTGGAGAGTGTTTACAGCGCGGTACGCACTGAGTCCTTATATAAAACACATACGCTTCGTCTTTAAAGGGGTAAACACATCTGTCCTGTTTATTCAGGCAAGTTAGCGCATTTGAAGATTTCCGTGCCGCCAACTCAATTTTTGTGTTTTGACGGTCGCAACGCTACACATTAAACAGTCCTCGCGACACACCTTTGGGTCGCGACACAAGGTTAGCAATCCCCCAGAACAGCGGAAGGATTGCTAACAAATGAGTTGCAGCAATGGTCGGTGCAGAACACGAAATAATCTCCAGCCACTCCATGACACTGACATATGCGAACACACTTGTTTGTTGCCGCACGTTGACAGTAAGTTACCTGTCAGCAGGGGTAAACATATTTCCGTAAGAGGCTTCTGGGTGCAAGTTACATGAGGCAAGTTACCTAACGAAATGTAAAGCACGTCTTGCTGTCATTTATACTACATGCCAAACAAAAACCCCAAAACTGGTCTTACTTCTCGACATATATCTCACAGTTACACGGCTTTTATACCTAACCACTGTCTATTATCTAACCCTTTAAAGACGAAGCGTATCTGTTTTATATAAGGACTCAGTGCGTACCGCGCTGTAAACACTCTCCACTTCGGTTATACAAACCAATCTCTTAATGTTTTATAAGGCAAAAGTTGCTCTTTGTTCTGAGATCCGTACAAAACACATAAACGCAATGTGGGCACTACGTAGAATTTTTTAATGTTAAACCTGGCCTTAAATAAACCCCCTAATTAATACTTTTCGAATGCAATGTGTAATTTATATTGCTGAATAACTAGTAATAACAGATCATCTGCGACCAGAACAAGTCTCCTTCATTAATCTTCTCAAACACCTAATAAAGCCAGACCAAAAGATCTTGTATTTCTACATGGTATATCCCACGCGTAAAGTGGAAGATGTTAAAACTGGATAACATCTACCATTAGAGGAACTAATTAGAACCTCCAAACAGCGGTTAAGTGAACCAACGTGATGCATCAGGGAGTGCAGACAAAGTTATTGTGGCCAACTGTTCTAATCTAGGTCGGACAGACAAGGACAGGCAACCCTTGTTAGTGGTCGATAAAAGGATGGCCCAGCTTATAATCATGCGAGACTGGACCATTAGGAAGGAATCTGATGCTCATTGTAAGTGCAGGAAAAACAAAGGGCAGTTTGTGTGAGATGTACTGAGAATTCTGTGCCGCCAAGCAAAGAAAGTTGCTGTTAAGACACCATCAGTATACAGAGTGTCGCAGAGATTCCAGCTTGCAGCATACCAGATGTGAGATGTAACCAGACTTACGAACAAAGAAAACTTAAGTACTGATTCACATGCAAAATAAATAGACCTAAGTAGGTGTCGCAATAACCTGTCTAAAGTGCAGTCTGAAATGTAAACAGGCTGCCAAAGAATTTAAGAATCGTACAAGACTCTACCAGCAGATGGCCGACAAGAACCATTTGCTGTAAAATGATAAGCAGCGCTTATAGGCCTTCCACGACAAGCTACATTTGCACCGGAAAATATCGACTATTTTTCAATCTGTACGACATCCAAAGAAGTCAGTTTATATACGGGGACCAAAAACACAATAAAAGTCCCTTGGTAAAGGTAAATCTACCTCATTACAGGCCTGGACAGGCCCTTAGGCATCCAGGTGTTTGAGGTTCCCACATTTCTAGACAATCGGCACATGAAAGTGGCAAGCCTTTAGCACCGGCCCCATTAATCCCCCCAGGAAATATTCCTGGTACTTATTTCTGCTATAGTATGAGTCGACCCCAGGGCCATAGTGCGGCTGCAAGGATTATTTCAATGAAAAATTTCAATAACACCATCCGGAATCGAACCCGCAACATTCCGCTTTCTAGCGCAGTGCCTTAAACAAATCCCTTAAATACCACGATTTCACCGATATGTGAAACACAAACCTGAAAACAAAGACATGATGCCATTTCATTCATAGACAGCATTGCAATGGTAGCATAACCAGATATCGGCTGCGCAAAGCGGTTGCGCAATACACAAGTTATCTATTTTAAGTGCAAATATGTGCGAGTAGAACAGCACCGGGTTACAGCTTCATAAATTTCAAAAGACAGACTGGTCTTGATTTTTCTTTCAGCACTTTAAAAGAACTCACTGAATGTATTTTTACTTCGTGCTTTAATTACTATTCTTTCTCTTTAATGACCCTTCCGGAACTCGAAACTTCAAGTGGCATTTTCATCAACTTCTTAACCTTTCTATATTTTTTACTTTCTAGGACCAAATAGGCCTATGTGTGTCAATTAAATGGAACTGCGATTTGCATTATTTAAATTTGTTTATGGTTTTTACATATCTTATCTCAGTTCGGTTAAAGCCATTTTATCAGTTGAACCGATTATACTGCAGACTGATACGACTAAAGAACGTGGAAATGAAAGGACGTGGAAATACGAACACTGGTTTAGGCACTGTCCAAACCTAAATTGGAACCACAGGCATCCTAGCGTACGGAGCAGGCGTACCAACCACACATCGTTCACTACACCACATTGTCTCAGTAACCGCTGAAGATTACTTACTGAAAATAGCTACAAGCAAATAAGCTACCTGTGAGTAATGACACGTGTGTAGGGTGTAGCGCGGTGTGCCCTGAACGGTAATGCGACAGAGAGAAAGTTCCGTGACTAGAAGGGAAATTTCTTGTGCAACGTATGTGAACATTTTGAGGAAATTGTGACATGCGAAGCAAATCTGGCTCATAATCAAAGCGGATCTACGTATTAAAATCTAAAGCAAAGAATAAAATGTGTACAGACAGCTATATTAGACAATATGGTATTACATTCAGTAGATGGGCAGACAGTATTATAAAGAGCGTATACGGTTTGCTTGTTCTAATGTCTTTGTCAAAGTCTCAAAATGTCGAAATTTAAAATTCCATACTAAAATCCAGGTATCGATATTAGGCGACTGACGGACGGAAGGACGCAAGGACGGCAGACATGACCCCTGGGTATGATATTCTTTTATTTCCTTTCTAAAGAAAGACTAAAGAACTTTTCCGTCAGTTTTTGCCTGTCTCCAGTTTCCTACAGCGGACCCAAGAGAAAATAAACACCTAAAGAAACTATGAAAGTTTCTCCATATCCTTCCCGTTGTTTACAAGAGCCACGTCCTAAATCCATGCGCACGTACGTAATGCGGTAGAATTTCTAGATGTGATTTGCGCCCTCCTTCATGAGATTTTATTTGACTGCACGAGTGTAATCGAATTGTTTCCATGTCTGGCCCAATGCAAATATAGGATCTATATGATTTTATTTTCTAAATGAAGCGTTTACAATATATATTGTAGAATTAACCCATGTTTAGACCTTCTTCAGGGTTACTATCAAAGGTGTCACAGAACATGCGAGGTTAGTCATCGAGGATTCGCTATAAAGAATATAAACATGTAAGTAATGTACCATTATACAGTTATTTTTCAGGACTTGAAAGCAACCTTAGAAATACGGAATGCAACGGAATCTGAGTTAACTTCAAGACTGTACAACCAGACTTTTATTTCCTACGTGCTATTATTCTACCTTTAACATACTGAGAACTGCGTGTTCGAATTTCGGTAAGCACACCAACCAATTCCATGGAGCAGAGTCCTTCTTGAGAAGCTAACAGTTCCTCAGCTACTCAAGAAATTCCCCTCGTTTTATAGGCACCAAAGGTTCATTACCGCATTCACAAGAGCCCGCAACCTGTCCCTATCCTCAGCCAGCTCAATACATTCCATGTCCCCATCCCACTTCTTGAAGATGCATTTTAATATTATCCTCCCATCTATGCCTGGGACTCCCAAGTGGTCTCCTTCCCTCAGGTCTCCTTACCAATATCTTGTATGCACCTCTCCTGTCCCTTTACGTGCTACATTCTCTGCCAATCTCATTCTTTTCGATTTGATCACCCCGTTGCGGTAAGCACACAAGATACTTAACTTCCCCAAAGCTCGCACACCGGCACTGAATTTTACCAAGCCTCACATTCAAAGTTTTCTGCTGTTCATTTTCGCGAAAGTAGAGCAGCAGAGCCGTGAAGGTGACAACTCAACTCTACCTAGTGTCGAAGTTAAGAATGAGTGGAGTTATACCTCCACCGACCTCATATGCCTTCATGGCGTGCACAGGGACACCTTCAATGTTTCCTTCTTTGAAATAGTAACTCATATACATTAAGCTGGTGACAAGAAAGGTGACCAGATCGCCTGAGAATCAGAAATACTGCTACTAGACAGAATAAAATATAAATTGAGAAGAAAAGCACTGCTCTGATGCACTGAGAATTCAATTCGGTAACATGGAGAGAACTGACACCCGAAAAATGGCGCTGTAAAACACACTTCAATAGGACACATACGTTATTGACGACAGAATGGCGAGTTTATTGTTAGCATGGGATTTACCGCACGATTCTGTATGATATAAATAACTGAAACATGATGCATGTTTATATTCGGACGGAAATGTAAGGCTTGTAAAAAAATGAATAAAATATATATGTTTACATTCCGGGAACTCTTAGTGTTTTATTCTAAAGCAAAAAGAGATTTAGAGTTTTGTGATTTATGGTATTTTTGTATGCCCTAAACAGTATTAAAAGACGTAAGTCTAAAACAGCTTAGCACAGCGTTACCTCGAATCAGCAAGCTCCTTCTGCAGTATTTCAGGCTGTTATTAAATAAATCAAAACCAATTCAAAGTTAGTAAGTAACATAAAATTTCAACTTTCAATCCTAATTTCAGCTAATTCACAAAGCATAACTTAGAATAAATATTAATATAAATTTCTGTTTCAGAAATGTTTGACTTTTCTCCTTTCTTCCCCCTATTAGGCCTAGTTTCTAACATTTGCCTCTTTTCTGGCACGCTCTCCTTCACACCAACTTCGTTCTATCTTTCTTTTAGAGCGTTTTCCCGATACTGCATTGTCCCATTATTCTTCAATGTCAATGGAAACTAGAAAAAAATGCCATCGCTATTTTCTTGTGTTACATAAATTCTTACAGACAGGTGTTTAATGTAGTTCACACTTGCTTCTTTCGCAGTTTTTCCTTATCCTTTGTTAATACCTTCATATGTTTTTCATGCCAGTGCGGATCTTATTTCCCTGGGAACAGAAATTTGTTACTGGAAATGTACATAAATTCCAGGTTCCTTTGGGTAACATTTTTAATTTGTGCCAACTCAGGAAACAAAATTATTACTTCCTGTACAGACGAAATGAGATCATGGGGAGAATTTTGGACTCAATGTAATTTATGGTTATTGATGGGGTCGTTACAAAGTTCCCATGAAGTTATGGCTTTCTTCCAAACGCAGCAGGCATATAAGTGCTTAATAGCAATGCACGTATATACACCGTCTCATACAAAACAAACAAACAAACAAAGTGCTTAATAGCAATGCACGTATATACACCGTCTCATACAAAACAAACAAACAAAGTGCTTAATAGCAATGCACGTATACACACCGTCTCATACAAAACAAACAAACAAACAATGTGGTTAATAGCAATGCACGTATACACACCATCTCATACAAAACAAACAAACAAACAAACAAAGTGCTTAATAGCAATGCACGTATACACACCGTCTCATACAAAACAAACAAACAAACAAACAAACAAACAAACAATGTGGTTAATAGCAATGCACGTATACACACCATCTCATACAAAACAAGCAAACAAACAAACAAACAAACAAACAAACAAACAAACAAAGTGCTTAATAGCAATGCACATATACACACCGTCTCATAAAAAACAAACAAACAAACAAACAAACAACAAACGCACGTGCTAACACTGCCGAAAGGCCATTTTTGGCGGAACTGAAATAAAACCCTTCTCATAAAATGGTAAAATTCTACACCTGCAATAGGCCTTTATGACTTGGTGTAAACCGCAATGATTCCTTGTGCCATTTTTGCTCAAAGCAACAACTACGGGCAGCAATAGATTTATCACCCATAAAATGCATGTTAAATTGGCGAGATGATGGCATGCGGGAGCGTCTAATAGCAGGAGGGCAGGGGCACTGTAACGTGTAACTCTCTTCATTATAGTGGCGTAATTTTAAAATTAATGTAACCTTTCTGTAGTAAGACCTGAGGCAATTCTGTGAGTTGCCCTGCAAATACGTCGAATTTCAAGAGAATTGGTTATGTTGCCAGAGATAATTTCTATACACTTCTGTATTTCCGACGCAAGTTGAGACCCACATCAGGCCAGGGGACGTTCATTAGCAAATGATTGTTCTCAGCACGTATGGGCAAACGTTGAAAAAATATTGGTAAATAGAGATCAAATTTCCATGTAAAGCAATGAAAATTACGCCACTGTTAACAAATTACTTCCGTTGGGTTACTGCTGAAGTATTCAGTTCTAGTCGATCCTGATTGCATTAATAAATCAAATTATACTAAATTTAGCTGTTGAAAGTTTTATATATAATGAACACTGCAGATGTATTTAATTACATTCCAGCAAGTTTCAAATTTGGTTTACGAATCCCCTGAGAATTGCACAGGCATGCCGAAACATGCAGGAGTGGTGACAGACCATACTTTTACGTACGTTCGTAACTTGTACATCGACCTCATGTTATACGTGAATGAAATATCCCTCCGAATTTTTAAGTAAAAAACGGAAGTTGTGAGGTTTGCTAACATGTGTTTTTGAAAATAAGGGAAGTAATCTGTAAAAAAACACATTGGCACGTTCTCATATATGAATTGCAGTAATTTTCTATAATAAAAAAACAGGAAATAGTACATCGCCAGTTTACTTTAACACCATACGGACGAAACGTAATCTGTTTTATTTAAAGACCCCGTCCGTACCGCGCAGTAAACACTCTCCACCTTGGCTGTAAAAATCAACCCATTAATACTGCACAAGGCAAACATCGCTGTTTTTTTTAGATCCATACAAAACACATACATGCTCTCCGTGGGCAGATCGTGGAACTGTTGAATATTAAACCTGGTGGTTCTTATAGTAACCGTTAGACTTTGCAGGGCTGAATATTAGTTAACAGAGCAGAAACCCAAACAACCGATATAAACTGGACCCATATTTATCTTAGGAGCGAAAATAATAAATCACATGACAAAGTATATTACAAAAATATAATGTAGGATCTTACAGGTTCTGTAAATAATACACTGTACATAGGTAAGTTGGTAGTATTTCTTCGAGTACTAAGTAATTTTAATACAGCTTCACGTGCAGATCTGTAAGAAAAATCCTGGCTAATAATACCGTGTCAGCAACACCCTGGCGACGCCAATAGATTTCAGAACAAAAGTAGCACGCGAACAGCAGCATACAAAATATCACATACGCGCAGAAACCTGTATTTAACTCTGTACTAAAAACCAGTTCTTCACACAAGTACATTGAACTGCAGTTTGCCTTGCATTCACTCGAATGTTTGAAATAATGTTTCTGCTGTGTGATATGTCCGTTACGTTTGTTCCTTGTCTAGTGGACTGTAAATCGGGGAAGACACCAAACCGTGGGCAAGCATTTCCATATCTTTTATTTTGGAAAGAGAACAATGGAGCGCCCGTACCCACAATTTTCGTGGCTGGACTCGTACTGCATTTCCTGACATTCTACGCTGTCAGTCAACTCAATTCACAGCACATCCCAGATTATGATGTA
Source organism: Coptotermes formosanus (assembly GCA_013340265.1). Lineage (NCBI taxonomy): Eukaryota > Metazoa > Arthropoda > Insecta > Blattodea > Rhinotermitidae > Coptotermes > Coptotermes formosanus. Next base: position 971,072 of record BLKM01012992.1, read on the forward strand.
CGCGTGCATTGTTCTTGTTCGGCACGAGGCTTAGGGTTGTTACGAATCGCACAGACAGTAACACAAAAATCTCGAACCGAATTTGTTTTGCCTTCCGTTTTCTGTTCCTTTCTAGATACAACGAAGTACGCACTTTCTCTTGTACGAAATTCGGCGGAGTGGGGGGTGGTGGGGGGGATGGACTCTGCAAAACGTGGTTATTATTTTTTGTGAGTCTTTCGAAACAAATGTATGAAAAACAGCACACGGGTAAAAGCTTATTTTTTCCGCAAGCTTGTCTGTCTGTCTGTCTGTCTGTCTGTCTGTCTGTCTGTCCGTCTGTCTCTCTGCTTGTTCCACCTCCGGAAGTAAATATTTTCTATTAAATGTTGTATTAACTAACTACATGGAGCAGAGGCCTTCTTGAGAAGCTAACAGTTTCTCAGATAGTCAAGAAATTCCTCGCATTTTATGGAACCCGGAGGTTCAGTACCACACTCACAAGAGCCCGCCACATTTCCCTATCCTGAGCCAGCTCAATCCAGTCCATGCCCCCATCCCACTTCTTGAAGATTCATTTTAATATTCTTCTCCCATCTACGCCTGGGTCTCCCAAATGGTCGCCTTCCCCCAGGTCTCCCCACCAAAATCCGGTATGCATCTCGCTTTTCCCCGTACGTGCTACATGCCCCGCCCATCTCATTCTTCTCGATTTGATTACCCGAATAGCATTTGGTCATGAGTACAGGTCATTAAGTTCCTCGTTATGTAGTCTTCTCCACTCCCCTGTCGCCTTCTCCCTCTTAGGCCCAAATATCCTCCTCAGCACCCTATTCTCGAACATCCTCAGCCTTCGTTTCTCCCTCAGTGTAAGAGACCAATTTCACACCCATACAAAACAACAGGTAAAACTACAGTTCTGTATACCGTGATCTTTGTGCTCTTGGATTAAATGTTGTATTGGGACATCTAAACTAAGATTTATGAAGAACAGCTGGTGTCATATCGATATACGGCTGGGCGAACTGGAGTTCGAACCCAGCAGGGCAAGAGACATTATCTTCTCAAATAAAAATTTTCACACCGGCTGTGGGGCCCAAATAGCCTCTTATTCACTGGTAGAGAAGTCCTTTCCTGGGGATAAGGCTGCCGGTGCTTCATGTTCGCAACTTACTCCCACCTAGTGCCGAGGTTAAGAATGAGTGGATTTATACGTCTACTCCTCCTACACGCTTCAGTCACTTGGACAAAAAAGGCTTTGCATTTACATTTCGGTAAAAGTCGTTTCATAGTCCTTCCCTCTTCTACCTACTCACAGTAGGTGTCGAGGTTGTTTATTTTCACTTGATCACACTCAGACACACACCACAGTCGGTAGGACTCCTATGGACGAGGGATCGTCCCGTCGCAGAGACCGCTACCTGACAACACAAACACTGTACAGGAGACAAACATCCATGCCCCCGGTGGGATTCGAACCCACGATCCCAGCAAGCGCTCGGCCGCAGACCTACGCCTTAGACCGCGCGGCCACCGGGATCGGCCATTTTGGTAAAATACTAAGCTAAAATTCAAATATGTTCCTAACGTTTACACTGCAAAGGGAAAATATGTTGAAAGACAAATAATATTAAGGCCTTACGTACTTCATTTGAAAAATTTTCGAGACGGCAAATACTTAAAAATATACCAGTCCCACTGTGTAATTTGTCATTAGTTTTGTGAAAGACGAACACCAAAACGAAAGAGAACGCGAAGTCGTATATAACAAACTTGGAAAACGTGCGTATTTCTTTAAAAATGACTGATTGTATTTTCCCTTAAGTCAATTCTAAGTTCAAGCAGGATAAACCGACTTTGTACCTACTGTTGTTAGAACAACTAAGTGATGACGGACATGGGAGGGATGACACGTGAATGGAAGTACAAAAACGAAACTTTTACCAACTCCGTTCCAATAAATATTTTTTAAAGCACTTTATATTTTCCATACCGTGCATTACGATCCGATTTTTTAATATTATCCAGTAAATTCACTAATTATCACACGTTCATAACAATATATTTAAAAGCATTCCAATTCTACATGTTTCGGACCCTGTCAGCCCTTCATCAGGGAGCATATCAGTACCGGGAACACCTCCATATCGTACACACGCTGCCTAAATCCACCGCTTCCAGTGTAACAGATCGCCACACGAATAATTAGAAGCATATTTGCAGATACATCAGACAACGTATTATTACGTAATTGCTTTATATAATAACATTTGATATTCTCCCTGATGATGGACCGAAACGGCCCGAAACATGTAGGAGTGGGATGTTGTTAAATATATTATTATGAACCTGTGACAATTAGCGCATTTTTTGGATAATATTAAAAAGACTTTTTAAAGCCTTTGTAAGAATGTCGTCGGTTCTAATTTCACTAATACCCAAATCGTATACAGACCAATTCCGATACTTTGTATTTTTCTGACTTCTGTGCAGTTTTCACCCCAACATTTAACAAACTTTCAGCAAATTTTACTGGCTGTATTCTGTAAAGAACGTACTGTCAGTGCAAGGTACAGGCATCGATTGTGTTTAATGACCACAATTTACCCCACTGAAAGGCCCCTGAGTGTATTTACTTTGCGTGAACCTGCAAGCAACCGACAGGGTTTAAAACACGCCCCGTAAGCTTCTCTAGCGGCACTCGGTGCGCAGTAAATACACGTAAGTGTAGTTTTAATACTGAATTTAAATTCCGTCTGTAGTGTCGATCTAAGCGAATAGGTATAAAATGTTAGTTATCTTTTGAAATGGAGGGCCATAAATCAATAATTAAGATGACTGTTTCCCAGTTCCGTTAGTGATGGTGTACCCTTCCTCCACAACACTCAATTTAAATATATAAACACTGGCCATTTACATTTGGCACTACAAAGTAAGGATGTCTCACTGAATCAAGAAAGCCTACACTTATTGACAAAGCGTACAGAAGTCATAGTAGTAGACACTACATGGACGTATTTCGGCTGTCAAATCACCCTACAGATGTCTTTCGTATAAAAAGCTGACATTAATTTAACTTGACGTGCAAGAAGATAAAACGTATATGTTTTTGTAAAGTTCAGATTTAATTAATGTGATTGTGTGTAAAAAACGTGGTTTTCACTTATGTTTAATTATAGACTCTTATATTTACCCACAAAACAGGAGTCATATATTTGGGAATCACTCACAGGGTCAGTAGGAAGTGCATCTTGGACTGTTGTCTATAGATCGGTGTGACGGTCAGAGACCCGTTGTTATTACTTAACCTTACCACAGTAGTTAGCTGGTATTTAAATTATTATTGTCCGCACTATTATTATTATTATTATTATTATTATTGGTGGTGGTGGTGGTGGCGGTGGTGGTGGTGGTGGTGGTGGTGGTGGTGGTGGTGGTGGTGGTGGCGGTGGCGGTGGTGCTGTCGGTGGCGGTGGCGGTGGTGGTGGCGGTGGCGGAGGCGGCGGTGGCGGAGGCGGCGGTGGCGGTGGCGGCGATGGTGGTGGAGGTGATGGTGGTGGCGGTGGCGGCGGCGGCGGTGGTAGTGGTGGCGGTGGCGACGGCGGCGGTGGCGACGGCGGCGGTGGGGACGGCGGCGGTGGCGGTAGTGGCGGTGGTGGTGCTCATGTAAGATTACGTCCATAAACCAGGCATCTCAAATGACAAAAGGAGCTATATAATAAGATTATATGGGTAAAGACAAAGGGAGCTTAAAACTGTGGTCCGGAACGACAGCGAGGAAATAAAACGGAAGACTAACCGAGCCATTAAAGCAATTAAATTTCTTAGCTCTCCAGAATTTCCATCTAGCGACAGTCTCTGCTGAGACAAGAGCAGCTTCTATCGCCATCCGCGTCTATCGTTCCAGGCACAAATGTCTCCATTTTCTCACATCCGTATGCACGAGCTCCTTGACAAATGTCTCTACTAACATTTTCTCAAATATTACCAACTACAGCAGTGTTCTACAATGGGTCTAATGTTTCGAAGGCAGTTCCGTTTATATACACTTCCTAACAAGGCACTAAGTCTGTTTCCTTAAAAGCCAGCAATTGCATTTCTTTTTTCTGTTCTTCTTTCGTCGACATTTCTCATGTTGACTTAAATTACTTACAGGCAGTCCTTATACCTAGCCACGCTTGGTGCGTTCCCAAACAAATATTTATAAATATGCCTAATAGCTTCGAAATTCTGTCTGTCTTTCTGTACGCATTTACAACTGGAGAACCGTATAACAACATTCAATAAAATTGATAACTGACAATATTATTAGAACATTTTACCCTATAAAATTTTACTTAAAGACAGGCAACATGCGAGGGACAGTTTATATGACCTACAAGTTTTATGCAGGTATTTCGGCTGTAACTCGCTAAATATCTGTTGGAGAGAAAAGCGTTTCGGACAAAACTTGTGGAGTAAATAAAAAGTGTATATTATGGTAAATGTACTTCTAAATTTTTATACAGGTTTTTAGATAATCAGAAGAAGGCAAATTTTTGCTCTTTTTTCTCGTAACTCAACGGCCGTTTTGCCAAGTTGGTTCAATTTTGCACAGGAATACTTTGCAAAGGAGGAAAGCCCCACGTATGTTTCGCTATGCATAAGTTTCCTAAATTTTTAATTTTAGTAGCCAATTTTCTCCCGCACATAACATTCATAATATTTATAAAATTGTGTTTCATATTTCTGTACAAATTTACATCCATAATCCAACAAAATTAAAAGAGAAGCAAGTATACACAATGGCAAAAATCTTTACACTACACACGCCAAACCTTTTAAAGCCTAGCGGTAAATTTACGTACCGCCAAGATTAACATTAAAAAATTCTACGTGGTGCCCACATTGCGTTTATGTGTTTTGTACGGATCTCAGAACAAACAGCAACTTTTGCCTTATAAAACATTAAGAGACTGGTGTTTATAACCGAAGTGGAGAGTGTTTACAGCGCGGTACGCACTTAGTCCTTATATAAAACAGATACGCCTTGTCTTTAAAGGGTTAATTATCCATTTTCGTGATTCACATGATTATAATTTCCTCGACAGGAGACGTAACGGACATAGGCTTACCTCTCTGCTGCTCAGTCGCCAGTGATCTATCACTATGCTGTGCACTACATGACACTTACACTGACATCCTAGCCACTGCACTGCCTCTTACACAAATCACGTGCCAGCTGCATAACAGTTCAGTAATGCAATATGTTCGGTGTAGGAGTCGTTCAATTAGTAAACCTCAATCACGTAGTCCCAGTACGGTATTGTTGAAATTGATGGTGCATCAGCTGCAGTGCACAAACGTATGAAAGTGCAACAGATCAGTCTTTCTAATTGAAGTAATTGCGCTACGTCCTGGGGCTCTGATCAGCCCCAATAACTGCTCAGTTGGCAGCAAATTCCTCTGTTATTATTAATTCGAAAGGCCACATTTTATCTGCAATGTAATCAAATTAAATAACATGTCACTATGTTTAAACTGACCCCCATATTCACCTAACATTTTTGGAATTTTCTTGTAAAATGCAGTTGAACTCGGTTATAACGTAACGAAAGGGACTGAATATTTTTATCGTTATAAACAAGTGTCGCTATAACCGAGTAGTATAATATTATGGTTAACAGTGAGGAATTAATTTGTACCACAGAATATGTGACGTTATAGGCGAGGAGTCGTACAAACTAACGTCGTTATAACCGTGTCGATCTTCTGGGTTACAGTTTGTCATACCTCAGTACTGACATTTATTAACGCAACCTATCTAACTTTCTAAATCAAATTACAAAACCCTTATTGAAATTATAAATGACTTACGGTATGACTTTGACCCCTGGTAGGAAATGTTTGTCACAGAAGTTTTGGGATCTTGCAAAAACGAAACCGTACCTCCGAATTCCGAAAAAAGTCAGGGAAGTTAAGGCTTCTAAAGCAGCACTCTGCTATCGAGGGTAAAGGTAAAGGTAAAGCAATCCCTGTAGAGGCCTGGACAGGCCCTGAGGGCTCCAAGTGGTTGAGGCTGTCTGAATTTTCAGACCTTCGGTACATGAAGGTGGTAAGGTTGTTAGCCCTACGCACCGGCCGCATTTACCCCCCAGGAAATATTCCTGGTAATCATTTCTGTTAGAGGCTGAGTCGACCCCAGGGCCATAGTGCGGCCGGAAGGATTATGTCAATGAAAAATCCCAATGACACAATCGGGAATCGAACCCGCGACCTTCCGGCTTGTAGCGCAGTGTCTCAAAGAACCGCGCCAGCGTGTTTATCAAGTGTCAAGTGAAAAAAAATTCGTGTGTTATGACTACTCGAAGGTATCTGTTTGGGGTAAATCGGCCACAACTTTAATGTGAACAATCACTCGCATGTGATTTTCTGCTGTAATCCAAGTGCAGTCGAACTCAGAACGACATCTGTTTATATGACACCTAGTGTACAGCATCACATAGTCTGTGGCACCAATTAATTCTTCACTGTTAATAATAACATCATATTCCTCGGTTACAACAATACTCGCTTATAATGACACAATATGTTCAGTCCCCTTCATAACGTTATAACCGAGCTCAAGTGTGTGTGTGTGTGTGTGTGTGTGTGTGTAGACATATATATATATTCATACGCATATGTATGTACGTATGTATGTATGTATGTATGTATATATGTATGTATATATGTATGTATGTATTATGTATGTATTATGTATGTATGTATGTACGTACGTACGTACGTACGTATGTCAGCTTTTTTACTTGGTGTCCCGTTAATTAATTCTCAAATTTGTGACAAAATATACTGGCTGTTCGGAAACATAACCACCCCAATGACAGAGACAGACGAATATTTTAAAGTTTTTCTGGCGGTAACAGCAGCAGGCACTGCAGTACTCTGGAATAAAGCAGCCGTGGTGTCTAATCCACCACTTGTACTACACGGTCTTAGAAATAAACTCAGTTTTCGCTGTAAAAATCCGGCACGTGACGGTCTGAAATATTGAACGACCATACACTTGACTCAGTCCTTGTTTGTATGTGGCCATGCAGGCACGTTAAATTCCAACTTCCTGTCGTCTCATTCTGTCATTGTCCGTCTTACAAATGGTGGCGTTGTAAACGTCGTAGCGCGCTGTACGTAGCAGCAGCAGCAACAATTTAACTACCACAGCATTAGAGTCCCCAAGCGAGAGGCGATATATTGCTGAATTAAGATCATTAAATGCAGTTCCTAATTAACACACACAGAGGAACAGTTACGCCCTGTAGAACTCCCCTGGTGAGCATTACTACTACATTGCGTTAGCTTTCTTTCGAGACAGGGTATTAATTAAATAAGATACGGTAGTTTCAAATTATTGTATAGGGTCCTTTCATAAGCTCTGTCGCTTGAGTGAAATTCGGCGAAACAATACACCAGATCAGCAGGAACGCATCTGTCTCGCGTATCAAAGACTGACATTTCAGATCCCAGCCGCTAGGTAAAATATTGCGATACGTTTACATGAGTTACCTCAGTCACTTAAGCAGAGTAAATAACTAATTAGCGCTAAAGACCAGAGTTATTCTGGAGAAGCTGAAAGCAAATAACATGAGATGTGCCCTCTTCTAGTACATTACGCACCGTTGAGTTGTAGTTATGTACCGACGTTTCGGGACAAATTATTGGTCCCATCTTCAAGGCTCAAGAAGTTAAAGAATATCAAGAAGATAGGTTGTCTCGAAACGTCGGTACATAATTATCACTCAATATCCCAGAAGGAGGCAGATCTCTTCTAAGTCGCGGCGGAAGCCTGAAATCACGAGCAGCAAGTAAGATGTTCAAAAAAATACGCAAACTTTCCCCAAAATTAAAATAATTTCTGAACCACATGCAAAGCCAGACTGACACACGTTGCGCTTCCAACAGCAGTTCTCAAAGGCTTGTTTTAATATCGTTCTATAACCTAACTCTAGAAACTCCAAGTAGTCTTTAACATTAAAATTTATTGACCAAAATTTTGTATTATACCTTAACTCTCCCATTCGCTCTACATGCCTTGTCATTCTCCTACACGTTAACTAAACAGTGTCTACTTTAAAAGTAAGATTTCGACTAGGAACTATAAAGAATTTAGAGATTGTCCAAATATGTTGACTGAAATTATCGTTCAATTAAGCTATTGCTTAAAAATTTTAGTTGCCATGAATGGAAAATCGTACATAGCTCTATGTAATATATCCCTAGTGTGAGTCAAATGGAAACTTCTGGATTAGGAATACATATTGAATTAAAGTTCATTTGGAAAGCATAAAATGCAAATTATGGCCTTCAGTAATGCAACACCGAGACATCTGTTGAGCAGGAAGCAGCATTAAATCCTTGAACACTAAAACAAATCTACGCTGTATTAAAACTTAATTTGTACCTCACAGGGAACACAACGTACTTCCTGTAGAATGGGCAGATTGTGAGTGCTGTATGGAAGATGCAAAAATACACTCTATTGACCAACTGCAGAGTTTTCAGCTTTAAACGTGGCGGTACAAATTGTAACAACTAAGCTATAAAATGTCAAAAGGAAAGTCTTCAACTGAATAACAAAGGCCTCACATCCAGCAAAGCAAAATCTTCACATTTACGAACATGAGAACTTCAGATGTAGTCACTGATTTCTTTCTTTCCTTCCAGTTTAACTTCGTGGGGAAGTTGCTGGGGCCAAAAGGCAACTCCCTGAAGAGACTGCAGGAGGACACTATGACCAAGATGGCGATCCTGGGCAGGGGCTCCATGAGGGACAAGCATAAGGTAAGCGTCCGCAAGTGGAGTTGTTGCCGTGTAAAAAAGTTTATCGCATAAGAAATGTGAAACAGTGGAAAGCTAAGGAAAAGCAGAAAATGAGTGTAAGAAATGTGTTATAAAACAGTCTGAGTTCCACGAATTTAAATTTTAAATGTTTGCAAAATGTTACAGGCTTACAGATAAACCTTTAAAGACGTAGCGCATCTGTTTTATATAAGGACTCAGTGCGTACCGCGCTGTAAACACTCTCCACTTCAGTTATAAAAACCAGTCTCTTAATGTTTTATAAGGCAAAAGTTGCTGTTTGTTCTGAAATCCGTACAAAACACATAAACGCAATGTGGGCACCACGTAGAATTTTTTAATTTTAAACCTGGTGGTACGTAAAGTTACCCCTAGGCTTTAAAACGTTAACAAGCCCTGTCCAAGTATATCCTTTTAAAGCCTAGCGGTAACTTTACGTAAGACCAGGTTTAACATCAAAAAATTCTAGGTGGTGCTCACATTGCGTTTATGTGTTTTGTACGGATCTCAGAACAAACAGCAACTTTTGCCTTATAAAACATTAAGAGACTGGTTTTTATAACCGAAGTGGAGAGTGTTTACAGCTCGGTAGGGACTGAGTCCTTATATAAAACAGACACGCTTCGTCTTTAAGAGGATATGAGAGCGTCTGTTGACAATCCGATTGTTGCACATCTGATCACGACAATTCAAGCTCTTATAGAAACTGCCTGTTTATTAACTACGTTCAAAAAAGCCAATTTTTGTCCTATCCTGACTCACTTAAATGTACATCACCTTTTAATAGCACTTTTTTTCAGCACAATGTTTCAAAATTTCTTCATATCTACATCTCAGTCTTCGAAATTATTTCTTCTCTCGATGTATTCCTATTAACATTTCATTCAGTTCCCACTTCTACAAATGCTACATGTCCAGTCCAACACATCAGCCAACATTCCATCATCCCATCTTTATTATATCAGGAAACAGAATTTTGAAAACATTCATTTTTTACCGTAAATAAATAAACACGCATTTAATTTAAGTCTTCCATGATACTTACTGTTGATTAGGTTACAAAATCACGAAACGTCTGCCTTACAAAAGTGCCAAACAAGAACGCCATCTTTCCATTCTGAATGCCGCCGCTTTTTACTCAGTCAATAAAAGTTCCAGCAATGAACCACCAGCCTTCTTATTAATTACATTTGAATTACTTAGTATTATACATTTTCCGATCCCAGTGGCCGCGCGCTCTAAGGCGTAGGTCTGCGGCCGAGCGCTTGCTGGGATAGAGGGTTCGAATCCCACTAGGGGCATGGATGTTTGTCTCTTGTACAGTGTTTGTTTTGTCAGGTAGAGGTCTTGTCGACGGGGCGATCCCTCGTCCAGAGGAGTCCTACCGACTGTGGTGTGTGTCTGAGTGTGATCAAGTGAAAATACAAACACTCTACACCTACTGTGAACAAGTAGGTAGAAGAGGGAAGGACTGCGAAACGAATACGAGTATTATATATTTCCAGCGCAGTCATTTGCAATATAATATTAATTTTAATTAATATTACAAGTATTATATTAATTTTAATTATTTACAGTTTATTTAACAGTGCTGTCAGCAGATTAATCTATATATGGCGTAGAAGCCTAACACGGATAACAGATATGGTGAAAATGAAGTGAAAGCAGTCCTTGTGGGATTTTTTTATAAAAAAGAAACACATCGCCATGGCTTGATTTCCCAGTACTTCGACTTTCCCGTCCCCCTGTCCGCCAAAATCTGCATACCCACTGCTTCACGTGTCACCAACGCTTCAGCAAATACACTAAGCGTATAACGACTCCGAGTAAGATCAGAGTGACGCGAAAGGAAGTGGCGCGACAAAATTTGAGATATTATCTTGGAATTTATCTGGACGGACAGAGAAAAACCACGGAAAGCCTGTCAGGTATTCGGTGTTCCGACGGAGTTTAGAAACAAGCACTTCTATTACACTTCTTGGACTTCTTGACTCTTAAAGATGGGAGCGATAAGGCAATCCCGAAACGTCGGTAGAGAACCACCTCTCAACTCTGCGTAATGTCCCAGAAGAGCGTAGATATCTTCTATTACACAAATGGGAAACATCACCCACTGAGCCAACTTGTTCAGTAGAGGTAAAGGTAAAGGTAAAGCAGTCCCATTACAGGCCTGGACAGGCCCTTAGGGTTCCAGGAGGTTGAGGCTCCCAGATTTATAGACAATCGGCACATGAAGGTGGTAAGGTTGTCAGCCTTACGCACCAACCGTCTTTACCCAGCAGGAAATATTCCTGGTACTCATTTCCGTGACAGGCTGAGTCGACCCCAGGGCCAAAGTGAGGCCCGAAGGATTATGTCAATGAAAAATTCCAATGACACCATCGGGAATCGAACCCACGACCTGCCTCAACCAACTGCGCCACAGCGTGAAACTTGTTCAGTACCTTACATGAACAAAACAAATATGGACGCCATTATTGTTATCACTTGCTTTCCAATAGCATGGAAAATTCAGTCACATTTTGACAATAATTAAGAACTTGTAATTTACAAGAAGTACAACGTTAAGCTGCGCAATAATTACCATCCAACGTCTGTGACATCACAGTGTGACGCTCTCTGTCACCCTCTTTACCCCTTAATATCACAGTATGACGCCTTCTCAACCCCCCCCCCCCCCTCCAATAACAATGTCAGTCACGTTCTCGGTTCTGGAACCCTCATTCTGTACAAAACTAATTTCCTCTACACCGTTTTACATTGATCTGCCCAACCCGCACCTTCCATTGCAATAGCCTTTCAAAACACACACCCTGAAAGTTGCTGCTGTATATGGATAAACTTTATTTCAGTGTGGGGCCGTATTGGAATTTATAATTTGAAAACAGTCGAGTATTTCGATTGTAAAAGCTTTGAATGTAGATATATTATCAGACGTAAAATTGGGGTAAATTGAAGAGGAATCAATTTTGTACGTGGCAGTGCGTTAACAAAAAGACAATTTTGTAACTTCTTTCAGTACGCGTAAAGCAGACATTTGTTTTGTTAAACATGTGATTCAGCAGTGTTACATATAAACTCATGCAGTAGCTAATAGTTTTTTTCAAATGATATTTCCCATTGTGGACTGTTTTAACTTAATCCCGTGCCAAGAGGACTTTGCTCTAACCCAGTAAATACAAACTAAAATGCGACAACCGTGTATATGTTTCTTCTTAGCAAGGGCCCGTATTGAAACTGGGGGACTCAGTTTCCACTCACATCTGCAGAGGGCTGTGGGATGATTGTACAGTATAAATCCCGAGTTTTACATTGCGGAGTTCAAAACGTGACCTTATGTTTACTGAGGCAGTACTCGCGCTGTTATGCTGTACGTCTCTCATATAAGTGGATTAAATCCTTAAGTTTTTTTACATCTGGAAATAATTCTACTTGAAATTTCCTGAATCAATACCGATTTCATATTTACGACCCTAGCCGGATATATACGACACAGGCAAGCATCGGCTTCTGTAAAAGCAAAATAGAAACAAGGATAAAAAATCACGGCGCTGAAGTGAGGGATTATTTTTAAAAAACAGGAAATATATGTAGTATAACATAACACTGAGGCTCGTTCGCGTAACCATTGTCGCCGTGGAAAAGCAATAAGTATTAAACATTCTGAGTGTGTGTTTTTAGCCTTAGTTATCCAGCATGCAAAGCGCATGCCGCATATTATATTGCCATCTGTGGCCTGTCTGGCTGTTACATACTTTTGCATATTATCTCCGAAACAGCACGATTTTTTGAAAAAAGAAATTGAACATAAAATGTGTGTTTTGATTTTCTCTACAACGTTTCGTCTGAAACATTTATCATTGTAAAAAGAATTTAGCGAGGTATTAACATAAAAATATATAAGCCTTCAAGTAAAGTACCCGTTACGCTTGTCAGATTTCAATGAAAATTTAATATTCACGACAGAGTTTCGAAAAATATGAACATTTCAAATTTCATGAAAATCCTTCCAGCGGGAGCCCACTTGTTCCATGTGGACGGACAGACAGACATGAAGCTAATAGCCGCTTTTCGTAGTGTTGCGAACGCGCCTAAGAAAACATACAATTTGTAATGTGTAGGAGAAATAATGGATAGGAAACATTCGCTGCTGTGGGTCCTCCCTGCTCTGAAGTCCTTGGTTTACGAGTATTTCACATTCTACACGTATGAAGAGTTCACCACTACATGAACTTGTATTTTTCGGTGCGCTGAAAATAAAAAGACGTAGGAGACAGCTCATACCACTAACAAGAAGTATGAAATACCAGCGTTTCGTACAAAATTTGTGCATGTTCTCTAATTTATAATAACAGAATTTATCGAAGAGGATATTAGAGACAGATTAAAAAAATAGGTAAATATTTTGTTTTCGGATTACGTCATCACAAAAGGCACAGCCAAAACTCACCATGTCCATTAGTGTTTTAAATCAAGCAGTTATTGGCTTTTACGCAGCAGGCATTGAGCAGATAATAAGTATGTATAAATGTTACTCTCCTGGGAAAACGTATTAAAATCTTAGATGGTCTTAGGACGAGAAACCTTTCTCTACGTGGGCACAAAATATGATTCTAAGAAAGTTGTAAATTTTATGGATATTTTTGAATAATTACTAAACCTTCACGTCCTAACAGTCTCGCGTCAACAACTCAATGAAACTAAAACTTTTGTAAACACAATAAATAGCACAGTTAATCTGCAATCATTAGTAACAGAGTGGATGTGTACTGGCAAAATTTGGTGTCACCAGGCACATCTACAGGAATGCACGTGCAGCTCAACGAAATCATTACATTACATTACATTACTGACCCTTCAATTACGCAGGTGTTTTTTAAGTTCCAACGACAGCCCAGGACGGACAGGGTACGGAGGGGTTTTAAAGTATAATACCCTTAAATGCATTCATGTATTTAACCCTTCAAAGGGAGAGTGTATGTTTTATATAAGGACTCAGTGCGTACCGCGCTGTAAACACTCTCCACTTCGGTTATAAAAACCAGTCTCTTAATGTTTTATAAGGCAAAAGCTGCTGTTTGTTCTGAGATCCGTACAAAACACACAAACGCAATGTGGGCACCACGTAGAATTTTTTAATGTTAAACCTGGTGGTATGTAAAGTTACCGCTAGGCTTTAAAAGGTTAAGGTTGAATGAGGCCGACAATCAAGTGAAGAAATAAAGGACCTTACGCTGAACCCAAAATTTCACTAACCTCTCAGTTGTGTGGATATTTCTGAGCGATATTTTCTGTGGATATCCCTGGGAAGTAATAGAGTAGCTTCTTTTATTATAACTCTGGTGAATTCAGCTGGGAAATATCGTGCATGCTGCGGCGTCCGAATTTAGCACTCTGCCGCGTTGAGAAAAATTACCGTCACGCGCAGGTCTTTTGTGTGTGCAGAATTTATTTCTCCTCGACCCTTGGAAACTATTATCGCCTTTATTGATCTGTGCGGGGGGGGGGGGTCTGGAATTTATTTAGCATTCACCTAATGATGGCTATTGGCCTCTATACTACAACACACAGTTGCCCGTGGGAATCATACCCGGCAGCAGGTGTGCAGGGATGGGATGAGACTGACAAGCAAGAGGTCACACACTGCAAAAAGTAATTTGTTAATCTGTCACGCGCAGTAACCTTCTGGCCCCATGAAGCGCAACCGGGTTTAAGGGCTAATTACAAGCAGAACCAGACATGCCCTATCCACAACTTTTACGTTCCTTCTTAGGCGCGTTCGCAAAGTTGCGAAAAGCGACTACTGTGTTCACTTCGCCATGTCTGTCTGTCCGTCCTTCTATTTGTCTGTCCGTCCGTCCGTCCATTTGTCTGTCTGTCCGTCCGTCCGTCCGTCTTTCTGTATCTCTCTCCGTCCGTCTATTTGTCTCTCTGTCCGTCCCTCCATCTGTATGTCTGTCCGTTCGCCCGTCTGTCTGTCTGTCTGTCTGTCTGTCTGTCTGTCCGTCTTCTGTCCGTCTGTCTGTCTGTCCGTCCGTCTGTCTGTCTGTCTGTCTGTCTGTGTGTCTGTCTTCTCTGTCCGTCTGTTAGTCTGTCTGTCTGTCTGTCTTTCTGTCTGTCTGTCCGTCTGTCTGTGTGTCTGTCTTCTCTGTCCGCCTGTCTTCTTTGTCCGCCTGTCTTCTCTGTCCGCCTGTCTTCTCTGTCCGTCTGTCTTTCTGTCTGTCTGTCCGTCTGTCTGTCCGTCCGTCTGTCTGTGTGTCTGTCTGTCTTCTCTGTCCGTCTGTCTTTCTGTCTGTCTGTCTGTCCGTCCGTCTGTCTGTGTGTCTGTCTGCACGGAACAGTTCGGCTCCCACTGAACGTACCTTCATGAGATTTGGTATTTCTTCATTTTCAGAAAAACACTTTGCGTTACTGTGACCACTTCCCCAGGTATATACATATATATATAAATATAGGTGTATGCACAGTAGCTTGAAATTTTGGCCCCATAACCGGTCAGCATATATATATATACATATATACATATTTATTTAAGGGACTACCGTTGTTTACACTAAGTGCTGCTGGCGAGTGGCAATTCGGAGATGCGAAGCAGTTCGTCGAGATACAAGGATGAACTCTAACGAGACCGTTGAAACTGTGAATTACGAGTGTTGACAGCAGAAATAAGTAACTTTTACTGCCAGTAACAATTTATTTCTTGTCGTATTTAACATATTTACGAATTTCCCATTAGAATTTACATATACTGAATTTATAAGTGATATGCAGGCTATTGAAATCGAGTTAATTAAAATAATAATCAATAAATGAATCGGTATTTATTAACGTGCAGGCTTAACAGCAAAAGCGCCTATTATAAAGCCACCACAAAAACACATAATAATAATAATAGTAATAATAATAATGCCTTAATTTATTCAGTTCTTATTGATATTCGTTGTAGCTATTTCCAAATCTAAACTTAATGCCTATCTTAAAAGCATGATGCTCAAACTTGGCGCGAGGAAACATGAAGCTGTGTCTGCCCTCTTCTTAAAGGAATTTTCATATTAACCTTTCAAAGCCTAGCGGTAACTTTACGTACCACCAGGTTTAACATTAAAAAATTCTACGTGGTGCCCACATTGCGTTTATGTGTTTTGTACGGATCTCAGAACAAACAGCAACTTTTGCCTTATAAAACATTAAGAGACTGGTTTTTATAACCGAAGTGGAGAGTGTTTACAGCGCGGTACGCATTGAGTCCTTATATAAAACAGATAAGCTTCGTCTTTAAAGTGTTAAGGTCGCATTACTGCGCCAAAGTAAACTTTCCCAATGTCTGTTCATGCGTATCCAGAAATGTTCACAGCAACAGCGAGGCGTGTTATATTTCTTGACCAACAAGGATTTCCTTCTTGCATTTTCGCGTTACCACTGGATCGCTAAATGTGAACTTAGACACTGATTGTTGAACTTCTAAGAAATCGACAAAACGTTTGCTCAGGGGGTCTGAGAAATGACACTGCTACTGAAAGATTACTAAACCTACCCACTTCACGTTTCAACTCTAATTTTTGAGGAAAGAAGTGTGAAATTTTAAAATGCTCCCTTTTTCTACAGTAACAAGTTCAACTCTGACAGCATAATGAAACTTGCGAAGACAAAACGACAGAGGTCGTCTTTTTCACTAGCATTTTCGTGGTCCTGTGCCTAAAATTACTCCGAACAACCAAGTGTAATGAATAAAAACTGTCATGTGCGCCCCAATTATATCTTGGGAAAAGAATCCAGATTATACTCAAAGATTCTGGCAAGCTGCAGATGTAGGACTGACAGTCTATAGACTATCGTCTGTTTTAATGCTAATCCCTTTATGTTATAATAGACTATTACCACAAAATGAGACTCTGATTATGGAATAGGAAGTGACGTGAATATTACAATTGGCATGGAGAAAATGTCAGTTAAATTAGGACAATGACGATGTAACTGTGACTTCTGGTTTTGAGGAAAAGGCAGCTACCTTTTTAAGGAAGTTACTGATGGCGCTAAACCCGTTACATCTGACGTGGAATATATATAGGTACCTAATTCAGGAAACCGATTAATATTGCCGTTACATACGCTGTAAACGAAAATTTACTAAACAACTCCGAAACACAAATTCATGGCCGCGAGATTAGTCTGATGAGGAAACAATTCTAATAACTAGCCCTAATATTAGATTAACCCTTTAAAGACGGAACGTATCTGTTTTATATAAGGACTCAGTGCGTACCGCGCTGTAAACACTCTCCACTTCGGTTATAAAAACCAGTCTCTTAATGTTTTATAAGGCAAAAGTTGCTGTTTGTTCTGAGATCCGTACAAAACACATAAACGCAATGTGGGCACCACGTAGAATTTTTTTAATTTTAAACCTGGTGGTATGCAAAGTTACCGCTAGGCTTTCAAAGATTAACTGAGGCGTAACGATTATTCTGTTACGCTCTTTCGAAACGTCTGTGTTTACCCAAAGATAGAGTGTCACATTCGTGAAGACTTCAATCTTCAGCAACACCGCTGTCAGACCCTCAAACATCGAGTTTTCTTCAGTATACTTCCGGCCTTGTAACGCCCTCACAATTTATCGGTATTTGGTAAAGGATTGCTGGTGAAATCTTTGAACAGATGTCAGGTTTTTAGAGTGCAACTGGGTCATCGAATGTATGTTGTGGTAACTTCCGTTTGCGAATGTGTGACATTGTTCATGTCGTGGCCTCTGAAAGACATTAATGGAAGAGAGAAGCCCAGATGAGCCTATGTGGATGGTTGTAATTTATCCAGACGTGTCAGCTATGTTTGGCCTCCTGATTTTTCTTCCCATGTTTCACAAAGGCATTTTACAAATGTCTGAGATATCGCTTTTGGAACCACAATTAATTGCAGCCGTTCGCGACAACACAGACATTCAACCACACGTTGCGTTCTTCTAATTCTCGCCTGCTAGGCTGATTCTGCAAACTTGATGTATCGATATCATGAATAAATCAGCTATTTGGTACTTCTGTTTGGGATTGAACATCCAAGTAATGTGTCGCGAAACTGTATAACATCAAATTTGTGTCAGTTCTAAAAAAATCCAGCATTTTTTCTGAATGTATGTTCAAATTTCACAGAAGTTGGCTAAAAATTTACATTCTTATTCCATTGACATTCAAATACAAACTGTTTTTAAAAAGCCGTAACAATTCTAGAGCGACTTATTGCACTGCTGCACAATACGCCCCTAATGAGTGTAAAACGAATCCTATTATTATTATTATTATTATTATTATTATTATTATTATTATTACAACGACCCAATAAAGCAACTGCCGAATCCCAGTGGCTGCGCGGTCTAAGGCGTGAGACTGCGGCCGCTCGTTTGCTGAAATTGTTGGTTCGAATCCCGCCGGGAGTATGCACGTCTGTCTCTTGTGTGTGTGTGTGTGTGTGTGTGTGTGTGTGTATTGTCGGGTAAAGGTCTGTCCGTGGGGCTGATCACCCGTCCAGAGGAGTCATAGCGAGTGTGGCGTGTATCTGAGTGTCATCGTGAAACCTCGAAAATAAGGAGGCCCTGGCCCACCAGGGGCTGTTGCACCAACAGGAAAACAAATCAGACAATTAATTCTGAGTCTGGAAGGCTACTTACCGGAAAATGCCCTGGCATGCCACTAAACTGTGACAGAAGTGAAAGTGTCGCGGCAACTAACATGAGAGAGTCGCCCTGTTTTACTCTGTGCCTTGTTCTTCTCCACGCTAAGTTACGTGTCTCATTCATTCACTCAGCCTGCCATTTCTTTCTCACGCTGTGATCAGAAAAGGGGTGGCGAAAAAGATTCACGTCAAGATGCAAAACCTCCCCTCTTAAGGTCCCTTGCGTACGCCGAGGGCTAGCAATGAAGTAGCCAAGTAGAGGTCACCACCGTCTTCACATTCACGTTCTGCTGGGGACGCCCTGCCACGACTGCTGTACTTGTGTAAATAATACGAAAATACGCAGCACTGTACGAGGGAATGCTAGATACACACAAGTGTTTAAAACAAAGGTTGCATATTTTAATTACGTGTATATATGCCTGTATCATGTTCCAATATTTTTACGTATCGTTTCGTAGCCCTTCCCTCTTCTACCTACTTGTTCACAGTAGGTGTAGAGGGTTTGTATTTTCACTTGATCACACTCAAACACACACCACAGTCGGTAGGACTCCTCTGGACGAGGGATCGGCCCGTCGCAGAGACCTCTACCTGACAACACAAACACTCACAAGAGAAAAAAAAATCCATGCCCCCGGTGGGATTCGAACCCACGATCCCAGCAAGCGCTCGGCCACAGACCTACGCCTTAGACCGCGCGGCCACCGGGGTTGGCCACTTTTAAGTTAAGACGGCATATTTGTAGCAAATAAAAGATGAAAAATCAAGTCAAAATTTGTCCGAACACAACTAAATTCCGTTTATTATACAGAACTACATGTTTCGACATATTTCAGGTCATCCTCAGGCACACAATTTGTGTTTAAACATATTGAGGAGTGAATACTTACGTTCCTTCCTCAATGTGTTTTAAACATAAATTGTGAACCTGAGGATAACCGAAAATAGGTCGAAACATATAGTTCTGTATAATAAATGGAATTTAGTTGTGTTCGGACAAATTTTGACTTGATTACTCTTACAAACAACACAACGGGACGACATCCAAAAAAAAAAAAAAAAAGATTTCACGTGTGCAAAGCACTGGACAGATAGGAACTGCAACTCAAACCATCAGACAACCTTAAATGCTGTCACCAACCTCCAGCACCAAATTTTATGAAAGTCCATTCAATAGTTTCGAAGAATAACAGATACGGCTAGGCATACACTGCATCCAAATTATGGAGTAATTTTATTTTCCTTCTTCAGAGAACGCATCATACTGTCTTTGCCTTTGTGGTATGATTAGGCAGCACAGGTTAGTAGCAGGTGAGCGACGTTTCAGAAAAACCGTCTCGGTCCCATCATCAAGGGTCAAGCAGTCCAAGAAAAGTGATTTAATGTTGGACCACGAAGCCAAAAATTACAGCGCAGCGGAAGCCTGAAATCTCGCACAACACATTGTAAGCCTGAAATTAAGCATAATACTCTTGTCCTAAGAATTTTATAAACCAAATTTATAAAAGTTTTTAAATATACTTCACACTTGCACCATGTTTTTCCGATGAGATACAGGCCTACACAAACTCATACGTGTGTGTTTGTGTAAGTATATGTAGTTACCATATGTATTATGTCCGTATTTTTAACTCTTTAAAGACGAATCGTATCTGTTTTATATAAGGACTCAGTGCGTACCGCGCTGTAAACACTCTCCACTTCGGTTATAAAAACCAGTCTCTTAATGTTTTATAAGGCAAAAGTTGCTGTTTGTTCTGAGATCCGTACAAAACACACAAATGCAATGTGGGCATCACGTAGAATTTTTTAATGTTAAACCTGGTGGTATGTAAAGTTACCGCTAGGCTTTAAAAGGTTAAAACAACGGCAACAAAAATGAAATTTCATTCAAGACTGAAACAGTGTTAATAAAGAAGTATCAAGTTCCGTTGACTTCTGACGCAGCGCGGTGTGCGATTGTGGGTGGGAAATTGATTACGCAAATGGATTTCCAACAGCAGCTCACAGCAGCGAACCGCAAGTGTTGATGTGCGGTTGGTAGGGCGATATGTTTAAAAGCATCAAATTTCTAGCGAACCTGTGCCTTTGGGGTGGGTTATTCATCATTGGAAATCGTCCCACATACGAATTCCTTAATCCATCTAAACAGCATGTGCTGAAGCGTCTTTCACCGTCAATAGGCGTCATTTATGAAGTAAAAAATGCCTTATCTGTAGAACACGACCCTCTGTCAGTCCGTCTGTCCGTCCGTGAGCTACTACTAAAGATAAAACGCATTGAGTAGTTTTCACAAAATTCGGTGTAGATATTCTTCCCAGAAACTTACACAGCAAGCGTGAATTTCATGAAAATCGGTGTAGGAGAAAAGTATTTATCTTATGGTCGTGAATGCAATTTAATGTATTCATGTAGCGTGAAAATGTACTATTTTCGAAAGGAAAGAACGCCTTGGTACAGTCTATAAAGTATGTCACGGAGTACACCATTTGCAGTCTGGTTTTATCACTAGTTCCAGACAAAGGCAAGCAAGCAACTTTACTCCTGCCCTTTCGCTATAAAGTATTAAAGAATTTGGAACTGCTCAAAGCTACAGATTTTTTGTTAACATATCGGCATTAGATCAACTGTTTAAAGATGAAGCGTATCTGTTTTATATAAGGACTCAGTGCGTACCGCGCTGTAAACACTCTCCACTTCGGTTATAAAAACCAGTCTCTTAATGTTTTATAAGGCAAAAGTTGCTGTTTGTTCTGAGATCCGTACAAAACACATAAACGCAATGTGGGCACCACGTAGAATTTTTTAATGTTAAACCTGGTGGTACGTAAAGTTACCGCTAGGCTTTAAAAGGTTAAATGATTTAGCCTGTAATTAATTTTTACCCTTACTTTTACGGGGTTTTCCCCTAAAACTACTTTATTTATTTACAAGACATATTCACATTAGCGTTTCATCAGAAAATTGGAGTTAAATGTAGGTAAGAAACTTGGAAGCGCTACATTTGAAGCGACGCTTTGTATGGTGCTGAAACTGGGGACACTTCGGAAGGCAGTTCGGAAATACCTGAAAAGTTTTGAAATGTGGTGCTAGAGAAAGACGAAGAAGGTCAGTTGGACCGATCGTGTGCGACATGAAGTAATAAACAGGCTGTAGGAAGAAAGGAATATCCTGAATACAATAAGAATAAAGTTAACCGGATTGGTAACATCTTGCGTAGAAACCACCTTCTAAAACACGTTATTGAAAGAAAGATAGAGGGAAGGATAGAAGTGGCGGCAAGACGAGGAAGAAAAGGTAGGCAGCTACTGGATGACCTAAAGAAACGAGAGGATACTTGATATTGAAAGAGGAAGCACTAGATCGCACTGTATGGAGAACTCGCTTTGGAAGAGGCTGTGAACCTGTCGTAAGACAGACCGCGGGATGATAGTGATTTGTATTAGAATATGCACTTTGCGTAACTAGCCGACATTTTTAAGCAGTTACTACCAAATTTAGGCCTTGCATTCACAAACGCCGAATCGCAACGCACAGAGTGCACATGAATTTGGCCGTAACTGCCGAAACTTGTAGCGAAGTCAAGTGTATATTCTAGCAAAAATTCACACAAATATGTTTGTTTGATTAGGACGGAAGAAAACCGGACGTTGATTTATGTAAACAAAATATGAAGAAATTAAATAGAAATTTTGACACGTTCAGCAGGTGCCAGTGAGGTAACTCGCCCAGCAACACACTTCCTGTACCTTGCCATTAAGAATTTTTCTTTCTCTGTGTTAATTGAAGTAAAATATCTGTAACCGACCTATGTGGGCGCCAGACCAACGAAGAATTTGAAGGCACGAAGTTACACAGATGCACTGTAGTGCAGAAATTGCTTCAGAAATCCATTATAAGAGAAGTTTCTTTTTCATCTATAAGTTTAATTAACAGTTTTGTAATTAATAATATGGAATTACCTGTTTCTATATTAATAGTTGCAATTTATTTGGACGAAATGCATTATACACACTTAGAACTTCCTCTTGTATGACGTAAAATTTAACATACATCAAACTGAATCGCATTTACCAGACTTAAAAATACCCTACGTTTGTTGCCTGTTCATACACTGAGTAGTGACAAATTACCTGTCGTTTTGTATTAATCAATCATGATGTGATGTAAGCCTGTAAAAGCGCACCGTGAAGGAGAATTACGTGGTACGGGGGCAAACAGCCACTCTTTCCAGATGTCACGAGCCATAGCTATATAATTTAGCTGCCTAATCCCCTAGGGATGACTTCAGTAGGGTTAGTGAAGTGACGGCAGCATCAAGCAGACCATTGACTTCGAGATTAAGGATGTGTGGAAATATACCTCCACAACCACATACACCTTCATTGCGCGCGCCACACGAATAAATTTACTTTTGAATGTTCTTGATTATTGATGAGTGTCTGATGTTAATTTAAAGCTACTGATGGACATTCGTAGCTGTGTACAGGACTCTGGTAAAACGTATGACCCTATATATCACGTTATTTGGTTACATCTGTTATTCCAGAACTCCGTGCCCATAAATACGAACCTTTAATGCATGGAGTGACATGAAATTTTAACATCTCGATATTAAAAATAATTAATAGCACATTTTTTCCAAATAGATGAGCCAGTTGTGTGTGCTTATCCATTTATCGTACTGTGAATCATATTTCGATTGCAAATATTATACAATATAGCTCACTAGGGTTTGAAAAATTTTACATGAACATCACAGAGGATTTGCAATGGAAGCAGCAACAATAAATAAATATCAGGGAAATTCGTTAGGAAAATGTAAATTTACACAAGACTATAGTTAATTAATAATTGGAAACATACGTAAAATTTATGTTGTTACTGCTATTAACAGAGCTATAAATTTCGAAAGAATATTTACGTTTTATTTAATTTCCATTTAATAACTACGAGTTTTTTAAAAATGTGCAATTATTTTCTTTGGTTCGAGCCTTGGAATAACTTCACTTTTTTATGTTCGGTTCATCGCATAAACATTTAGAATCGAAAGAGATAATTTTTGGAGTAAATTAGAGGGGCAGTGTTTTCTCCAAATGACCCTACTATAATTTGTCATTCTGAATTATACATACATCATGGCGACAAATAATAACCCCAGTCATTTTACATTTAGTGAGAATTGAGGTTCTCACAACAGTACTGCCTAAGATTCCAATCTTCTGTGGTGTGACGCCGTGACAACTGGTAATTTGTTCCCGGAGTTTGGAAATATGGTAGCGCCTTTCAAGTAGGCGTACCGCAGACCAAGCACTGATATAAGTTTAGAGTTTTATGTGTTATGGGTAGAAATGCTGCTGCCTTTTATGCACAGCATGATGTCTGTTCGCCACCAACACGTATCGCTCTTACTTTAGATCGCCTAGCAACCACAACTCTCTTATCAGAATTCTAAATTTCAAACGGCAGTTAACTGAGTCTAGCGATGCAACATCTCTGTGAAATAAACGTCACAGCAATCCATTTTTTGAAGTCCTATATATATATATATATATATATATATATATATATATATGACCTCAGTTATAACGTCATCAAAGAGACTGAATTAATTTTCCGCTCAATCATAAGTTTTCCTTTTTAATATTATTATTATATCATTACATGTTTCGGCCCATATAGCCATATAATAATAACATTAAAAAGGAAAAGTTGTGATTGACTAGAAAAAATTGATTAATATTACGCAACACAACGGGATGGGACGTCTGAAAAAAGTGCCTGAATATTTGTGTCGTTACAAACGAGAGTTGTTCTAACCGAGCAGTATAATCTTACAGTTAACAGTGACGAATTAATTGGTACCACAGAACATCCGACGCTACAGGCAAGGTGTCGCACAAACCGATGACGTTATAATCGGGTTCGACTCTGTGTGTGTGACTGTGTGTGTGTGTGTGTGTGTGTGTGTGTGTGTGTGTGTGCGTGCGTGAGTACACACACACACACACACACACACACACACACACACTTCCTGTGGTCGGGTGGAAGAGTGGTCGCCACTTGAACTCTTTCGATGGACATTAACCCTTTAAAGACGAAGCGTATCTGTTTTATATAAGCACTCAGTGCGTACCGCGCTGTAAACACTCTCCACTTCGGTTATAAAAACCAGTCTCTTAATGTTTTATAAGGCAAAAGTTGCTGTTTGTTCTGAGATCCGTACAAAACACATAAACGCAATGTGGGCACCACGTAGAACTTTTTAATGTTACTCCTGATGGTACGTAAAGTTACCGCTAGACTTTAAAATGTTACGTCAAACTTGATATTAAAAATTAACATTACAGTTCGATGTGCCAACTGTACGTTGGTCATCAACGGATAAATACAATAAATATACATGAAGCCAAAACCGAAATGTCGTAACTTTTATCATGAGTGGCTTTAAAATTACGTAACAATTTACGCAAGGCAGATTATGCATATCATTAACAGGCCTACACCCAATTTTATATGAAACACGTTTTATAATTTTTGGATAAAAACAAAATTAATTTACACAGCACAGAATCCCACTGATGATTATTTCTGTCAACGACGGTCTATAGCGGCAAGACCATCGGCGCTCATGAGAAAGTCGAAATATCAAATCAAAAGCGAAATAAGTGCTTGCTAATAGAACATAAAATTACAAATTTTTAAACGGTACGTCCGCAATCATACGCGATGCCAAGCATCCTTTCCTCACACGATATTGTAATGACATTACATAAATATCTAAGGAACCGTACTGTGCATTTTGTGGTCTGATTTTTATTATTATTATTATTATTATTATTATTATTATTATTATTATTATTTCTTACGACAATTGGGTCTTCACCCGGTGGCAGCAGTCTTACACCAGTACAGACACCACAAATACAATAACACATACATAAACGGAACAGCACAATTACAGTACACGTATTGGCAGTTCACCCACACAATACAATGTGCCTACACTAATACAATATACCTACACAAGTACAATATACCTACACAAATACAATATACGTACACAAATGCAGTACAAATACAATATATCCCCACAACACAATATACGTGCACAAATACAATGCAATACTATATACCCATACAAATACAACGTAATATTCCCACACAAATACAATATATCCACACACACACACACACACACACGCGCGCGCGCGTTTCAGAACACCTTCACATCACTTCACTTCACATCACTTCACTTATTTACACACTACACTTCACTTCACATCACTTCGCTTATTTACACACAACACTTCATTTCACGTCATTTCACTTATATACACTCAAAACCCCACTTGAATTCCCTTTGCTTGTAACTACCTTCTTAACTCTCTTCCTAAAAGTGTTTAATTTAATTTTATGAACTGTTTATCGGCAGTGTGCGGAATGAAGGGTATAGAGTTAATACTGAGTGATGCTCAGGAAGCCCCTTACGCCTGTGTTGCAGGAAGAAGAACTGCGGTGCTCCGGTGACCCAAAGTTCTCGCATCTTAGCGACGACCTGCACGTCGAGATCACAGCTTTCGCGCCACCGGCGGAAGCACACGCCAGGATCGCCTATGCATTAGCGGAAGTGCGAAGGTTCCTAGTTCCGGTGAGTAATCAAGTCTGAAGATGATTTCTATATTGCTTGTTGCAGTTAATCTTCAAGCTCCTTGTATCCTGGTAGATGTGGGTGGCTGATAAGCCGATGCTCAGCCCTGGAATCAACCTTTCCAAGCCGCTGGGGTTTAAATTCCAACTACAGCATAAGACGGAGGGGGCTTAAATTTATATTACCTCAAATGCAAACACAACCCTACGGTGCACTGAGACATACAGAATCTCAAGAATTTAAAGGTAAAAGTAAAGCAATCCCTCTAAGACCTGGACACGCCCTGAAGTTTCCAGGAGTTTAAGGCTCCCAGAATTTCTAGAAAACCGGCAACATGAAGGTGGTAAGGTTGTCAGCCCCACGCGCCAGCCGCCTTTATGCCCTGGAAATATTCCTGGTACTCATCTCTGTTAGAGGCTGAGTCGACCCCAGGGCCGTAGTGCGGATGGAAGGGTTACGTCAATGAACAGTTCCAATGATAACAACGGGAATCAAACTCGCGACCTTGTAGCTCAGTACCTCAAACAACTTCGCCACTGTGTGCCGCCATGTGAATAATTAACTCTTTAAAGACGAAGCGTATCTGTTTTATATAAGGACCCAGTGCGTACCGCGCTGTAAACACTCTCCACTTCGGTTATAAAACCCAATCTCTTAATGTTTTATAAGGCAAAAGTTGCTGTTTGTTCTGAGATCCGTACAAAACACATAAACGCAATGTGGGCACCACGTACAATTTTTTAATGTTAAACCTGGTGGTATGCAAAGTTACCGCTAGGCTTTAAAAGGGTAAAGGTCCGTACAACGCATGGAGGTTGGCATTGTACGTTACAGTCACAACTTGCGGCACGAAACAATTTTCGCACTTTGGATATTCTCTCCCGACTAACACTTTGCTACTACTTAACACTGTTTACTGTGTAAATATCAACAGTAATAAACACAACGGTATTGCAGCGCTAGCACTTCGTATTTTATACCGTAATTCTAAATTAATACCAATAAATCAACAAATCCTATTGTCGCCAAGTCGTATTTTTTACTAATCTCGCCTTACAAATTCTGGCATTTGAAGGAAAGCAAGCGCCAGAGCTTTTTAGCACAATTTGTTATCTTCTGCTCCTATTTCCGCCTTGGTCCCACAAGTGGCTGTTTTCCATCTATCCTTCCAACTAACTAACTAACTAACTAACTAACTAACTAACTAACTAACTAACTAACTAACTAACTGACTGACTGACTGACTGACTAACTAGCTAACTAACTAGCTACCTAACTAACTAGCTAGCTAGCTAACTAGCTAACTAACTAATAATCCTACTAACTAGCTAACTAGCTAACTAACTGGCTAACTAACTAACTAACTAACTAACTAACTAACTAACTAACTAACTAGCTGGCTAGCTAACTAACTAACTAATAATCCTACTAACTAGCTAACTAGCTAACTAACTAACTGGCTAAATAGCTAACTAGCTAGCTAGCTAGCTAACAAACTAACTAACTAACTAACTAACTAACTAACTAACTCCATGGAGCAGAGGCCTTCTTGAGAAGCTAACAGTTTCTCAGACAGTCAAGAAATTGCCCGCATGTTATGGAACCCGGAGGTTCATTACCGCATTCACAAGAACCCGCCACCTGTCCCTATACTGAGCCAGGCTTCCTAATACATTCTTTTAAATTCATCATAATGATCAGTTCCCGTCTCTCTTTGTAGCAGAGCACAGCGCAGCAGCAAAAGTTTCCATCCTTTTCTACTATTGGCCAGCCTCTTCATTCTACCGTAGGTCTTTCCAGCTTCACTGGCTTCCTCTTGTACAGGTCCTCTTGAGGCGTCCTCTTCTCTTCACTCCTTGGGGATTCCCGTACAATGCCGATTTCTCAGTAGCTCCGTTTGGTTTCCTTAGCATATGGCCTATCCTTCGCAATTTTCTCTCTTGAATCTGTTATCCAATTAGTTCTTGATTGTTCATCTCCCACAGGACTTCATTTGATATCACTTTCGACCTTCTCATGTTTAAAATCCTTCATACATTTATTGTTCCACCGTTTCCATTTGCATGTCCAAAGCATAACAGTCCTTTAATTCGACTAGATTTAGTAAATAAATTACAAAACTCACAGCCACAAGCCTACAGTACCCACCGCCTTTCACTTCATCTCCCTTTAACAGAAACCGATATAAAAACCTTATATATTCCCCACCCCCCCC